>CAMZMU010000110.1:3010692-3375585 GCA_947311845.1 Poa pratensis | reverse complement strand
AAAAACTTGATTTCGAGTAATAGCTCAAGATCTAAAAATATTCAGTAAAAATCAGCCGAACTGGCATTTTTTGCTGGTCACACAAAAGAAAAATAAATAAAAGAAAACAAAATCCTCTCTCCGTTCCTAAATATAAGATATTTTAGCAGAAATTCACTTTGGCTCCCGAGCTTATATGCTTATGATATTTTGAACGAAAATTAAAAAATAGTAAAACATTTTAGAAAAATCTGAAAAAATTGGAGGCGAACACATACCAATATCCAACATATGTGCAAAGTTTCATGTTGAAATGACATTCGGTGTGCCCTGTGCAAAAAAGACAAATCAGTGGTCGAAATGCAATTTTAAACACATACTTTTTAGAGCACTGATTTTGCTATTTTTTTACAGACCACCACACATGATATTTCATCACGAAACTTGACACGTATTTAAAAAGCATGTATATGTTCGTCACCAAAAATTTCAGAATTTTTGGAAATGTTTTACTAATTTTTAAATTTCGTTTAGTGTAACAGAAGCATATGAGATCGGGAGTCAAAACGCCTCTCCCATATTTTAGATGTTCACATGTTGTCCAGATGCGAACTAAAATAACTAAACATACACAATAAACGTGTCCAAATACATATGAATATGAATACATGTGAATGTGAAAAAAGCTAAAACATTTTATATTGTGGAACGGAGGGAGTACTAGCTACCGGCACGATAAAAAAACACTCCCAAAATTCTAGTCACTTATCCTAGAGGTGAGTGGTTACCTTTTTCCACGGTCCAAACGGTCGTTGTTTATCTGAAAACGAGACGTCCACACTTTGGCAGGACACGAATTTCTCAAGTTAGTCTCCGCCATTTGAACTTCTGGTCCAAGCATCCAATCTATCATTCGGTTGCTTTCCGGGCGCAAAACAAAACGGTCACTCCTCGCCATTGACTTGAGTCTCCCCCTCCGTTAATCCAAAGATCAACTCATGATGGTGACTTGACTCGCTGAGATTCTACTACCAGTCAATTACTGTACTTGACAAGGACGAGAAAATTTTATCGTCACGCAAAGGGTGCATGATTACGGATTTGCTACCGACCCAAACTGTAAACAATGACGACATGCCCTCAGGCATTCATTTCTACCGACCCAAAATAAATTGAATGTTGTAAGCTACAGTACTTTTCGTTGAGAAATTGTAAGCTTTGCATTTATTTCGAGACATTCTGTTCTATGCATAGTTGGCACTTTTTTTTAAGAGAGAAATGCAAAGTTTGCAAATCTACAATTGGACACAACACAAGAAATAACCACTACATGGCCCTTCTCTCTCCTGGGCCGAAACTGGTCCTCTTACTTGTTTTGTCTGATGGTCGCTCGCGCGGATCCTAAGCCCAGAACCATAGTCATCGTTCGCTGCCCCTCAAAAAACAAAAAAGTCATCGTTCGCTCTACCATTTCCAGGGGCCACTAGGAAGAGGCTATTGTGCTGCCATTTTCTATTTGTATCCTAGAGCGAATCTTATGGGATTATCGCGCACCCGTCCAGTTAGTATGGGCCTGGAACATTTTCACGGTTTCGCTTCCGGCCGATTTCTTCATCCACTAAAAAAAACATAGTGTTTTTGTCAGGTTTTTTTTGGTTAAACACAGTACAAATGCAGACGCTCACTTACGCGTTCATACACTCACCCCTATGAACGCATGCATGCACACCCTATCCCTATGAGTCTATGAGCACCTCCGAAAGACTGAGCCAACGGTCGAGTCTTCAGATTCACGAAGTAACCACATACGTCTCGCTATCAACGGGAACGTCGCATCCCAGTAAGAATATTTTCACCTAAATGAGAAACAGCAGTGTCAAACCTATGATTTGAAATCTGATGGGTTGTGGTACAACCATCCTTTTAACAATCCTACCACAGGCAGATTCTGTATATATTTTTTTGTCTTTTCAGTTTCTTTTGATTTGTGCTGGTTTTTCTTGTGGCTTCTTTTTGGGTTAGTATTTCGTAAGTAAATTTTGCATGCAATTAATTAAAGTAAGTACAATAGTCTTTCTAGATAGTTATACAAGTAGCGGAAATTCAATGTTGCTCCCGATCTCATAAGTTCCAGGTTGAGTACGAAATTTAAAACAAATAGAAAAACACTCTAAAAAATTCTAAAAGAAATAAAAGACGAACATGTTAAAGTGCTCTACATATGTGCAAAGTTTCATGAAGAAATGAAACCTTTTGTGCTCTGTGTAAAAAAGACAAAATCAGTGGCTGACATGAGATTTAGAAATGTCTTTGTTAGAGCACTGATATTGTCTTTTTCGCACATAGCACAGAAAAAGTCATTTCTTTCCAAAACTTTGCACGTATGTAGAACATTTTAAGGTGTTTGTCTCCGAATTTTTTCAGAATTTTTAAAAATGTTTTCTATTTTTTCGAATTTCTTACTCAACCAATAGTATATGAGATCGGGAGCCCTGCTCTCCCTACAAGTAGATATTGTATTTTGCTCCGCCTGCTTGCCATTAAAATAGGCTGCAAGCCTGCAACATACGTGACATGATCCGATACATGCCGAATTCATTAGTCTTTTTTCTTAACTGCATTAGGGTGCGTGTAGCATAGTTTTTTCTAAGTATACTAAGAAAACTACGGTTTCTGAAAATATCGTGATTTTAAGTACTTTGAGAAGTTTTGGCTTCAGTAAAACCTACGGAGTACAATATTATATACCATGGTATTAGCAGAAAATGCAGTATTTTTGTGCCATGAGAAAAGGTGGTTCGCACCTCTTTTTCCTAAACTTTGATATCCCTTGCCTAAGCATGGAAATATTTCGGTTTTAGAAAAACTTCACCGACAAACAGATCATAGTCTCTTGGTGACGGAATGCGTCTCGGGCTTTACCAAAATAGTTTCTTGTTAGAAATCGAGGGACCGGCGTAGCAGGGAATGCTTACAAATCTTTGTTGATTAAGTAGTTAAAACCACAAAACATTCCATCGCTCTAGTACACTTTACATGGATCATGATATTTAGTAACGAGGCTCTCATGTATTCGGTAACGTGTCGATCGTTAGGTTGTGTTGGTCGGGTTTCTTCATCGAAAAATCATACTGTTATAGTCTTAAAATCTGAATATGTAAATCATAAAACCACATACCCCTTCGTACGCAGCTCACAGGAAAAGGCGATCGAGGGTTCCCTGCCTCCTGTTAGCGCCGCCGCCGATCCATCTCGTCTCTATGGCCTTAGTGCCATGGTGGCGCGGTGGATCCCGCTCCTTGCCGGCGGGAGGGCTCCGTTTTCACATGTTTTTCATTGTGTTTGGTTAGATTTTGTGCCCTTCTCAGGGAGAAGATGCGGCGGCTGGTATCTAAAGATGGAATAAGGTCCTACCCGCCTAGCCTCCGTTTCGGTGGTGCTTCTAGCGTCGTTGGAGGATGTGTGGAGGTGTGTCTCTTGCGAATCTCGTGGGATTCGGTTGGTGGTTGTCTTTGGTGGATCCGTTTGGATCTGATCTTTGTTCGTGTGTCTACGGATTGGATCCTTCTGATATATATATGCTTCTCTTCGTCGGCGACGGTTGTTGTCCTGTTGCGTTGGTCCTATGGCTCATATTAGCACGACGACTTCCCGACTTTCTACTAGTGCGCCTTCAACTCTGGTGATGGAGGGGTGATGACAGTGGCGCGCCTTCGGCTCGCTCTAGTGCTTGTTGTCGTCGCTAGGTGGTCAACGGATCTGGATTTTTTTTTGTTGCTTCTGGTGTTCTTTGTATCGCTTTGGCAGTTGATGAATAGATAAAAAGTTTCTCACAAAAAAATTGAACATGTAGTCCAATCTACTCTAGAGATCCATGAAATAAACCTAGATTATGGCTAACACTTTGTCTAAATCTTCATTACTTGCAAAAGCATGAACTCTTTCGGAGAATTGAATCTACGCCGCCAATCGATCAACCTACATCAAACAGTCCAGACTCATTTTCTCTCCCCTGAAATTCATGAGTCCTTCCAACGTTCAACTTCTGCCCCGAAACAACTAGACTAATCGCGCGCAATCTCACCCTACAAACTCTCCCATTATTATACAACCCGTAATTTGGCACAAAACTCCTATATTACTATATATGAAAGTTCGTTGGATTCGCCCCCTCTCCGCTATCCACGTCACCCTTTAATCCCTGCCCGTCCGATCCAGCTCGCGAACGGTCCAGATAGTCCAAAACCCCCGCAAAATACTGCAGCTGCTACTGTAGCAGAGGACTTTCTACCAATCGCACGCTGACACGTCGCCCCGCACGGTTTTTGGCGCACAACTTTACAGAAAACCCCCCGCCACTTTGCAAAAAACACCCGCCAAGGAGCTGAGTGCAAAACGCAAAAAACCTGGGGCCCTCCGTGCAAAACCGTCCCCACATCCCCCCGTTTCTCTCTCCCACGCACGGCCGCGCTCCCCGCCGCTCCACTCATCCTCACTCAGATCGACGGCCGCGGCGGGCTTCGCCGTCGCGCCCTCCACCTCCTCGCGGAGCGCCGCTTGCCGGAACGCCGTATGCCGCCCGGAATCGTCGCTGCCGTCCTCCGCATCCACCGCGGCGGATTTGCTCGCCGTCGGCGACTCCGGCGACCTAATCACAGCGGCGCCGCCGCTCCCGACATCCCGCGACCAAGCGCCTCCGCCGCGGCCACGCGCGCGCCCGCAACACGCGGATGCGGCGCTGCCGTGGTCCGCTCCGTCGGTAGAGCTCTGCCATTGATGATGTCATTGCGATGTCATCTGTGGGGCCGGCCTGTCAGCGCTTTTCTTTTTCAATCAGAAATATAATAATTTTCGAGAAAATGAATAATACTGCAAAATTGATAACTTTAAATCTATCCATCGAAAAATATAAAAAATATATCAAAATGATCACAAAAAAATCTAACTACTTCTGCCATATTGCAAACATATTTGAAATTTCAAATTTGTTGACTATTTGGGAAGAAAAACAAATTCAAAAATTCAAATTTGTTGACTATTTGGGAAGAAAAACAAATTCAAATCCTCTAATTATGGATTTAATTTAATGAATCTCACATAATGCATTCTCTCTGATTACGAAGTTAAATTATAATTTTAAGGTAACATACAAACTTATTATACCATTTCAAATAGATTAATATTTAGATATAATTTAACTAAACTCTCTCCAATTATGCAAATGTATTTAATAAATGCTTAAAATAATTAACATTTCGACATAACTATAATATATTTCCTCCAGTTATAGTGGCAAATAAAAAATTATAGCAAAATGGAACCCCCCCTAATTATAGCAAAATGGACCCCCCCCTAATTATAGCAAATAAAAATTATAGCAAGATGAATATTTAGAGAAAATATAAATTCACTACCACAGATTATGGACTGATTTTAAATTGAATTTAATAAATACTCACACAATGTACTCCCTCCGAATATTGAGTTAAATTAAACATTTAGGAAAAACACAAACATATCATACCAATTCGAATAAGTTAATATTTAGAAATAATATAACTGAATTCCCTCCACCTATGCAACTCAAATTAATAAATACTCAAATTGAACTTACCTCCCTCTAATTGTGTAGTTAAATTTAAATAATGCTTCATCACATACATATTTCAAGAAATCACAAATTCATTTGCTCTAAAGATGCATTGCATTTAATAGATGCTAATACAATATATTCCTTCTAACCAAGGATTTAAATTACATATTTACGTCCAAATAGCAACACCATATTTTAGCATAGCCATAATATATTCCCTTAGATTATGGTGCTAAATAAGATAATTATAGCAAGATGAAACCATATTTCATCATGTCAATTTTGCTAACATATCTCGCAATAATATAACTTAAAACCCTCTAACTATGCAAATACAGTTACAAAATGCTTGATTAGATGAATATTCACAGAAAATGCAAATTCATTTCCCCTAATTTGAGATTGATTTTAAAAGTAGAATTTCGTAAATGCTCATACAATGTATTCCCTTCGATTATTGAGTTAAATTAAATATTTAAGAGAAAACACAAACATATCATATCAATTCGAATAGGTCAATATGAATTCCCTCCAATTATGCAATTCAATTTAATAAATGCACAAATTGAACTTACCTATCTTTAATTGTGCAGTTAAATTTAAATAGTGTTTGATTGCATGCATATTTCAAGAAATCACAAATTCGTTTCCTTTACAAATAGATTGCATTTAATAAACGATAATACAATATATTCCCTCTAACCAACAATTCAAATTACATATTTACGTCAAAATACAAATATATTCGACCAGTTCAACTTATTAAGTTAAATTACACATTCATGCCAACATAGAAATACTTCGAGATACCCTAAACGATAAATTCCCACAAACTTCATCATTTCTAATTACAACGGGTGCCGCGTATCACCGCGCCTACATCCTGTGGAAAAAAACAATCATATTTGAGCATTCCAACTCAAATTACAAATTTGAACATTCCAAAATGTCATACGACTTTCAAACCTGATCATTTGATAAACACTAAAAGACTTCAAATTTGAATTCCGAATTGTACGATTTTTAAAATCTATTTGACCATTTCAACTCAAATTTCACGTTTACATATTTCAGAATTTTAAATACTTTTGAAATCTAATCATTTTGCTAACATTAAAAGAATACAAATTTTAATACATTCCAATACGTACAAATTACAAAAACTCACCAACCCTCTAAGCACAAACTTTTCCAAACTCAAATAATACTCATACATCAACAATTTTTCCAAAAAAATATTTGAAATTTATCAAACGGGCGCGACATAGCCACGCTAATATCCCTAGTTATGTAGCAAAAGATCGTGTCCATGACACGATCACACCCACCTCACCCAAAAATGTCCTCACCGGACATTCTGTATTCTATTTTTTTTGCAAGATAATACGATTCTCATTAATAATTAAAAGACGAGATACAAAGTATGTATACACCGATCTTACAGATCTGGAAAGATAGGATAAACCTATGTGACGAACCAACGTCTATCCTTCTTCTTCGGCACAACCGTAGCAGCCACCAAAGAAAAAAGTGACACATCACCTCTTCACCCGAGCTCGATACGGCTCCATCGCTGATCATCAGCTTTTCGGACCTCTAAAGTAGTTTGCCATAGGACAAACCATTACCGTTGAAAGAATCAGACCGGGGCAGCACGACCCGTTCACGCCATCGAACTTCAGCACTGGCACCCCCGCACGACGACGTCGGAGTAAGGAACCAGAACCTTCAGCCTCCAACCACGAACCCAGCACAAGGTACACCATCTTCCAGCTGTCACCAATACAGACAACCATTTGCACGTACTCCTGGATAAATCCTCTCTGCTCCACCATGGCGCCGGAGACAACGCCGCAGCAACGGGGACAGAGCAAGAGGAACGACCCATCTGATGAAGTCACCACCGCCACCTCGCCGACACCATCCAAGAACCCTAAAGCCACCGACCTGAAAGATCGGTGAGCACACGATGCCACCAACTCCGAGACGCCGCCATGAAGGACAACGCCGGTGTGGGAATAGAGTTGAGGCAGATTTATTCGTCTGAGCGTCGCTCCCACCACCCAACGACGTACCACGACCTACAAAACCAAACCCTAACTATAGAGCAGAGGAACCGGATCCCCCTCCCTCCCGCCGCTGGAGCTGCAGGCGGAGGGAGAGGGGACCAGCACGCTCGCGGCAGAGATTGGGCGGAAAAGCTGATCGCCTCTGGCGGCTGACCTAGGAGCGAAGCATTCCGCCGAAGAGGACGGACATTCTGTATTCGTCGCCACAATTGAGAATCATCGTCGTCTCCCGGTTGTAGCTCTACACGTCTTTCTCGCGAGAATTATTGGTGGAAATAGCCCAATAGTTCTAACAATTTTTATTTTTATGTTTTAGGGAAGTCTTATAATTAGCTCTGGATGTGATGTACTTCCTCCGTTCCTATGAATAAGGCGCACACGTATTTCAAGACGAAATTTGTCAGAAAGAATTGAGCAACAATGTATCTCAATTATATAGTACATAATTGGTATTTTTAGATTTATATTGAAAAATACTTTCAAATGATATAAATTCTATATCAAATAGTTCTTCTGTACATGACGTGGTATCGGACACGGCAGTGCTACATGGGGTAGCTTGAGTAGAAGAGTGGGAGCAGCGATCTGCAGCGTCGGCATCCGAAGGCGGGATTGCGCGCTAGCGCGGGAACACGATGCACCCAGGTTCAGGGCCCTCACGGTGGAGGTAAAACCCCTACTCCTGCCTGATCTCTCGACTATCCTTGAGCTGTTCGGGAAGCCGTCCATGGGAGGGTTCGAGCTAGTTCTTTCTTTCTCTCGGGGGTGGAAGGGATGAAATGTTGAGTGCCCTCTAAGTGGGGTGCCGGACGGCCTTATATAGGCCCGGCCGTCTGGCTTATAGGTGGGGCGGCTGGTCTAATCAGCCGGTCACATCAGTCTAATCCGCCTTGTCTTCTTGGATGCTCCGGATCCTCGCGGCGGCTGGCTTGCTGTCCACGGCCTGGCGGCTGTCGTCCAATGGGAGACCTTTGACTTCGGGAGCCGGCTGCCTAGTGACCGTCGGAGGCGTAGGGCTGCAGGCTAGCTTCCTTAGCCATTCCGGTTAGGGGTGGACGGCTGGCCGGTGATGGAATCCTATGCTGGCGGGTCTTGTCGGGTTGCCTCTCCGGGTAAGTTGACGAGGGCGGCTTGAGCCTTGCGGTCCGTCCTCGGCCTTCATCATCTTGCGAAGCCTACTGAGGAATCTAGAGTATTTCTTTTCCGAAAATCAGCACCTAGATTTTGAATGTGTGC
Organism: Poa pratensis; assembly: GCA_947311845.1. Lineage (NCBI taxonomy): Eukaryota > Viridiplantae > Streptophyta > Magnoliopsida > Poales > Poaceae > Poa > Poa pratensis. Next base: position 3,366,708 of record CAMZMU010000110.1, on the reverse strand, counting down.
TCCCGGATTCTAAAAACTGTATGTCTACACAAGTCTGTATTTTGCCAACTACCATCTCTTTTTCTAAAACGAGTAACCTGCCTTCCGTAACTATGATTTCCGGACCAATTAAACTTTTCAAAATTGCAAGATGGTAACGTATCCATGGGCATGCATATTGCACTGTCCCAACTTAGATACATCCATATTTAGATAAATCCATACCGACCATTTTCGATCGGAGTAAGTAGCTCATTAGGAAACCATTTCCACTCATTCCCCTGGACCTCGGAGTTAGCAAGAAGGAAAAAAGATGTGAAAAATCTAGAGGCGAAATCTAGCACGCGCGCGCATCGATCACGCGTTAGCGTGTGGAGCAGCCTGGCCGGCCAACAAATGGGTCGGATGGCTTAAAGAACGATCGAGGTACACACGAGCTTCACGAGCCACGAGCAAGGAACGACCACATAAAATTGCATGTCGCATATATATGAAAGACGGAGCAATTCCGCGCCTCTCCTCGCTCCCTGGCCCACGGGCACTGTAGGTTTCTACAGTATCTACAGTGCCCGCAGGTACTTATTTGCAATCTGTGGAAAACCCAGGTACCTTTTTGCAAAACGGAAAACTACAGAGCCCACAGGGACTTATTTGTAATTTTCGGAAAACCTAGGTACCTTGTTACAAAAACAGAAAACTACAGTGCCCGCAGGGACTTATTTGCAATTTTTTGAAAACCCACGTACCTTTTCGCAAAAACCGGAATCTACAGTACCCGCAGGTACTTACTCGCAATTTCCGGAAAACCCATGTATCTTTTTGAGGTAGATATGAAAGACGGAGCAATTCCCCGCCTCTCCTCGCTCCTGGGCCCACGGGCACTGTAGATTTCTACAGTAATCTACAGTGCCCGCAGGTACTTATTTGCCATCTGCGGAAAACCCAGGTACCTTTTTGCAAAACGGAAAACTACATCCCGCAGGGACTTAGTTGTAATTTTCGGAAAACCTAGGTACTTTTTACAAAAACAGAAAACTACAGTGCCTGCAGGGACTTATTTGCAATTTTTGGAAAACCCACGTACCTTTTCGCAAAAACCGGAATCTAGAGTACCCGCAGGTACTTACTCGCAATTTCCGGAAAACCCAGGTATCTTTTTGCAAAAAAAACCAGCACCGTCGGGCCACTGCTGATGTCACCACGACATCACAGTGGGCTCCGCCGGTCAGAATTTCTCTCTTTTCAAAAATATTAAACAACCTCCAGAAAATGATTAATGTTGTAAAATCAATAACTTTAAATCTATCCATCAGAAAAATATGAATAATATATCAAAATGTTTAGAAAAATAAATGCTAACTATTTATGACAAAATACATACATATTTGTACATTCCAAACATTTCTAATAGTTCCAACAATTTGACTAATTTTTACAAAAAACTACAGAAGGAAACAAAACACACCCAACAACTCTAATCGGGCGCGGCAGAGCGCGCCAATTTCACCTAGTATAGATTATAGACCGCGCGCAGCATGATCGAGGACACAACGACATTAGAATGGTCCATCGCTTGCTTTGTCCCGTACTACGTCCCGACTCTTCCTCCAGAAGTTTCTGTGTGCGTGTCTGCTGTCTGCACCTGATAAAGCCTAGCCGATAGGAACACTGTAATTTCTTTTCTGTCGGAATACAACAAAATCCCTAGTACTCTCTCCGTCCCAAAATAAGTGTAATTTTGGGCAAACTTGAGATACTTATTTTTGGACGGAGGGAGTACTATTTCCGGTGCGAGGAGGCAAAATGTGTGTGGTGAAAAGCCTCTGATTAATCGAGGCCAGAACCAGCAGCAGTCCAAGGTCGAATAGCATCTTCTCCTCGTCGCGTCGGCGCATTGGAAGAGGACAAACTGGCGAGCATCCATTGCCCTGGACAGTGTGCAACACAAAAATAAACGGGGGCGTGCGTGCAACACGAGAGGACGCAACCTAACGTCGACGACCGGCCGCGGCCGGCCATGGCCATGCACGCGTCCCCGGGCACGGTGGTAGCCGGGGTCGAGGTGGGTCCCACCGCCGCGATTGGTTCTGGCTGCGTGGCCCCGTTCTCCCTGTGACCTTGTGGCCAGCCAAATCTCTCCGGCAGCAGTCTACTCCTGTCTGTCGTCTAGAGCTCAGACGAAGAGATACTTTGTTGGGCAATGCCAGGGAGAGAAGAGACGGGGATGGATTTGTGGCGATGGTTGGCCGCGCTCGCGGGCTAGGAGAGCGAGGGGCGACAGGTCGGCGTCGCCGCCGAGCTGGAGCCATCCGAGTGGGCCGTTTTCCCGGACGCATGATTGGGAGACGATCGATCGAAGGTGTTTCCCGGGGGCGGCCGAGACCGGTGGAGGGAGGAGCCTCGACCCGCCGGATCTGTCTGCGGTTTAACTGACGCTGCACTGTGTTCGGTTCACTGACTCAATCATCAATCAGATTGCCCATGCCGTAGACGATTTTAGGGCGCGGCGTCTTGGCAATGTCTGGCGAGAATCGAAGAGATCGGTGGCCGACCTTGTTTTTGGATCCATCTGTTCTTCTTTGTCAGAAAATGTACTGCTGTATAAAACATGCATGGCAGGAATGGATCGGTCGACCCCTTCCGTGAAGAACCATTTCATGTCGACCTCAGCAGGGAATTGAACCGGGTGTAGCATATGATATGAGTGATTAATTAACAGATATCCACAGAAACAGGAAAACCAATCAGAATCAGGTCCAGACTTTGAAGAGGGCCGGGTGGTGGCACAGTGCCGACTGCGGGTGGAGCCTCCTTGTTTCGATGCCTTTTGCTGAGCCTGGAAACGAAACGCCGCATCAGCTAGCTCGCGCGGCCGATCGCAGGCGCGATCAGCCAGTGGGCTACGGCTACCCATGCATGCATTTTCGAGAAAATGTACGCGGCCGAACGGAGCCGGTCGCCATTTATCGCAGAACCGGGCATGGCCTCACATGCGCGTCTGAATAATTGTGCAAGTGGATATAGGCCGGGCCGCCCTCGACTGCTACGGGCACGTGCGCGCGGTTGGCTGCACAAAAATAGCACACTATAGCGTTTGAGAACAGTCTCGTTAAATAAATCATTAAATAATGTCTAGCTAATAGCACGTTATATGACAATATATCATACTAATGATGTATTTTAATGCTGACGCTATTTTGCTTTAGCACGCTATTTTTTCCTTGGTAATATTGGTGCTAGTGACGGTAACAGCGGTGTAAAGTTGGGCCACACCAATATATTTTGGAATGTGCTCTAGGGCACGCTTGGATGGTTGTTTTCGGGTCAAAATCTATCGGGAAGTAATACATACGTCATCATATCCATGTATTTCATAGTTACGGAGGAGTGGAAAAATACTGGGCGTAAAAGCACGCGGCCTTTCCAAGCGAGCCCTAGGTAAGTAAATTTTCTTTTCGTACGCAAGAGAGGTGATGCCATATGTGTTCAGATTTTTTGGGGGTTATATCGTCTACCCTCTATACTTTCTATGGTTTAAGGTGCAAAACTCAGCTCGTAATAATGCTAGAGGCGAAGTGGTGGTACAAATAGCACACAAAGCAAGCCATTGGTAATTCTCAGACAAACATGACAAAAGTGTCGGTTTTACCGTACATTTTCCTATCCGGGAAATCATTTCGATATGATTAAAATGAATCTTTGTCACTATACACTAATAGGAACGTGTTTATAGGTGCCACCTACCAGTGGCGGGGCATATTAATGCCACGACACAGGTAAACGACCACTAGTGGCGGTGGTGTGGCCACTGATACTATATATATATTTTTGAGCCTCTCCTGAGTGTACAAGTTGTAGTATCTGTTCAGACACACAGGACACACACCGCACGCACACACACTACACACGCACACCCCACCTATGTGTCTAAACTAGACTACACCCTTATAACCCTTAATACGTCCTAAGAGACTTAGCCGAAGACCAGTGCTTCGGTGATCGACGGGCACGTCGATCTCGCCTGTGGCGCATAGACGTGGAGAGGAAACAGCGAAGCACTGTTCCTAATAAACAGTGCTGTGCTACAGTGAGCCACCCGAAAATTCGTCCCCTGCGGGGATCGAACCCGGGCGAGTGGGCAGGCCACTGCCTGCACCAACCACTGCGCTACGAGCGCGGCTCACCACTGATACTATATTAACTGTGCCGTGGTCGTGTTGGTCCAAGCCACTAGTAATTTGACATCTATGTTATATATGCAACCCAAAAAAATTGTTTCTTCAAATTCCACCTAAACTTAAAGAGCCAAAAAAGAGAAACTTCACTTGAATTGTGTTTCACACTATTCACACAAATCTGACACTATTCACAGTGTACTTTAGTTTTCTTTTTGTTTCTCAAACTGTAAATCAAACTGTAAGCTGAAATTTCTTGGTGTTGTAGAAACAAACCGTAGGTGTGTTGTGCATTTTTTAGATTTTTTAACATTTTTTTAAAATGGTTTTATGACTTGATCCTATGATATCACGTAAATGAGAGATCGTATACAAGTCTCCCCTTTATTTACCCAGATCAGGTGGAGAGAGGTAGATCTCATTTTTTTTACTTTCTTTTTCACTCATCCCTCCCTCTCTACCGATCCGCGGCGGCACCGCCTCCTCTCCCCCTCCTCCTCCGTCGCCGCTATCCCTACTCTCCGTGCCACTACGCCGTTGCTGCCTCTATTCGTGGAGCTCCATCTCCACTCCGCTAGTCTCCACCGACGCTAGCACCGCCTCTTCGATCAGTGAGCCTCTCATCCTTTTGTCATAGTTGATTTAGCTAGTTTTGAGTTGTATAGAGATTTTTGGTATCGCTAAAAGCGTGTTTTCACAAAACCTTCTCATACATGTTTTTTCCAAAAATAGAGATTTTGGGTACTGAGGACACTAAGTCTTACTTATAAAGAATTTAGTTAGACTCACCAAACAAAGGTTTAGCTTGTTACGGTTGAAAATCGCCTGTATAACTTGTTTCCAAAAGGCCAATCCCTTAGGTCGTCCCTTCTTGGAGCCGTGGGGCGAACCCTATCCGGTCCATGTCATCCTCCTGCTCCCTACCTCTCTTTCCTCCCCGCCCCGGAGCCATTGCAGTCTACTCTCCGTTTTTTAATATAAGATGTTTTAGCTTTTGTCCACATGCACATGCATACAAATGTATGTGGACACATTTTTGTGTACATGTTTACTCATTTTAATGTGCATATAGATAACATGTGTACCACGTAAAATATCTTATATTAAAAAACGGAGGGAGTAAAAAACAAGACCGCACGACGTCGGTGATGAGGGGGCGGGGATCTGCATGGAGGAAGCCCAGAGGAGCCGGGGATATGGGGCTATTCTACGTGCCTTCCTAAGCATGTCCAGCGCGGCCAGAGCCGGTTACCCGATCTGAAATGCATGTCATATAATACTGTACAACTGCAAGTGCGAATCGTGGGATGAGATCGTCACCGATATCAAGCGCGTCTTCCGTACATGTGAGCCAAAATTGAATATGCGTTGCATATACAGTTTGACCTGCCTTTTGTTCTGCGCATCAGCAACACAACCTAGCCAATTTATTAGGTTTTGTGCGCAGTTTGACACTAATTGCTCTAACAAAAATAATTAGCGCATACGTGAGCTGCCCTCGAATTGACATGACCAACTACCGCGGGACCTGCAAATCACGAAGGTATCAACTAAAACAAGAAAAATAATAACTAAGGAATCTATTCCTTTTTTGTTCTACTCCATATGAGAAAGACAAAACGTGTGCCCCGTAAAAAGGAAGACGAACGCAAAACGTGATGCCAAATGGGATATGGCATCCCTTAACAGCTGGGGACCTAAACAAACATCCGTGCCCCCCCCCCCCCCCCCCCCCCCGAGTCGTCTCCCCGCGCGAGGCGACCCCTCCACTCCGCCCCGTCTAGAGTTTGCCCCCTCCTCCTCCTCTCGTCGCCCACGTCGGCGGGCGCTTCCGGGCGTTGCCCGCGCGGTGCTGTGCGGGGCTGGCGGTGGCGGCTTCCCTTCTCTACCCGTCGTCGCAGGAGCTCGGCTCGGGAGGCGATGTCCTGGTGGCGGTGCAGCTTGGCCGGCGGGCTTCCGGCGCAGGCAGGATGTTGGCAGGGTGATGACGCTACTGCTTGGCGGCGGTGGCGGCTTGGTGCGGGCTTGGCCGGCGGCGCCCTCCAGGCCTTTGGGCTTGATCTGGGTCAGGGCGGGTCAGCTCGGGTTCCAAACTGCCGCTTCTGGTTGGGGTTGAAGAGCAGCTCGTGATGGGGATGGCGACTACTGCGTGGCGGCGGGAGCTTCACGGGCCCGATCTGCTACTGCCTTTGGTGATGGAGGTTGTTCCCTTCAACGAGGTTGCGGTAGTGCCGTCCCTTGTCTACGGCTGGTTCTTCTCGGTCCGGTCAGTATCACAGCGTTTTCCATGGTGAGACGTCGTGGATGACTTCAAGACTGTTGGCCCATGTTCGTGGGCGGCGAGGTAGGTGGAGCTGACGGTTTGTCCGGGGTGTGGATTGCCGGGTGTCGGGAGAAATCCCTGTCGGCTCTTGCCGGAACCGATGTTGTGACGTCTCCGGGCGTCGCCATCCTTCTTGAATTGCGTCGGGTGTACCCTTCCCCACTCCCCTCCGTGTACTGGGAAAAATCTTAGGATCACCCGGGCACATCGTCGTCATCGTGGCATTACGTCTTGAAGGTGTTGCTTGGTACGCGGCAATTCGGCGACATAGGAGTGTGGTAGAAATTCTCCGGAGGGTGCAACTGTTGCGGGTCATTTTCGCTTTCGTCTATATGGCCCTGTTGGCATTAGTCTCTCTTTTCTTTCTTTTTGGTTTGCTCTTGGATTTCTTTGTGTTGTTTGCCCCAACAGTGGTCTCGTAGTTGTATTGGGTGTTACTCCCTCCGTTTTTTAATATAAGATGTTTTAGCTTTTGTCCACATGCACATGCACACAAATGTATATAGACACATTTTTGTGTGCATGCTCACGCATTTTAGTGTGCATATAGACAACATGTGCAGCACCTAAAGCATCTTATATTAAAAAACAGAAGGAATACTATATTAATATAGCGGGGCGTAAGCCTATTTCAAAAGAGGGGCTCATGAACTAGTTAATTGCAGAAATATTGATCATCTGATCGACACGGATACAGAGTATGTCAGACTCCTACTCCCACCGTGGGGGATAAAATTGCATCTAACACATGCTTTTTACATTTTGTTACACCAAACACAAAAATGAAAACATTTTTGCAACAGACCACACACATGTTAGTCTAATTAGTTACAACCCGCTCAAATAGTGGTGTTGATCAGCTGGCCCCATAGCTCCCACCTTGGAGCTCATGAAATGGAGTACCGATGCTGCGGAAGACGTCCTACGGGCCCTGCCAGGTGGATGACTTACTTCAGGTGCACGTTGCAGCCCCAACCGTGGTCCGACGGCTACGACCCGATCTCTACTATATAATACGGTTTGAGGTGATGGTACGTCGTGGTAGAACTATCCTTAGAGTTGATACAAATTATGCACCATGCCACCTATAAGTAAAAAAGGAAACGTCCGGTTCAGTCCACCCATGGAAAAGAAAATCTCCACGCAGTTTGCTCTCGCGGCCTTCCCATCCTCGCCCTTAGGCTAATCTCGCTGGATTAGCCTCATGTGTATGTTTATATAGATCTAAGTTTTCAAGGTTATATTGTTAACATGATTTTTGAGAGATGAGACAGTAAAGGAAACAATATCTTACATGTTCACTCCAAGTTCTTTTGAGGGTTCAGGTTCAGTTCCACATAAAGATATTGTTTTAGGTTCCAAATAACATTTATGTCGTCTTTCCTAAACCTGGAAATGTTTTCATGTACATATGTTGACTTAAACAAAAATTCTTTGAATGCGGTTCAGAAATATGGTTATCTATTTATTGTTACATTTTTATCGTCCCGTAGCAACGCACGGGCATTCAACTAGTATTATAAGGTTTATTATGACCCAGTCGGACACAGTAAAATAAATTTTTCGGACTCCCATTAATGACTCTGAATCCCAAACTTATTGGTCTGATTTTCTCATGTACTACCTATATCAAGACGATAGACGATAGTCAGTAGCGGTTTCTAACAAAACATGTCGACTCCCGATTGAAATAACGTCTTTCATGACTTTCCTGTCCAGTTTTCAAATGGCTATTCCCTTTGCCTCACAATGGACCTTGTCACAGTTATAGGCGAAAGCTTGTCATCCCTTTAATAGCTTGACTCTCTACTCGATTTATGTCCTTGATTCACGTCCTCGACTAACTACTTAGTCCAGTCGTATGGACATAATTTTCGAATCAAGTCACTCAAGTGGGTTCAGGGAACATCTCACCGAGTCGGATGAAAAATCCCATTTTGGTCGACTACGTCACGCAGCTTGCTTCACGGGACGACCTGAACTCTGCATTTGTAACTATCCTGTTACAGTTACAGACAATTTTTGACAAAGTCTAAGCCGGTCGATCCATGACTCGAATCATACGAAAACCTCAGGTCATAGGAATATGTCATACACATTGGTTGCTAGTTGCGCCTCATTGCTAGTCAGTCTGACTCGCAAAACTGTTGGCCAAATATGTGTCCTGACTTAGCATCTCCATGCTCATGAAGAGAGGAACGAACTCATCATTCGACTTAACACACTAGTCAGAGTTAAGCCCCACACACAATTCTATTTACTAGGAAAATTAAAGTATAATCTTCTTTGGTTCATGGGTGCATATGTCCCCGGTATTTAAAAAAAATCTAAATATAAAAATTCGAAATAAAATTTTGCGGATATATCTTCACATTTTATGTGTTCACAAAGTCATTTCTTGGAAAACCGACATTTTTATGGCATGTGTAAAAAGACAGAAAAATGCCTCGTGAAAAGCCTTATTTTAGCACTATTTTATTCTTTTTTTACACAAGCCACAAAAAATATCAGTTATTCGTAAGATGACTTCGTGAACACATAGAAGGTTGCATGTACACTTTTTCGTATTTTTGAATGCGTTTAAAATGTATTTTAAATAAAGGATGCATATACACCCGCGAGGCAATACACCTCTCCCAACATTATGAATAACTATCTTGTTACAATTATTAATCCTCGAATGAATCACACATTTAGTGGCCTGAGATACATAGTTCACTGACCTTATATGATATTATAGATACAACTGCCGAGATCAACACTAGGCACTTACTCCAACAGTATCCCACTTGCATTAGAGTATGGAGTCATCATAACATGTCTTGGTGACAAATGCCCATTGCTAACATGTGCGCCTCATGTTTTAGCCATAGAAAAGGTTTCGTCAACGGATCCGCAACATTTATATCCGCGTGTATCTTGCACAACTTGATGTTCATCGATGAACTGTCGAATGAGGTGTAAACATTTCTGGACATGCTTACTCTGCTGGTGCTGTGTAGATCCGGGTCTCCCGGATCAGACGATGGTGGCTATTTCGGAGTTGTTCCCCCTCTTGGGGGCATTGTTTTGCATCACGTACTAGTTGGAGAGGTCTCTAGGTGGAGCGGTGTTGCATCTATCGTATCGACGACGACGAGTCCCGATGGCATGGCGTAGCGGGGTCTTGACGACGGACGCGTGATGATGGACGGGCACAGGACGCTGGCGCCGTCTAGTGTCGTGACAACGTCGATGGCAGGTCTGACGAGGGTCTTTGTATCGATCTACTTTCTGAAAACGGGTTGACAGAAAATGGCGGAGGCGAGCGTGCGCATGAGGCGCTATCTCTGGTTTTAACTGATGAGCCGGTAATGGATGCGGCCGGTGCATAAGGCACTGTTTGATATATCTATCGTTGTGCTAGTGGGTAGTGTTGCTTCACATTATTTGGCGGCTTCAGTTGTACGATTGTTGCCGCGTTTTGCCCGTCTTTGTTGGATAAATGAAATAAATCAATGCCGTATATATCTTTTCGATGCTGAGGCCGGACTAATTCCCCTGTTCGATAAAAAAGACAAGGAGACAAGTCTCTCTTTGTGTTTAATAGGGAAAGGAAACAAGTTTATTTTTTTTGAATTTTACCCATATATATTAGGTCAGCAAGCCGCCTCATTAAAACCCTATCAGTCCCTTTCGGTACCATGGTTAGGGAAAGAGTGCGTCTGAAACTTGCCGCCTTTAAACGTTTATAATCGTTACATCGTTTACCAGCAGAGGCAAAATAAAATCCGGGGGGACATCACACCACAAAGTCGATGGATTGTCCCTCCCGTACTTAGCTAACTCATCTGCTACAACATTTGCCTCTCTACTACAAAACTGAACCGAGATTTTTCCAAAGTCTAACAACAACTCGCGACACTCATCCAGGATGTGGCTAGATACAGAAGATAGACAACTCGTCGAGTTTAGAGCTTCGACCACGGCCAAACAATCCGATTGAACTACCAAGTCATGACAAGCCAGTTGTTTTGCAACTCGGAGCCCTTCTCGGACCGCAATTGCCTCCGCCATCTCTGCATCAAACACGTTTGACAATGTTTTGCAAAAGGCACCAACAAAAGCTCCAGAATCATCACGTACCACTACACCCACGGCACCAGTCCCATCACTCTCACGGAAGGAAGCATCAACATTGAGAACCTGGTGGCCCGGGGGGGGGGGGGGGGGTTCTTCCATCTCTCCTGTTTCAGGGAAACAGGGCCCTTTTTGTTTGCACGTACATAGTTCATCGTTAGGGCTTGTATAGCTAATGCAGTTCTCTTACTATCTTGTACTGTTTCTTCATTAACAATCTGCCTTCGCTGCCACCATAAATACCAGCAGGCAACCGCAAAGACATCCCTGATCATCACCGGTCCCATGTAGGTTTTTTGATACACATCGTCACACAGAACAGCTTCAACCATTTCCGAGCCCAATTTGTCAATGTTCATGAGCTGGTCTATTATTTCATGTAGACCCAAAGATCGCCAAATACTTTGAACTCGGCTACACTCAAATAACAGATGCCGAATGTCTTCGGCCCCGGCATTACAAATGTCGCACTGCGCACTTATCCTCATATGCCGATTTGCTAGAATACAGTAGCAAGGGATGGATCCATTCATGCAGCGCCAGATATTTTTTTTAACTTTTGCAGGAACATTCAGGGACCACATCCCCTTCCAAACTGGGTTTAAATAGGCAGTACCATGATCTCCAATAAACAGCCGATTACCATACTGTGATTCCCACTCTACGTGATAAGCAGATTTCACCGAAAACCGCCCACTTTTATTAAACTTCCACGCCACCAAATCAGACATATCATGTCTCGGAAGAGGGATTTTCATAATACGCTGCACATCAATGGGCCAAAAATTCTCCTGGTTCAGATTCGTATCCCAACTCCCCGTAGCTGGGTCAATTAGCTCATTAACTCTAGTTAGCACAATATTTCGGCGTCTAGTCATGATCTTCCCATCTGTACTGCTCGGAATCCAGCAATCCTCCCATATGTTTATATTTGATCCATCTCCAACTCTCCAAATACACCCTTTCTTAAAAGTCTGGACTCCTGCCCATATACTTTGCCAAGCGTAAGATGATCCTTTCTTTAGGCTAATCGAAAGTAAATTTCCTTCGGGGTAATATTTGGCTCTGAGAACCCTAGCACAAAGGGAATCGCTATATTCAAGTAATCTCCAGCATTGCTTAGCTAGGAGAGCTAAACTAAAACAGTGGATATCTCGAAAGCCCATTCCACCTTGTCCTTTCGGCACACACATCTTCCACCAAGCAAACCAGTGCATCCTCCTGTGGTTTTCTTTATCACCCTACCAAAAATGAGACATTGCGTCAGTGATTCCCTTGCAGATTTGTTTTGGCAATTTGAACACACTCATCGCATATGTTGGGATGCTTTGGGCCACCGCTTTGAGAAGCGCCTCTTTGCCTCCAAGGCTAAGCAATTTTTCTTTCCACCCACTCACCAATTTAGAAATTCTATCAATAATGTGTCTAAAACAGTCAGTTCTATCCATTCCAATCATAGCAGGCAGACCAAGATATTTGTCAGATAGAGATTCAGTCATGATGTTCATAATTTGACAGACGACCACCTTGTCATCTATTTTTGTATTCGGACTAAAGTAAATAGAGGATTTAGCTGTACTGACCAATTGGCCCGAGGCCTCACAATACTCATCTAAAGCCCTCTTCAATGAGGTTGCGTTGCTTGCATCTGCTTGGATCAACATCAAGGAGTCATCTGCAAACAAAAGGTTTGACACAACAGGGCCATTTCGGCAAACTTGAATACCTTTAAGATTACCTTGTTCTTCTTCATATTTCAGAAGTGTCGAAAGACCCTCAGTACAAAGGAGGAAAAGATAGGGGGGCAGAGCATCTCCTTGCCTCAGCCCCCTAGACGGTATGAATGTCTCCGAGTCGTTGGAATTGATACGAACTTTGTACTCAACAGATCTCACGCAGGCCATGATAAGATCGACCCACTGGGAACCAAAACCAAGACGTCTCAAGATATTCTCCAAGAAGACCCATTCCACCCGGTCGTAGGCCTTGTGCATATCGAGCTTTATCGCGCAAACCCCTTTTTTGCCCACTTTCTTCTTCTTCATTGTATGAATACACTCATAAGCAACAATCACGTTGTCGGTGATAATTCTCCCTGGAACAAACGCACTTTGGTTTTCACTGATGATATCCGGAAGTAAAACCTTTAGTCTAGCCGCAAGCATCTTCGATATGATTTTATATATGACATTACAGAGGCTTATAGGGCGGAATTGTGAGATGCTCTCCGGATTATCAACTTTCGGAATTAACACAATAGTAGTGAGATTCCAGCCTTCAGGTATGGCACCACTATTTACTTCGCTGGAGGTGCAAGAGAAAAGGGTGGACATAGCCATTTAGAGCTAGAACCCCCTGTCCATTTTCCTATATTATTTTATTCCGACTAGTTCTTTGCGTGTGCGTTTACTAGTTGCCTGTTTTTTTGAACAGTTTTTTTTTTTGAACAGGACTAGTTGCCTGTTTGGTTCCATCTCACGGAACCACACGGGGAGAGCAACGCAACAGCAGACCATATAGCGTAGGGAATGAGACGAGACTAGGCGAGGGAGCAGAATATGAGATTGCTATAAGTACCCAGCCATCTGCGTCTTCTCTCCGCCTACCCGCCTCATCCATTCCCCGGCTAATCCCAACACCCAAGAAGAAGAAAGAGAGGATATACCGAGGAGCGATTATCCGGCCGGCTCGATCGGCCTGGAATTCGCGGCGGAGGAGTTTGTGAATGGTGAACAGTGGGGAGGAGGAGTGCACCCGGTCGTCGTTGTTGGGGAGGTATGAGATCGGGCGGACCTTGGGAGAAGGCAACTTCGGCAAGGTCAAGTACGCGCGCCACCTCGCCACCGGCGCCCACTTCGCCGTCAAGATCCTCGATCGCAGCAAGATCCTCTCTCTCGGCTGTGACCACCAGGTACTACTGCTAATTAATTTCCACCACTCCCTTCCCCTTGTCTCGTCCGTTTCCAGCGATCTCGCTGCCGTTTCGTTTTGCTTGGGTTATTGTTGATTCGTTTGCGATGCTTGGGTTGACCAGATCAGGAGGGAGATTGGGACATTGAAGCTGCTCAAGCACCCCAACGTCGTCCGCTTGCATGAGGTACGTTACGTCTTTGCTCTCCTCGAGGTGCGGTGCTCATCATCCGAATCTAGACTTCATGTCTCTCGTCCATTTGGTGCTTTCGCTTCTTCTCTCGTCGCGCTTAGCACCAGGACTAATTGAGTTTAGCGGTTCTAGTTTCATGTAAGAAAACGTTAGCGGTTCTAGTTCGCTTGCTTGTGTGGAGGGGATTGTTCAGTAGCGAATCATAATTATCCTCTTTTCTTTTCGAGGGGTTTTGTACGTTAGTGCTCATGTCCTATTGTGCACGCGACGTAAATTAAGGAACAAGGATCACAATCGCCGCGCACGGCACCTTCCCTGTCGCCGCTAGTTCTTCTTTCACCACCGTGGCACACCAGCCTAGTTGGGAAGCAACGAAATTCTGTCGAAGAAGAATGCTGTTGCCTCTGCAAACTAAACTTTGAAGCTTTGCTGCAAAGTTTCGAAATTCAATTCTCGAAATCCTTGAATAGAAAGGGCCGATGCGTCCACGTCACCGGATACAACTAGGCGACGGCTAGGATCATGGATGGGGTCCCTCCCAACCCCCCTACAACAGAAGCATGAGAAGCAGCCCCCACCCTGGTGCCACGTACGTTCTGCCTGCCTCCAAGGTAAGCCGTCACGTCAGGCATGTGTAGTGTATGTGTATGCTTCCCAGGCGGGCTAGGCCACGCAGGATCGAGGCCCACCGTGTTGATCTCACTCTATTGCTATTTCCGATCCTTGTGGCCACCAACTCTATGTGCAGCTGTGGAGCTCTGAAGTCTGAACTGGTCCTGCCCGTAGTTTAGTTGAGATAAACAGTATGGTGATTGAGCCGAAGCATCAACAGCTGCCAACCTAACAGTGCTTTTGGTTTGCTTCACATAATCAATTGGGTGCTACCTAAACCACGAGGCTCTCGAAGACAATACAGTGCACATAAAATAGGAGTAGAAGTGCGGATGAAATCTTAAATATTCAGGCTGCCATGGCATTTTTCAGGAAAGGCCAAGGTGTAAATTTATCTAGTATGATGTAATGCTAGCTTTACCTACACATCAAGTTATCGTTAATACTCACTCCTCGAGTCCTCGACAAAAAAGAACAAGAGTGTTTTTCAGGAGAAAGAACAAGTGTTCTTTTCATTACTTATTAGGCGGATATGCAATTCCGTAGACATCACCTTGTCCTATTCATACTATAATTGCGGACAACTGTTTCTTTAGACACATAATTATGTGAAACCTTGAAAATTCACTTGGGTTCATAGTACGATGTTGTTGTGGTTTGTGTGCATCTGAAAATAAATACAGCTGGTGATACTTGCATCTATCTCATTCAGGTTGCCGCTAGCAAAAGGAAGATTTACATGGTGCTTGAATATGTGAATGGGGGTGAGCTCTTCGACAAGATCGTAAGCCACGAAAATCTTGTTCAAAATGTTATTTTCTCCTTATAAGATTGGTGCTAGATCTTGTCAATTCTGACGTTCTTTTTGTTTCACTTGTTACGATGAAAGGCTGTAAAAGGAAAACTTTTGGAACATGAAGGAAGAAGGCTGTTTCAGCAGCTAATTGATGGTTTGGGTTACTGCCATGATAAAGGTGTCTACCACAGAGACCTTAAGGTACTTGAATGATTTGTGTTATTCGCTATTCTACCTCATAGATACCACAATGGCATGCATTCTATGACGCAATTGTTATTTCTCTTATTGTTTACATCAGCAATAAACTCAAAGTATGGTCTGATTCTTCTGTGACAGCATTTTTCTTTTTTTATATATTCTGCTGTTGCAGCCGGAAAATGTTCTTGTTGATCGGAAAGGCAACATCAAGATCTCCGACTTTGGTCTCAGTGCTTTACCTCAACATCTTGGGGTACGCTGATTAATATACTCGTTTGAATATATTTTTATACAAAATCAATCCAGTGTATGCGTGAATTACTAATTGTGTGCACTTAAACTTTCAGAATGATGGATTACTGCACACAACATGCGGCAGCCCTAATTACATTGCTCCCGAGGTAAAAAAATTAAAAGAAGAAAGTAACCTAAATTAGTTCCTATAGGCTATAGGTGCTAAACTCGATACCAAATTTGTGCAGGTTTTGCAGAATAGAGGTTATGATGGCTCCTTGTCAGATATCTGGTCTTGTGGAGTAATTCTTTATGTAATGCTCGTCGGATACCTTCCTTTCGATGACCGAAATCTTGTTGTCCTTTACCAAAAGGTAGGCGTCAAGATAAACATCTTTCGTATTTTGTAATCAATTGTTTCAAAGTTCAACTCATCCTGATGGTCCTTTATTGTTTTGTTGGTCTAAGATTTTCAAGGGAGATATGCAGATCCCCATATGGCTTTCGCGAGCTGCACAAGATCTTCTTCGTAAGATTCTTGAACCAAACCCGATGAAGAGGATTAATATTTCAGGGATCAAAGAACATGAATGGTTTTTGAAGAACTATATTCCTGCTGTTCCATATGATGATGATGAAGATCTAAATCTCGATTCAGTTTTCTCAAAGAAAGAGGTACAAGCATTTTGTAGACTGTTAGATTTGAAGTACTTCTAATCAGTAGTACATGTGTTAAAGCTGACTGGTGATATCTTTATCCTGAAGCTAATTGATGAAGCCGGACAGGAAAAGCCCACTCATATCAACGCTTTTCAGTTGATCGGGATGGCGTCTTCCCTTGATCTATCAGGTTTCTTTGAGGAAGAGGTTCGTGCGGTCCCTTTTCTTTTCAGCCGCTTCTTCGTGCAATTATTCATCCTGCCAAAAGAAAGTTCTGCTTAGTGTTATTAGCATCATAAGAAAATGTAACTGCTGTCATCACGTAACCTTGCAATATTTACTGCAACACTCAGTTAATCCTAATATTGTATACATTTTTTCTTCTGAATCTAGTATGAGTACGATGACCAACTAACATTGGCCCTTGAGCGTACCAGAAGCTAGCTGCACACTGAATATGTCGGAATGAAATATTAATCTCACCTGACCAGTTTCTGCATCCATTTCAGGATGTGTCTCAAAGAAAGATACGGTTCACATCAATACATTCACCCAAGGATTTGTTTGACAAGATCGAGAATGCTGTGACAATGATGGGATTGCAAGCTCAGAGGGGGCATAGTAAGGTAGATGTTTAGATCTTTTCTCAGCACATCACCATATTTTAAGTAAGTGATTGAACAGCTACAATGAACAAAAGTTGATAATCGTGTTATGTTGCAGCTCAAAGTAATGAAGTGCAAAAATCCAAAGAACACAAGAAATTCAGCATCATTCCTTGCCTGTGCTGAGGTAATATGTTGAACGATAGTTTCGTATTTACACAATGCAAGACGAATAGCACGTCAGCTATACTCACACAACCAGCTCTGTTCTTCAGGTGTTTGAACTCGGGCCGTCTCTGTATGTTGTTGAATTGAAGAAATCACATGGAGATCGTATACTGTATAGAGAGGTAACAACGAACACCTTCTTACCAACAATTTGACTTATGATAAAACACCAAAAACACTTGCATGATAGCGATGACAATCTGTTGCAGCTGTGTGAGAGGCTATCTGATGAGCTGGGTGTGGGCAAGGTTGAGCAGATGACAGAATCTATGGAATCTATGGACTCTGATCTATCGAGCTTCGATGGAGGATCACCTCTCTCGGGTTTTTGAGGAATGTGGAACATTCTCAGTTCCTGAAAATTCTTTGCTATAGACGTAGCTTAGGATCATGCAAATAGTGTATAAAGAGAGTGGTGCAAATTATCCACCGAGTTGAAATATAAAGAAATGATTCGATTGTTGCCCATCTGTTGGACCGATTCGCTTTCATGGATGAAACGAAAACATCAGCAATAGGCAGCGACTCAAAAACCTAGCTGATGTGTTTGAGGAAATAAAAAACCTCTCTCTCTTCTTTTTCTTCCAGCATATAGATTCAAAAACTCAACTGGTTGGCGGAGTGGATGTACAAACCCAACCCCCAAGTTAGAAACTCAAAATGGGATTGGGATCTCATGAACCTCAGAATTTCACATCTCTCTCCCTCTAAATTCTCTTGTCTCTCCCAAAATGGCTGTGAATCTCTCGCTCGATCTTTCTTTTAGAACTCACCGCATCTCGGAGAACAGCAACACGGCTGCACGGGCGCAACAGACCGCAGCAGAGGTACTACTGCCGTGCCTTACCATCGAGATGGAAAGGGCCGTGCCAGCGCGTACAGCCCGTGATGCGAGCACTGCCGTCGTTCCACCATGTAGCCACGTCGTGGTCTCCATTGATGAAAGGGGCAAATGGAGAGACGATGGGATAGGAATGGAATTTTTCTCGCAATTTTCACAACACTGCAAGGTTCACATTGCAAATTATACCAGCAGTCCACCTCCTTGTTAGATCTGACACTCACATGTTCCATCCAAAGGCCCACAAACCAAGGGTGTGGCACTCCTAACTTTTAGAGACGGGCGCGGAGAGGCGGGAATGCGACGAAATTGCAGGAAAAGGAGGGAGGAAGAATTAACGGTAAATAACGTAATAATACTTGAGCGCCGAAACATGGAGGTGATCCTATGTTTTTGTAAGAACTCTCTGCCTTGAAAATAAACAATCACAAGAGTAAAATTTATTGTTTTGGCAAAGCTAAACAAATGGAGGGGGACTACACAAACATCTTTGGATGTGAAGCTAGGTCATTAGCTTTTAATTATTTGGGTATTTCTATCCATTACATGAAGCTCTTAAATAGAGAATGGAAACCCTAGAAGACCGTTTTGAACGTAAGTTGGGGTGCTGATTAGGGAAGATGCTCTCATGCGAAAGATCGTCTGGTCCTAATTAATTATGTTCTAAGTAGTTTACCAATGTTCCTTCTATGTTTTTTCGAGATACCCAAAGGGATAAGAAAAAGAATAGATTTCTATCAATCTCGCTTTTTTGGCAAAGCGATATTCCGAAAAAGAAATACGTCCGGTTAACGAAATGGAATGTTCTTTGTCAACCCAAAGTACTTGATATAAAAAATAAATGTTTATTCCGTAAATGGATGTTTAAACTTCTCAACAAAGAGGGCGTGTGGCAGGATCTGCTGCATAACAAATATCTTTATAACAAAACGCTATCTCAAGTACAAGCTAAACCTACTGATTCTCCTTTCTGGAAATAAATAATGGGAGTCAAAGATGAATACTTTAATCGGGGATCTTTCGTCATTGGTGATGGAAGTCCAATTCGGTTTTGGGAGGATACATGTTTAGGTACCGCGCATTTAACTTCCCAATATCCATCATTGTTTAATATAGTGCGACATAAGAATGCAATTTTCGTGGATATACTGGCACAAGCCCCTCTGAGTATATGTTTCAGACGTTCTTTTGACAGGAGATAAGCGGGATGCTTGGCTAGATCTTGTGGAGATGTTGATGGGTGTTGTCTTAACCGATGAGACGGATAAGTTCTGATGTAACCTAACCACATCAGGGTTATTCGGAGTTAAATCTATGCATGCAGATTATATGAATGGTCATACTCCTTTCCATGAAAATATTTGTGAAAGCTGAAGGTCCCACTAAAGATAAATATTTTAATGTGATTCCTTTACATAAAAGTTTTGCTTACAAAAGACAATCTTGTTAAAAGGAGATGGACAGGGTGCACTAAATGTGCATTGCCGGAATTCGATTGACCATCTTTTTATTTCTTGCAAGTTGGCTCGTTTTGTATGGAGGGTTGTTCAATTTACTTTGAATATCTCTACACCTGCTAATGTAACCAATATGTTTGTATATTGGTTGAATGGGGTCAACAAGAAAATCAAAACGATGTGCTTTGGGCAATTTAGAATTGCCGCAATGACGTGGTTTTCAACAATTCTATAAATGCAAATTTTCTACATGTTATGCACAGAACGACTTTTAAAATACACATGTGGTCATTCCTTCTACCTGTAGACCAGCAAGGCGTTTATGGATACCGGTGGTACTCGAATGATGGCGGTAGTTTGGGTTATGTACAACCAGGGTGATTGCCGGCTCACTAAGAGAATACAAGATGCATAGAGGCATTATGTATTTTTAATTTCGTTGGGTTATTCATGATTTGTAAACTTGATACTTCAAACTTCAAAATAAAACATATGTGTATCGCTTCGATGCAGAAGCTGGGGCTAAGCTCCCCATTTAAAAAAAAACTTGAGCGTATCAAATTAATTAACTTTTACCAATTTTTCTACAATCGCAGACAATTAACATGGACAAAGTATATCTAGCATTATACACATGAATGGATTAACATAAACGTGTGTGCTGTCGAGAACGCTTCTTTCATGTGATTTGGGGGCTCAATTTGTCGATTTGTACTAGCGCGTCCAAAACACATCATGTAACATTCTTGAAAGAAGAAAACATCATGTAGACCATGAATTATTCTCTGTTTCTTCTCTTATCTCGAATTCAGTGAATACTCCGATCGACACTCACAGAGAGCCGACAGTACACCGGTGCACATGCCTGAAACACCATTAGTTTCAGAAACCGCACTATCGCCCGCACCTGACCTGAAACACCGGTAGTTTCAGAATCCGCGAGCAACTTCCGCGGCCGGCTCGCCGCAGTTCCGCGCGCTCTTGAGGGCCGATCTGTAACCAAGGTCCAAAGACAAAGGAGTGTCCTGCTCTTCCGAG
The DNA here is from genome assembly GCA_947311845.1 of Poa pratensis. NCBI lineage: Eukaryota > Viridiplantae > Streptophyta > Magnoliopsida > Poales > Poaceae > Poa > Poa pratensis. Next base: position 3,346,337 of record CAMZMU010000110.1, on the reverse strand, counting down.
GTCCAAGCACCTCGTGCCGTCGCTGTCGGAGCCGAAGCTGCCAAACGCCAGTTTTGGGGAAGAAAAAGAGGTTCCGATGATGTGACTATGCCGGCACGGGGGAGGTCCTGCCTCCCCAAGGTGCTTTCGCCCCAGGTTCCCCCAATCCTCAGTCCACCTCCTCTTTCTGCTCCAACAACTCAACTCCGCCGCCCCATGTCCATGACCGGGGAGATGATGAGGGTGCTTTTTTGACTTGGACCTTCTCGCTCATCCGTGAGTATCTACTTCCCTCTTCCGTGCCCAGTGCCCCCAATCTTTTCTAACCTATCTCTCGATCAACGCGCTGTCTGACATGAGCTGGTGCAGTTTCTTGCAGCTTGATTGACTTGTTTATTTTTCTCAGATCAAGATTGGTTCAGTATAGCAAAGTTAGGTCGGTCGCCTATGGTGTTTGATCCTGCCGCGCTGATGTGATTGTAGCCGTGTCGGGGATATAGTTGAAATTCGAGATCTTTGGTTGTTCGTGCGGAGGATCCAGAGCTAAATGGAAGCCGGGTTCCTGCAGGAAGGCGACCAGACTGGTTTGGAGAGAATGTCTGGTGGTCTCAAGAAAAAAAAGGGCCACGAGTGGGATTTGAACGACTGGAGATGGGACGGCAACATGTTCCTGGCCACGCCGTCGTCAAATGCGGACTCTCCGTCGGGGTGCAGCAGCAGGGAGCTGGGGCGAGCTGAGGAGGGTATCAGTTTTGGTGTTGCTGACAAGAGGAAGAGAGTTTCAACGGTGGATAACCACGAGGGGTGCAGCAATGCTGCGATTACTGACGGAGATCATGACAGGATTATTGTTAGGGGAGGACAGAGCAGCGAAGAAGAGAGACCTGCAAATACAACACGCGCATCCTCTAGTTCCGCTCCATCTTGCCAAGTTGATGGCTGCCACGCTGATCTCCGCAACAGCAGGGACTACCACAAGAGGCACAAGGTGTGTGTAGTGCATACCAAGTCAGCTCTAGTTCGTATAAAAAACGTTGAGCATCGGTTCTGTCAGCAGTGCAGCAGGTCAGTCAGCAATTTCTTTGTGTAAAGTTAGTGCTGCTGATTATGTCACTTGTAGCTTGAGCATTATTTAAATTCATTTGCGGGGAAAACATTGCTTAATCTCGAAATGTTCTCTTGTACATGTCAGAAACTCATGGTTAATGTTATTTGCTCTCAGTTTCTTTCTGTGATTTTCTGATTGTATTGCTCTCTCTTGAGAACTCAAACTACGTACAAGAATGTGTCCGATGCTATGGGAGAAAAAAGAGAAAGCTAATTTTTACAAAAAACTATGACTAATAATATACATACATATACCTCTTCTTACCTTATTCTACTATAGATTTTTCTTATCTAAAGGTGGCGTCCACAAATTTGCACGTTCAAACTATGTGACTTTCAAAACATTCAAATATGCTGTATGGAATGATATGAGTGGATTTGTCTGGAAGAAAATCTCATAGTATATTTCCTTTTATCAGGTTAACAGATATATACATATTGCAGTAAAAAATGGTGGTCAAGGTTGTGTTTCTGGACACCACATTGACTCCTCTAGCTTAAACTATTTGTGACTGAAGTAGTAGTAATGATTACAGCTTACAAGAACTGAAGATGTTTTCAAAATGTAGTAGTTGCTTGAATGGTGGTTAAAGTGATGTTTCAGTTAATGATCGACATTTGTGCTGATGGTCAATACTCTTGTGTGATAACAGCTAAAGGCTCACTTGATGATAATGCGGCAGAGTTTCACCTCTGAGTATCAGAAACAAGAACATGTAAATATTGCTTAGTATAGATAAATGGATATGGTTTGGCTCAACAACCATAATCATAATTGTCAGCATTTTCATGTCTAAGCCTACTTATAGTTTAATGATTGATTAACTGACAAGTAATCTGGTGTACGCACCAAACTGAAGCATGATACTAAATTTAAGGTTTAATATATAAAATGAGACCAACCAGGACTAGCCCTTGGTGGCTTAATTTTATAGAAGAATTGCTCCTTTGTGAGAATTCCAGAAATTTGCTCCCGACGGGATTCAAACTCTGGTTGCTAGGTTTAGCCACTGCTACCTTTGCCACTGGACCTCTGCCCCGTTCTCATTAAGGTGTAATATATGAAAAGAAGGAATCATGGCTATAACTGAAATTCAAAATTGTACTTTCTGTATCTTTTAATCAGTCATGAGTTATAAAAAAGGAATCATTTGACATCTGCTGTCAGGTTTCACCTTCTTCAAGAATTCGATGAAGGGAAGAAGAGCTGTCGCTCACGTCTGGCAAAACATAATGGAAGGAGAAGGAAAGCCCCAGCCCAGGCTGAGAATTCCTCAATTGAAAATCATTCTCTAACAAACACCTTACTTCTCCTACTGAGACAACTTGCTGCACAAGATTGTAAGTTTCTCGGATACATGTACATTTTCTACAGTAATTTTTATCGGTTCATACACAACCCATCCATGGCCATATAACCTCATTCTTATGTTGTGGCAGCTGGTAGCTCAACTGAGCAAATCAATGGTCCAAATTATTTGGTTAATCTTTTGAAGAACCTTGCTGCTATTGCTGGCACACAGGCATATCAAAATATGCTAAAGAATGCAAGTTCTGCTGCAATATCATCAAATGCTGGTAACTATGCTGTGAATGGATTTACCATACAGGAGCAAACTGGACCACCAATTCCTGGAACTGAATCCTCCGCAGGTAAATACTCTTTGATTCCTGCTGCTGTTGCAGAAGGCAAATAAGTACACATTCTGACATTAAATGATGCATGCGCGCTTTGACATGTGTTCCCAGAAGAGCGTCCAGTGAAAAGACATATGCAGGATTTTGATCTGAATGATGCTTATGTCGAAGAAGATGAGGTACGTTATTTAGGTTGATTCCCTTACATTTCCTGCTGACTGATTCCAGATTAGCTGGAGTATGGCTGATACCCATAAAATTTGCAGAGCCGAACAGATAAAATTGTCTTTAAGCTCTTTGGGAAAGAGCCAAACGATTTTCCTTCAGATCTACGTGAACAGGTTATTTACCATATGCAAACTGGAATAGTGGTCCTCTTAATAACTTTATCTCCGCACAAGCCTTTTTGATCAAATCGTTGCTATTTGCAGATCCTAAACTGGTTGTCACATTATCCAAGTGATATGGAAAGCTATATTAGGCCTGGTTGTGTCATTCTAACTATTTACCTTCGTCTTCCTAATTGGATGTGGGATAAGGTAGTGCTGTGTTCTAAAAACAGTGCTCTAGATTGCATATCTGTTTATGGTTAGTAGTGAATAACTGCATACTAATGCAGTTAGAGAAATATAAAACCATGAACCTTGGATAGAGAAGCATAATCTTTACTTACTGTGCTTCTTTCTTTTTTCTGAATATCTCTAAAGCTTAATGTCGATCCAGCTCCATGGATAGAAAATCTTGTTACCATATCGACTGATGGCTTCTGGAAAACAGGATGGTTGTATGCTAGGGTGCAGGACAGCCTGACACTAAGTTGCAACGGTGTGTTAGCCTTTTTTCTCTCTTTTACATCCTTGATCCTTATAGATTTTATTTTCATATCGCCAACCAAAAGCTTCTTATGTTTGTGGTTTCCCTTTCTTGGCAGGCAGGCTTATGTTAGTGTCTCCCTGGCAACCTGTAATAGGTGACAAGCATCAGATACTGTCTGTAACTCCTATTGCAGCTGCTTGTAATTCAACAGCAAACTTCTCAGTGAGAGGTTTCAACATAGTTCAACCAACCACAAGGTACGTATCACACATAAGTCTACATTAAACTGGATTATGTTTAACTGACGATAATGTTGACATTCATTTCAGATTACTTTGTATTTTTGGTGGGAAATATTTAATCCAAGAAGCAACAGAAATACTATGTGATGATACTATGATGCAGCAAGGCCCTCAATGTCTGACCTTCTCTTGCTCCTTCCATAGTACAAGTGGACGGGGTTTCATAGAGGTAATTTTTTTTTCTATTTGTGATATAGAGATGCATTTTTGAGTTTTTTTCCTTTGTATAGTTCTCAGTTCTCCTTTTATATGATTTATTATTTCAGGTTGAAGATCATGATCAAAGCAGCCTTTCCTTTCCTTTTGTTGTCGCTGAAGAATCTGTATGTTCTGAGATACGAATGCTGGAGGAAAAATTGAATATAATTACATTTGGTGATACTTTTGAAGAAAGAGAGGTCCTGATGGCTTCTCGCAGTCATGCCTTAGAGTTTTTACATGAAATAGGCTGGTTTCTTCAAAGGAGCCACACACGAGCTACATCTGAGACTCCACAATATTGTATTGAGGGTTTTCCGGTTGCAAGATTCAGATGGCTCCTATCCTTTGCGATTGATCAGGAATGGTGTTCTGTTGTAAAGAAGCTTCTTGACACCTTGTTCCAGGGTAATATTGATCTGGATGTCCCCTCACCAGTTGAATTTGTCCTGGGAGAAGGTTTAGTATTCACCGCTGTCAACAAGCGGTCGAAGCCTTTGGTTGACTTCCTGTTAAGATACACAATGAACTCTGCATCAGTGGACACTGGAGCCATGGCACCAGTTCGGTTCTTGTTCACACCTGACGTAACTGGTCCATCAAATATAACACCTCTTCATATTGCAGCTACCATCACTGATGCTGCTGCTGTTTTAGATGCTTTAATTGATGATCCTCAACAGGTACTTACACTAGACTCTCATGTTCAATATAACCGAATTGATCAATGTATTACTTGTCTTCGCTCCCTTTTTCTATGGAAACTGCACCACCACATTCACAAGCAGCCTGTTGTTTTTGTATGCTATGCCTCTCTCCGGAAACATAATAAACCAACATTTACAGCGAGAACATTTTCATCTGAAGTTACATCCCTAAGGAATTTATTTCTACATCACAATAGAAGACTAAAATAAATCTGCGTTGAAACATAGCGCATTTGCTAATCAGAACCTTGTTGAGTAGATCTTGTAGAGTTATATTCTGTCACAACAGAGTTCTACATAAGTGTTGGATCAAATATAGTTTCCTTCAAGCTTTTCATTTACTCTGAGAATTTGTTGCAGACATCGAAACTATGGTTACTGTGTGGCTTCTGGTCGCAACTTTTCGCGCCCTCTTTTCTTTTTGTTTCTTAACTCAGCCTAAATGTGACAGCTAGGATTCAAAACCTGGAAAAATGCCCGTGATGCTACTGGGTACACTCCAGAGGATTACGCTCGGAGGAGAGGACACATATCCTACATCCAGATGGTTGAGAACAAAATCAACAGCAGGATACCTGAAGCCCATGTGTCTGTTTCCATGACTAGCAGTCCATCTACCACCCATATTATTAACCAAACCGCATTTCATGTGGAGAAAAGCAAACATAACGACAAGCAATCACCTAGCTGCAGACAATGTGTCCAGCTCCAGCACATTGCTTACCATCGCCGACCGAACAGGTTTTTGTCGAACAGGCCTGTGGTGCTATCCTTGGTCGCCATTGCTGCTGTCTGTGTCTGCGTAGGCTTGATCATGCAGAGCCCGCCCACCGTCGGCGGTGTGAAGGGCCCTTTTGACTGGGACTCTATGCGTTGGGGCCCCAAGTGATAAGACTGCCAATCAGTGTATGCATTCCGGGCGCTTGTGCTGTTGCGGACTTGATAAACCTAAGTGCTGTATCTGTATCTGTATATTGTTCAAGCTATCGAGTGCCAGACTCTGCTTATCTTGAAATAACGTTGCATTTTAAACTTTTACTTGTTGTGGTTGAGAGAAACAAAGTCCCAGGAAATTTCTACCCACACATTTATCTTTTTTGTATAGACTACGAATCAAAATATGTATGGGTGCGGTTGGTAGACACATCTATTTTGCTCTCTCGTGTTGCATGTTTAAACGCTCTTTTATTTCTCTCAGCTAGATGGAATAGGTTAATAGCATTACTAGCGAGTTCAGAGTGTCTCTCTTCTTTCCTTGCAACGTATCCCGCGCTGAACACCTCCAATTTTTTAAGGGCATGTGTCATGCTAGGAGCAACATATTGCATTGAGGAATGAATTTCAGACCGTGCAGCCCATGAACAGATGCTTCGCATCTTCTTGAGCTGCGTTACAGAATACAAACTTTTTATTGTGAGATAGACCACGCTTAGCAAGATGATCTGCGATCCAGATTCTTTCCCAAATGCTGAGCCATATGTAAACTTGTAGCGAAGGGGCGCCCATGAGATATCTTTCGCCGAGTCACGGCGAATGGATGTTGCAAAGTACTGTATGCTTCATACCCTACACCGATCTGGAGGAGAAACCCCCTGGGCTCCCACAGCCAAACTCAAGCATTTCCCGTGTCCAGAGTTAAGTGATTATTTTTTAGAGCTTTCCAGATAGCTAAGACCTGAATAAAAATCTGAATGGTAATAGGCTTTCTTGTGTCCTTTATCCAATTCCCGTTTATCATCGCTTCAGTCACCATATGTCTTGCCTTATTTCTTGGCTGGATCAGGTTACACATCAGGTGCAACATTCTCAATAGTGCGGCCGTTTAGCAACTTATCTGTCCAGAAAAAAGACCTACCATTGCCCACAGACCTGGGTAGCGGCACTGAAAACACTTGTGTTTTGTTCATTTTGTGGGGTTGCCAAGCTAATCCAAGGGCAATCATCCGAAGTTCTTAAAATTCATGCCCATCTAACTTTCATGGTCAAGCTCATTTTTTCTAAATCTAGAATGCCGAAACCTCTAGCGACTTTTGTTTTGACCTAGAACACCTGGCATTCCATTAAATTGTTGACTCGACAACATCGTCGGCCACCATTAAATTGTTGACTCGACAACATCGTCGGCCACTACACGGGATACATTGATCGGGAGGTCAGTAAACCACACAACATGGTTACCAAAAACCTCCCTCGCACCAAGATTACACAAGAACGAGGATTAAAGACTTGTACTCGATAAACCCTAGTCTCAGTAGGAACTTTGCTTCTCTGAACAGCGTCCCCAACTTAGCATGATCTTGAGTGTCAGATGAGATAACCTGCTGGAGTCCAAGTCAATCAGTAGAGAAGATCACCCTTCCCATTCCATGTTGCTCAGCCAACTCAATTGCGTTGAGCAGAGAGGCTGTCTCGGCGTGTAAAGCTTCAGACATATGATTTAAACTACCTGCAGCCGCTAAAATGACATTCCCGTCACTGCTCCGAGCAATGCATCCCCATCCTCGAGTATTGTTTTCAGCAGTAAAAGACCCATCCAAGTTGATCATGACCCAATCATTAGGAGGTGGTTTCCATTCGTGTACTTGTGGCTGCCTGGCTGGAGATTTTTGGCTAAAAACACCTTCCATTCTCCTACTTGGTGCCAGACCTTTCTCCGAAATTCTTCAGCAGACAGACGTCGATCCCCATGGTTTGATAACCTCTAGCGACCTTAAGGCGACATATCTGTTTCCAGCTAAGCAGACAGTGCCCCCTCTTAACTGTTTCCGTACCCTTCCTTATGATTTGCTCTTCTCAGCTCCTCGATTTGGACACTAGCGACAGATTGTTGGATTAGGGATGTTACCCTTGTTGAAACTTCTCCGCATCTTCAAGTAATTTTGCTTTTTCAGAGAAAAGTCTGAAATCACACTAGTTTTTTGCCTGAAAAAACACACCAATTCTAGTTGGGAATTGGGGATTTAATGCTTCTTCTTGCTGGCTTGGGATTTGTTTCCTTCAATTTTTTTTCTTCTCTCATGTGGTTCAAATAAAAGAACAAAAGTAATTAATCTAGATAGAAGCAACAATAGGACTTCTGAGTTTTGGGTTGTTATAGTTATAGGTAGCCAGAAAAGACACTCCATTGTGAAAGATGTTTATAGCTTTGTCCATAGATATACTACCCTAACGCTGAAGGAAAAGAAGTTGTAATCATGCCCGACTGAATTGTCCCAACACAAGATGATAACCAAAAAGTACAAAGTTTCATTTCTTCCATGGTTTCTATCTTTTCGCCACCATTACATGAGCAGAAAAGATAACAAGCAGCAGACCGCAATACAAGCTCCTTAACACACAAACACAATAGGAATAAAACCTTACACACTTGCAGATATTAGAGACGTGACCTGAGATTACGTGCTGTGATGGGTAACATCAGACTATGTCATAGGCAAATGTTCCAAAATGGAGCTGTCTGCGAGTCTTTGCTCAGGCAGAATGGTTCTCCCACTTGAGGGGCTTCACCACCTCCCAGGTGAAGTCCGGGTCATCCCTTCCAAAGTGCCCGTACGCCGCCGTCTTGAGGAAACGCCCATTCGCGCCCCTCTTCAGGTCGAGGCTGATGATGATCATGCCTGGCCTGAAGTCAAAGTTCTCCTTGACAATGTTGAGGATCTCCTTGTCAGGGATCTTGCCTGTGCCGTATGTGTCAACAAACACCGAGAGTGGTTCAGGTACGCCTATGGCATAAGAAACTTGGACGATGCAGCGACGGGCAAGTCCACTAGCGACAATGCTCTTTGCTGCCTGCCTTGCGATGTATGCCCCACTGCGGTCGACCTTCGTTGGATCCTTGCCGGAGAAAGCACCTCCTCCATGAGCTCCCCAGCCACCATAAGTGTCAATGATGATCTTCCTGCCGGTGAGACCAGCATCGCCATGAGGTCCACCGATGACAAAGCGACCAGATGGGTTGAGATGGAAAATGGTCTTCTCGTCAAGGTACAGCTCTGGGATGACGGGCTTAATCACATGCTCCTTTAGATCAGCAGCAATTTCATCGTTGGTGACAGTCTCATCATGCTGGGTAGAGATGAGCACAGTGTGGACACGTATAGGGACCATGGCACCATTGTCGTTGTGATACTCTACAGTCACCTGGGTCTTACCATCAGGCCTCAGCCATGCGCAGGTTCCGTTCTTGCGGACCTCAGTGAGACGAGCACCAAGCTTGGTAGCAAGAACATGGCTGAGGGGCATCAACTCAGGAGTCTCATCAGTTGCATATCCAAACATATGTCCTTGGTCACCAGCGCCAATCTCCTCAGGGCGCTTGGTGAAGTTGCCGTGGACACCCTGCGCTATGTCAGGGGACTGCTGCTCAATGTTGACAAGCACCTTGCAGTGGTCAGCATCAAGCCCGACATCATTGGACACAAAACCAATGGCACGGCAAGTATCCCTGACAATCTTCTCATAGTCGACATTGGCCTTGGTGGTGATCTCACCAAAGACCATGACCATGTTGGTCTTGGTGCATGTCTCACAAGCAACCTTGCTGTCAGGGTCTTCAGCCAGGCATGCATCTAGTACCGCATCAGATATCTGGTCACAGAGCTTGTCAGGGTGTCCCTCATTGACAGACTCAGATGTGAAGAGAAAGGTCTCAACTTCAGTCATCTTTGACCTAGGTAAAAAGGTGATATGTGTCAGACCATAAATGATTCATAAGTATCAAAAAACACACCAGAGGTTTGCCTTGTTCTGGGTAAACAAATTTGATATACATCCAAATTACTCTGTTAATAAAACTGAAGACAATAAGTCAATGGACGCACAAGCATTTCATTTCCCCTCACGATAATTAGCTATCCCAGTGACTGCACAGCAAACCAATGTGAAGTTCACTCTGGACAGCACCTAGCTAATCCCTGTGATTATTAGTTTCTTGAATTAGTTATCTTGTTCAAATAGCTGGTCAATTTTAAGCAAGTGGTTGTGTGAATATGCTTACATAGTAAGCAGAATGGAGACATGACGTTACTGCACATATTATTATCTTTATTTTGACTCGAGTGCTCCAAAACACTGAACTTGTCCCATTATAAGTTTGGTAAACGATAGTCCAAAACAAAAGGAATGATTTTCATCACTTATAAGGCACAAAATCTCTGTTTAGCTCATGCAAAATGTAAATATCTCCCCTCTCCCCTCCCCTCTCGCGCCGCCCCACGCGGCGGCCGGGAGGGAACCCTAGCCGCCGCCGCCTAGCCCCCACCTCTCCTCCCTCCCCCGCTGCCACCACGGGCGCGGCCAGGAAAAGACTGGGCGTTGCCGGCGGCGGGGGGGGGGGGGGGGCTTCTTCGCCCTCGAGTTTGTCGGGCCGGCGCGGGTTGGCGCCGCCGATCTCGGGCGTGGCGCGGCCGCCGGGCGCCACGGCGACGTTGATCTGCTCGACGGCGTGGCGGAAGGCGCGGTTCTCCGGCCCGGCGTGGCGGAAGGCGCGGTTCTCCGGCCCTCCAGGCGCAGAGCGGCGGATCCAGCGGTCCGGCCCTTGCGGGCGGGCTGCGGGGTGGATCCGGGTAGGGTGACAGATTTCGGGTGTGCTGCTCACTCCGGTGGCGTGTCATGCCCGGATCTGGCCACTGCTCGAAGGATCTGAAGGTGTGGATGATGGCCGGTGAGAGCCGGGCTCCGCGCGGTCGGAGCCGACGATGGTGGCACCCGCGGGCGTCGTTAACTTGTTGAAGGCGTCGTCGTTGTGATTCCGCTGCCTCCCGCTCGTTGTTCCGGGGAAACCCAAGATCTGGTGGTACCGGATCGGACGATGGCGACACTTTCGGTGTCGTTTCTCCCCCTTAGGGGCATCGTTTTTGGAACACGTGATGCCTGGAGTGGTCTACCGGTGGAACGGAGTTTCTCCTACCACGATGAAGACGACAGATCTTGGCGGCATGGTGCAGCGGAGACTTGACGAAGGTCGTGGCTAGGTGGACTCGCGCAGGGTGGAGGCGCAGCCTGGTGTCTTGGTGGCATCGGCCGCAGGCCTGACGAGAGTTTTGCTTCGAGCTGCACGCTAGAGTTGGTTGACCGAAGATGTTGGAGACGATTTTCGGAGCGGATGCACAAGGCGCTGTCTCCGATAGTTAGCCAGGGAGCCGGCGACGGTTGTGGCCGGGGTACAAGACCCCGTAGCATCTATCGTTTGTGCTAGTTGTGGTGTTTTCACTGTTGGTGGGTTCAGCTTGTATTCGTTCGTTGTAAGGCTTTGCCAGCTATGTTGAATAAAAGAAATAAAGCGGCCGTATGCATCTTTTCGATGCAAAGGCTAGGGTGACCCTTTTCTTAAAAAAAAAATGTTCCTAGGGCGCAATTTCATAATGCAGGAGAAACCTTTTCACGGAACTGAGTGAAGTTTCTTAAGCTCGTTACACTAAGAGCATTATCTAGTGAATTGCTCACTAATGTTAGCAGCTGTGTGAATGCGCGTAAGTTGTTGTGCTCCCTGCTTGTACAAGGTTGGCAGTAGGAATAAAGAAACGATACACAGAACTGTAGTCTAAGCAGCCCAACAAAGATCAGTTGTACAAGTAGGACAATGTTACACGCAAAAAAAAAATCACCGATGCAATCAACTCCCAACTATTGCAGCCTGCCAATCAGCATAATCGAAGCACCCATCCCAAGCCCTTGTTCATCATTAAATCCCAGAAAATGAACCGGCATAAATCTCTAATTGCATGTGTCGTGACTAACGGTAACCCCTAGACACCTAGAGTAGTTAACAGGAACAAAAATGGCTGTAGTGCATTCGATCTCCAAGGATAGCGAGAAAAAAAGGTACTCAAATCCCCAACCAAGAGGATCTAGCTGCTCATGACGAATCTGCACCGCCGCGCCGAATACTCCAAGAGGCGGCACTTTGCAATAGACAAAAGTTCGGCAGAAATAACTGCAAAATTCGCCGCCGACTACCAAGGCGACGAATCAAGAAGCGTTCGTTTCTAACCCCCCACACCGCAGGCGACAAGCCACAGCAAACACGTATCAGATCGAAAGGAGGATATCGACCGAAGCAAAATGAAGCCAGAGAAAAAGGAATCCGCCTAGTGGATCGTAGCGAGGATAGTAGCAGAATGAAGATGGAGAGAGGAGGAGCGTCGGCAGGAGGAGGCCTCACCTTGTTCGCTTTTAGCGGCGGCGGCGGCGGCGGCGGCGGAAGGCGAGGTGATGGCGACGACACTACGCAGGATGGTGTAGGAGATCCGACGCAGGGGGTGGGCTCGGGGTTATATGGGAACCGATGCGGGAGGCGGGCGTTGGATGTCATCGGACGGCGACCCGTAGTCCCGTACACACAGAGCACTGAGGTGGGTTCGCCCGCCACGCACACACTTGGGCTAGTGCGGGTGGAATCAGAATTGCAAACTTGCAATTCGTTTTATTTTGAGGTAATAAGAGCATCTCCAGTTCTCCACCGCACCCTTAAACTTTGTCCGCACCTACTCTCTCCGTTAGAATTTAATTGACACACACTTGGTTACACATGGATGTATCTAGACACCTAACAAGTATAGATACATCCATATTTGGACAAAAACAAGTCAATTAATTTGGAACGGAGGAAGTACTAAATAGTGTCCACTTTAGCGTGTTGGACATTTGTACCAGGTTACCTGTGACACACCGCACCCCAAACGGCACACCTTATCCGTTTTTTCTTTAGTACAAATGAATATCTATCTAAAACATAGAGAAATGAACACATAGTCTAATAATAGTTTAAATATAGTTATTATAACGATTCATATTTAAATTAAAATTCGATGAGTTTCAGTGAGTAGCAGCTGGAGCAACAGGTTGGTTTGCTTGGCGTGCCCACAAGTGAGCGACTAGATCACTCTGCAGTTGATCATGAGTTGTTTCATCTCAAATCTTAAGATGAGTAGCGAGGAATTTAAAAAATTCTACCGGCACGCCCGGATGTGAATTGACAAGGGGCCACTGGAATTCGTACAACTCATTCATGACCAAGTTGACGTCACGCTCACTCTCGATTATCATGTAATGACACAAGCGTTCATGATCTCCCACATCTGCTCTAGGGACCAAGACCGACAATGGTACCTGACAACCATAAACCAGGCTTGGAGTACACCAAATGCTCGCTTCACATCTTTTCTTGCTTGCGAAGTTACAGTTTGTCTTACCAACAGGTTGCGGATGGTCTTAACAAAGATCGACCATCGAGGATAGATTCCATCTGCTAGGTAGTATCTCTTGTCCTACTCATGGCCGTTGATACATACTTTGAAAGAGCATGAATTGCTCTTACTCGTGTTTTGGTGATGTTGACAATACAACATGTGCCTCTAACCCCTTGTTTAAGTGTGATCAGGTTTATGCAAACATTGCCATTGATCTCGCATCAAGAAAAGGAAGAAATCGAGTGTTTACTGTCCTTGGGCGGTAGTACCGCCCCTTCGGGCGGTAGTACCGCTGTGCCATCCTGGTTTACAGGGGCGCGGCAGTACCGCTCTCAGTGCCGCTGAAATGGGGTTCGGGCGCCCATGTGCGGCAGTACCAGCGGTACTACGGGCGGTAGTACCGCTGGCTCATGGTGGTCAGCGTTGGTTTGACCACCACGGCGGCAGTACCGCTCGCAGTACCGCCAAATGGAGCTTCAGATGGCCATGTGCGGTACTACCGGCGACTTGGGCGGTAGTACCGCTCAGTAAGTTCCAAATGCACAGTCAGCGTGCAGCTTTGACCACAGCGCAGAAGGCGCCAGCGGTAGTACCGCCCGGCGCAGCGGTACTACTACCGCTGGCTCGGGAAAAAGGGCTCCAACGGCCAGAAATTGGAAGGGCTATATAATGCCCTTCACCTACCTCTTGCTTGGTAGCTCGCCTCTACAAGAAAAACACCATTGTTGCAAGCTCAAGATTTCTTAGATCTCCCAATCCCTCCACCCAAACTCACTCATACTTGGAGGATTGAAGGAGAAGGCCCGGATCTACTACTTCACCAAAGCGTTCTTCATTTCCCCTTCATTCACTTGAGGGATTCGAGCCTAGGGTTTCCACTAGGAAAACCTAGGCATCTTGTTGTTCTCACTTGCTTGTTACTTTTGTGTAGCAGGTGTTGTTGGTGATTGAGAGCCCCCAATCCTTTTGTGGGTTGAGCCTCAAGTTGTTGTAACGAGCTTTTGTGCTCCGGATTCCGCTTTGGAGGATTCCGATAAAGAAAGGTGGACCGAGCTTTTGTGCGAGGTTCATCGGAGAATAGGGTGAAGCCTTTTGTGGCATCTTGAGTTTGAAGCTCACACCCCTCCAACGAGACGTACTCCCCTAAAAAGGAGGAACTCGGGAATACATTCTTGTCTCCGCGTGCTTTCCTATCGGTTAATCCTTTCTAGTTATTTACTACTTGTATCTTATCTTGTTTAGACTTAACTTGTCATATAGGTAAATTCACCATAGTTGCATATCTAGAGAATTTACCTTTTAGTCAAGCCTTAATCGAAAAAGAATTAAAAATTGGAGTAGCACCTATTCACCCCCCCCCCTCTAGGTGGCCATACGATCCTTTCAATTGGTATCAGAGCCTCGGCTCTTTATTCGGGCTTAACCGCCTAAGAGAAATATGGCCCTCGACGAACATGGGAATGAGATACCCGATGACACCATCGTTCCCACTTCTGTTTCCGTGGAGGACTTCACTTCCTTGAAGTCCTCTATGGATACTCAAATGGGAGAGTTGCGCAAAATGTTAGAGCAACTCATGGTGGCAAAGGGTATCGACTCCTCCCTAACTCCGGAGGCTCCTCCTAAGGAGGCTCTTCCTAAGGAGAAGCCCTCGGATGTAAGTGTCGAAGAGAAAGCGGGGGTGAACTCAAATAAAAATGAATCCTCACCTAAAACACCTAATGGGAAGGGAGAGCATGCTAGAGTTCCTTTTGCATACTCTCCCGACCTACCCGTGCCTCATCCTCCTATTCACTTAAGAGGAGCTCCACCTAGTCTTAATGCATCTTCCTTTACCCGTTGGCAATCTTCTATGAAATCTCACTTGAAAAGTGGTTGCATAGGTCTTTGGAAGATCATTGTTGATGGATTCAAGCCGGTGGATGAAAATGACTTGACAAGGAAAGAAGAAGTTGAAGCTCAACTAAATTCCACCGCTCTTGATGTGATCCGTGTTGCCGTGGGTGAAAAGAACATCCATCACATTGAAGATTGCACCACCGCCAAGGAAGCATGGAACAATCTCACGGAGGTGTTTGTTGGAAATGAGAGCATGAGAAGAAATAGATATGAAGCCATGAGCAATCAAATTGAAGGCTTCTACAAGAAAGATGATGAAACTCATGAGGAGATGTATCAAAGGCTCAAGGCTCTTGCTACCGCATTTAGAGACCTTGGTGCTAAACATGTGGATGATACTTACATCAAGAGGAAGTATGTGAATGCCCTCATGCCGTTTGAAGAGAACGACTTGAATAGTCTCCAAGGGAAGCACAACTATGACCTCTTGACCTCAAATGAAGTCATGCAAGAGATGCAATCTTACAAGGTCCGAGCTCAAATTGCTAGAGACTCTCGTGCCCGAGCTCTTGGAATGGCCCAAAGTTCCTCACTTGCTTTGAAGGCCAAGGTTGTGGAACTAGATGAAGACCAAGATCATGAAGAGGGAAGTTACTTGGCACCCGAGGAACTCAAGGGTGCTCATAGAGATTATGTGGCTCTCATGGCGAAGGACTTTTGGAAAAATCCATCTAAAGCTAAAGCTTATGTGGATAAAAAGCATAAAGCAAGAGGCTACAAGGAAGGCAACCCAAAAATGAAGACTTGCTTCAATTGTCAAGATCAATTCCACTATGTTGCCCAATGCCCTTACAAGAACCGTGAAGAACATGGAGGAAGACTCATTCGCAAGGAAGCGTCAAGTTCTTCTCCCACGAAGCCTTACTTCAAGAAGTTCAATCCCAACAAGAAGCTACCTTCCAAGGTGTTGGTGGTGAGAGAGGAATATATGTCCGGGGATGAGAGTGATGAAGAAGAAACAACCACAAGTGAAGTGGCCGCTTTAGCCATTGCTTCATCGACAACCCCTTCTCTCTTTGAATCCCCCAATGATAATGTCACCACCAAATCCGCTACGTGTCTCATGGCCAAGCTCTCCGAGGTATCACCTTCCCTTCCTCCTAAGACTATGAATGAAATGCATGAATTTATGAGTCTTAGAGTTAAGGAAGAAAATGTTGCTTTGGATTTCTTGATGACTAACTTGCAAGGTGAAAGCAAGATTCGGCTTGAGATTCTTATGAGTCAATATGGCATCGCACAAGATCTCCTTAAAGAAAAGGGGAGACTAGAAAGAGAATATGCTAATGAGATCGCTTCCCTTACCGAGGCGATTGAGGAAGAGCATGAACTTCGAGTTTCTCTTGAGGAGAAGCTTGAGAATCTTGATGAATCTCAAAATGAAACTCTTTCTAAGATCATTAAAGAACGTGACCATGCTATTGCTAAATACAATGTTTTAGAGAAACAAAAGGTCGTATTTGGTGTTGGTCATAATAGACTAGCCGATGAGTTAGGGTCGCTCACCAAGGCTCACAAGGCCTTGGAGAGTGAACACTCTATTCTCACCAAGTCTTTTGAACAACTTCAAATACAATCTACTAAAATTGATGAACCTAGCTCCTCTACTTGCTCTTGTGATCATGCAAATATCATTGAGGAAAATGCTAGGTTGAAGAATGAACTTGCCAAGGCCTCTAGCCCTCAAGGTGAGAAACCTCTTTATGAGCTCTTGCAAGCGCAAAAGCCTCACATAGGGAAAGAGGGTCTTGGTTATGTTGCCAAGAAGAAGAAGAAGAACACGAACAAGAAGAATGCCAAGCCCGCACAAGCAAAAGAGACTACCATTGCGAGTGGTGATGCCACAAGGGGCAATGCCACTCACAATGACTTTGCGGGAAAATACAACCCTTCATATGTTCTTATGAAATCTATAGATGGTTGTGTTTTTGCTAAATATGTTGGCACTTCATATGGAGATGATTATCACTATGCTATTTGGGTTCCAAAGACCCTTGTGACTAACAAAAGAGGACCCATTTCACAATGGGTACCTAAAACAAAGACTTGATTCTTTGTAGGACTTTTCTTCCGGTGGATCTTCATGGCTCATTGATAGTGGGTGCTCTTCTCACATGACCGGAAGCAAAGAAGTAGTAAAGGGCCTATTGAATCAATTACTCACATTTTCTCATGTCACCGTCGGGAATAATGCAAGACTTAAGGTATTGGGATATGGCAATGTAGTGATCACTCCGGAGTTATCCATTGAGAAGGTCCTACTTGTTGAATCTCTCTCATATAATTTACTTTCCGTTGGTCAATTATGCAATGTCGGTTACACCGTTATCTTTAATAAACACCACGTGACCATCCTTTTCACTCAAACTCTTAAAGTAGCCTTTGTTGGATTTCGTGTAAACGGTTTGTATGTGGTCGATTTCTCGAAAGAGACCACTCAAATCGCCACGTGTCTAATGGCTAAATCCGACAAGGGTTGGCTTTGGCATCGCCGGCTAGGCCATGTCGGTATGAGAAATTTGCAAACTCTTGTGAAGGGTGGACACGTGGTAGGACTAACCGATGTTAATTTTTCCAAAGATCGTCCTTGTAGTGCTTGCATAGCCGGAAAGATGCATGAAAAGAATCATCCCAAGAAGAGCATTATCTCCACCGAGAGGCCTTTGGAGCTCCTTCATATGGATCTCTTTGGGCCTCCCACATATGATAGTCTTGGTGGCAAGAAATATTGTTTGGTGATTGTGGATGATTATACAAGATATTGTTGGACTTTCTACCTCAAGAGGAAGAGTGAAACTCAAAAAGTATTCATTGACTTTGCAACCTTAGTTCAACGCCAATATGACTCCAAGATTTTGGCAATAAGAAGTGACAATGGTACGGAGTTCAAGAATTACACTATGGATGATTTCCTAAGTGGGGAAGGCATACAACACCAATATTCCGCTGCTTATACTCCCCAACAAAATGGTGTCGCCCCAACACAAATCGAGTGAATACTCCCTGGGTTGACCTAATCTGGAATGCTTACTATGACAACAAGGTTCCCCATGCAGATAATTTGAGAGGTTCTTTTTGGTGGAGGGATATAATGAAGCTAGTTGATAATTTTAGAGGGGTCTCTTTGTGCAACAGGGCTCTGGAGATACTTTCATGTTCTGGTTAGATAATTGGAAACTAAATGGAAGGATTACTACCATGAAGGCTAGGTTTCCTAGGCTATGCTCTTTTGCACTTAATGAAGAAAGTTCGGCGGCTTCTGTTTATGCTGAAGCTGATGAGATCTCCTCTCTGTTTGCTCTACCTTTGTCTAGTCAAGCTTTTGCTGAAATGGGAGAGCTTCAGATTTTGTTGGCTGATAATCCACTGAACCATGGTAAGGATGTGTGGTCGTATTGCTGGGGAGGAAGATATACAGCTAAAAAGTTCTATGATCACATTCATGCTCATTTGGTTGTGCCACAGGCATACAGTTCGGTATGGAGTTCGAGCTGTACCATGAACTACAAAGTATTTGCTTGGCTGCTGTTGCGAGATAGACTAAATACGAAAGATCTACTTAAGCGCAGCATTGGAATGTGACAGAAGATTACTGCTGTGCTCTTTGTCCTTTGAGAGTTTACGAGGATAGTCAACATTTATTCTTCACTTGCAACTTTAGTCAGCGTGTTTGGAATTACCTACAGATTGAGTGGCCAGCTGCGGATGATCTACAAACAATCATAAATAGAGCAAGGAAAAGTTTTGGCCATGTATTCTTCATGGAAGTTCTGATAGTGGCATGTCGACATATTTGGCTGCAGCGTAATGGAGCTATTTTCAGAAATGAAAGACCTACTTTTGGGAGATGGAAGGGTGGCTTCATCCATGATATGTCCTTGCTTAGGTACAGGATCATATCGAAATATGCTGAGAGTTTTTTGGCTTGGTTAGAAGCTCTGCCTTAGTGGTTGTACTTTTTGTAGGCAGCACGTTTGGTTGTTTTGTAGGCAGTACGTTTGCAAGTTCAGTGGACAGTGGCTTTCAGAGTTTCCTAGCATGGTTGGTATGATTGCCTCAGAGTTTGTATATAGTTAGTAGCTTCTTTTAGTTCTTTGTAACTTATGTACAGCTTTGGAAAATGGAAAATGTTGTGGGGCGGTTGCCCTACAGTCGAGCTTCAAAAAAAAAACAAAATGGTGTCGCCGAAAGGAAGAACCGCACTCTTATTGATATGGCAAGAACTATGTTGGCCGAATTTCATTCCCCATATAACTTTTGGGCCGAAGCCATCAATACCGCTTGCCACTACTCCAACCGGCTCTTCTTTCGTCCTCTCATGAAAAAGACACCATATGAACTCCTTATCGGTAAAAAGCCAAATGTCTCTTACTTTCGCGTATTTGGATGCAAATGCCATGTTTACATTAAAGGTTGCCCAATTGCTAAATTTGAATCTAGAACTTTTGATGGTATTTTTGTTGGATATGCCGCAAACTCCCATACTTATAGGGTCTACAACATATCCACCGGATGTGTTGAAGAATCTATGAATGTGGAGTTTGTCGAGGATAATGGCTCCCAAGCGGAGCATATTGATCATGATAATGTAGGTGATGTACCTCCACCTCAAGCCATAAGAACTATGGGCATAGGGGAACTTATTCCTATTGAAGAACCTATTATGGACACTCAAGAAGAAGGAACAAGTTCTACTCAAGTTGAACCATCCACCTCAACCATTGATCAACAAGCTATACAAGAACAAGATCATGATAGTCATCCACATGAGCAAGATAATGGTCAAGACCCACCCAACTCTAGTGGAGAACAAGAACATGATGAACCCCCATCTCCAAGAACTCCACTTCGGGTTGACCATGAACAAGATGAAGGAAATGATGAAGATGTTCGTGTTGGTGAAACAATTGGTCAAGCCATAGAACGCCGAGTCATTCGGCGTGCATCAACATTGGATCATCTCCAACACTACAAAGAAAATATCCTTGGGAGTATTCGTAAGGGTGTGTCCACACGTAATCAATTAACTAACTTTTGTGGTCATGTCTCTTGTTTGTCTAGCTTAGAACCTCTCAAGGTATATGATGCTCTTGAAGACATGGATTGGGTTGCGGCCATGCATGAAGAATTGAACAACTTCGAGCGCAACAAAGTATGGTCATTAGTTGAAAGACCCAAAGACACATCACATAATGTCATTGGAACAAAGTGGATATTCAAGAACAAGCAAGACTCACATGGTCAAGTCATTCGCAACAAAGCAAGATTGGTTGCACAAGGCTACACCCAAATCGAAGGAGTCGACTACGGTGAAACTTATGCCCCCGTTGCTAGACTTGAATCTATTCGTTTATTGATTGCCTATGCATCTACTCATAACATTACCTTATATCAAATGGATGTTAAAAGTGCTTTTCTAAATGGTCCACTAAGTGAATTAGTGTATGTGAAACAACCTCCGGGTTTTGAAGACC
The DNA here is from genome assembly GCA_947311845.1 of Poa pratensis. Lineage (NCBI taxonomy): Eukaryota > Viridiplantae > Streptophyta > Magnoliopsida > Poales > Poaceae > Poa > Poa pratensis. Next base: position 3,326,028 of record CAMZMU010000110.1, on the reverse strand, counting down.
CTAAATTTCCTAACCATGTCTACTTACTACATAAGGCCCTTTATGGGCTCAAGCAAGCTCCACGTGCTTGGTATGATCATCTCAAGGAGTTCTTAGTAGACCATGGTTTTGAGATTGGGGTAATCGATCCCACCTTTTTCACAAAAAGGATAAATGGAGAGCTTTTCGTATGCCAAATATATGTTGATGATATTATCTTTGGTTCTACTAACCATGAATTTAGTGATCAATTCTCTAAGCTAATGACCAAGGAATTTGAGATGTCCATGATGGGAGAATTGAAGTATTTTCTTGGCTTTGAAATCCACCAATATAGTGAAGGAACATTCTTATGTCAAGCCAAGTATATTCAAGACATGCTCAAGAAATTTGATATGAACAACGCCAAGCCATATAAGTTTCCCATGGACTCTAAGGCGGATCTACACTTAGATCCGAAGGGTAAGGAAGTTGATCCCAAGCTTTATCGTTCTATGATTGGATCTTTACTTTACCTTTGTGCATCTAGACCGGATATTATGTTTAGTGTGGGTATGTGTGCAAGATTCCAATCAAGTCCTAAGGAAAGTCATGAAACCGCGGTTAAAAGGATTCTAAGATACTTGATAGATACTCCTAACTATGGTCTTTGGTACCCCCATGGGACAAGCTTTGATCTTGTAGGTTATTCGGATGCGGATTGGGCGGGTTGCAAAATGGATAGAAAATCAACTTCGGGTACTTGCCAATTCCTTGGTAGGTCTCTTGTGAGTTGGTCTTCCAAGAAACAAAATTGTGTGGCCTCGTCCTCCACCGAAGCCGAATACATTGCCGCCGGAAGTTGTTGTGCACAATTATTATGGATGAGGCAAATTTTAAAGGATTATGGTGTCATTTGTGACAAAGTGCCTCTTTTATGTGACAATGAAAGTGCCATCAAAATTGCTCACAATCCGGTACTTCATGGGAAGACCAAGCATATTGAGATCCGGTATCATTTTATACGAGATCATGTTGAGAAGGGTGATATTGCAATCGAGTATGTCAACACCAAGCATCAACTCGCCGATATGTTCACAAAGCCTCTTGGTGAAGCAAGATTCAAGGAGTTGAGAGGAGAACTAAATGTGGTGGACATAAGCAATTGGACTTAGTGGATTTCTTGCATACCTACCCATATTAGACAATAGTAATTTGGTTTAGGTGTAGGCATGGACATAGGGGAAGTGCGGTCCTAATACATTGGGCTATCCCTTCCCCCATTATGCCGATAGTAAGAACTCATTTGCATCTCTATATTCGTTCTATGAATTGTGAGCTTAAATGAAGAGTAGTGGCGGTGAACCCAAGATATATCTTCGCGGTGTCACACCACATACACTCTTACATGGTGGCCTAGGCCACCGCCCTCCTCCTTATGAGGAGTTGATCTTATTTGGCTCTTATTTGGGTATTTTAGACCTTTTTGCTTTGGGAGAGTGCTCAAATTTGGCCTTTCGTGTCGATTCTTGCATTTTTGGGTAAACTCTCTCTCTCCAGTTTCGAGTTCTATCCTAAGCCTCAACTTTATCCTAAGCCACTCAGTCTCAAATACCTTTTATTTCATGCTCTCGACAAAGTTGTTGGTCGGAACCGGTGACAAATCCTTTTTACGGCTTCAATTTGAGCCATAAAAAGTTTTTGCCCCCTGGCACCGGTACTACCGGCCCATGGAGCGGTACTACCGCTGGCTCGGGTGCCTCTGCCCCTGCCAGCGCGTGGGACCGCTGCCCGGGCCGCGCAGGAATCGGGGGCGGTACTACCGCTGGATCGAGCGGTAGTACCGCTCGTGCGGATTTTTCCAGGATAAGGGCACGGGCGGATGGGTGAAAGTCAATCCTTCCATTTTCCCCATCCGCCCCTCTCTCTCCTCCTGTGAATCCGCCGCCGCCGGCCATCCTCTCCGCCGGGACCGAGCTCCCCCGGCCGTGGTTCTTGCACCCCCGGCCCCGGGACCTCTCGGGCATCTCTCCCTCCCTCGATCCTCTGCCATGAGCACCGGTAAGCTCTCTCCCTCTCTCTCATCTAGTTGATGGATGGAGATGACCAGATTGCTTTCCTCGTGGTGTTCTTGACAAATTGGTGTGGTAGAGATGCAATCTAGGATGCCTAGAACCCTGTGTATGAATCTTGTGAAGAATCTATGGCTAGTTTTGTAGTTCTCCATCTAGATTTGTTGGATATGACTATGGATGTTTTTCATGTTCCTCTGTGAATGTATCACCATCTTGTGCCAAATCCAACCTTCCTAGATGTTGTACTCCCACCTAGCATTTGTTTCCTCCAAGTTATGTTCACTCGTGTTCTTGGTTTTTCTACCCATGAAATATTTGTGTGTTTCTCATCTCCATGCTTTCCTACCCCATGCTATTCACAGGTGGTTCGAGTGGTTCTAAGACTCGGGGAAAGAAACCTAGGGTTGACGAGATGGACGAGGAGTTTGATCCCACAATGGAAGAAGTGTATGGTCCCTCGGTCACCAAGAGCAAGAAGGCTGCTCCGAAGAAGAAAGCTGCTGCCAACAAGAACAAGCACTTGACAGCGAGTGGGATGTCTGACAAAGATTACACTTCCATGAGGAAAAGAGATCCATATGCAGTTGATCGAGTAAATTTGACTCCTCAGTTTCGGGGCACCAATCCCTTCTTCCATACCCGTTTTCAAGAGGAGTGCTACAATGAGATACTTTATCGCAAGCCCAATGACAATGTGCTAGAGCTGAGGTACATTGATATCCCTCACATGGAGAGAAAGCCCGAATACTTTGGAGAAGCATTGTCTATGTGCCATGAGTTTGGGATTGTTCCTTTCATCACTCTCCAACAAAATTATGATGAAGCTCTAGTTTGCCAATTCCTCGCCACCGTCTATTTTGGCACCGAGGAGCCCCGCTACATCACTTGGATGTCGAAAGACAAGCAGCTCACCGCTCTTTGGAGTGATATTGGATCCATGCTTGGATATGAAGATTTTGGTCCCCATTGGACCGATGCTCTTGATAAGAAGTACTTCCGGGTTCACCTCAATCCAAAGCCTTTGCCCAAGGATGATCTTGTTCCCCTCTATTTTTGGAAGAAGTACACAGTTGGCAACTCGGATGCTCTTTACCCTCCGTATGAGATCATGCATCGCATTTACCGGGAAACCATCAATCCCAAGGTTGGAAATTTGGATCAAATTCACAGCTACCTAGTTACCTTGATGGTCATGACTCATCGTATGAAAACCAAAGGGAAGAAACTGGATGTTATGGATTATCTTTGGAATGAGATTTGGAACGTCACCATTTTCAAGAAGAATGCTTGCTTCGGCCCCCTCATCATGAAGATTATCCTTTGGAAGTGGGCCAACGAGCATCCCTCTGAGGGTCTTAGTGACCACAACACTTGGATCATCCACAAGCCCAAGCAACTCCGTGTCAAAGATCATACGGAGAAGGTCAAGGATACCAAGGGTACCAAAACTACTAGGGGCAAGGACAAGGAAGTTGTAGGTGATGAAGGTCCCTCTCGGGCTGCCAAGGAGAGTGGCTTCACTTGGATGGCTCGTCAAATGAAGAAAGTGTTTGGTTTGTCCAAGGCTATTGAGAAGAGGGCATGGGAACGTGAAGACAAAGAGAAGCGTGCTCGTCAACTCGACATTCAACATCGCCGTGCTCTAGGTGAACAAGTTGCTTCCGGCTCGGAGAAGAACATTCCAACTTATGAAGAGTGGCAAGCAAAGAACTCTCAAGTCTTCTCTTGGTCGGACTATGATGGTGATGAAGAAGAAGTGTCCTCTCGTCGTCGCCCTCGCCCCCCAAGCAATGAGTAAACCCGGGACGTTAGCATCGGTTTCTCTCCTTTTTGGTGTCTTGATGCCAAAGGGGGAGAAATATCTATTAGGTCTTCGTGGGTTTTGCATGGGAAAGTCACAAGTGTTGCGCTCTTCTTGATTGGTTTGTTTATGCGCTTGTGAACTTGGTTATTTGTCGTTTTTATGTTGTGAACCTCGTTTGTTATGCATGGTGTAAGACATGTTGAACTTTAAACTTTATTCCCATGCTTATGTTGTGATATGATCTATATGTTGTGATATGATGTGCATTTGAGCATTCAAAAGCTATCCGTTAATATGCACACATTTAGGGGAGCTCTGTCTAAATTTTTACAAATTGTTGTATTGTCATCATCCACCAAAAAGGGGGAGATTGAAAGAGCATGAATTGCTCTTACTCGTGTTTTGGTGATGTTGACAATACAACATGTGCCTCTAACCCCTTGTTTAAGTGTGATCAGGTTTATGCAAACATTGCCATTGATCTCGCATCAAGAAAAGGAAGAAATCGAGTGTTTACTGTCCTTGGGCGGTAGTACCGCCCCTTCGGCGGTAGTACCGCTGTGCCATCCTGGTTTACAGGGGCGCGGCAGTACCGCTCTCAGTGCCGCTGAAATGGGGTTCGGGCGCCCATGTGCGGCAGTACCAGCGGTACTACGGGCGGTAGTACCGCTGGCTCATGGTGGTCAGCGTTGGTTTCACCACCACGGCGGCAGTACCGCCAAATGGAGCTTCAGATGGCCATGTGCGGTACTACCGGCGACTTGGGCGGCAGTACCGCTCAGTAAGTTCCAAATGCACAGTCAGCGTGCAGCTTTGACCACAGCGCAGAAGGCGCCAGCGGTAGTACCGCCCGGCGCAGCGGTAGCGGTACTACCGCTGGCTCGGAAAAAAGGGCTCCAACGGCCAGAAATTGGAAGGGCTATATAATGCCCTTCACCTACCTCTTGCTTGGTAGCTCGCCTCTACAAGAAAAACACCATTGTTGCAAGCTCAAGATTTCTTAGATCTCCCAATCCCTCCACCCAAACTCACTCATACTTGGAGGATTGAAGGAGAAGGCCCGGATCTACTACTTCACCAAAGCGTTCTTCATTTCCCCTTCATTCACTTGAGGGATTCGAGCCTAGGGTTTCCACTAGGAAAACCTAGGCATCTTGTTGTTCTCACTTGCTTGTTACTTTTGTGTAGCAGGTGTTGTTGGTGATTGAGAGCCCCCAATCCTTTTGTGGGTTGAGCATCAAGTTGTTGTAACGAGCTTTTGTGCTCCGGATTCCGCTTTGGAGGATTCCGATAAAGAAAGGTGGACCGAGCTTTTGTGCGAGGTTCATCGGAGAATAGGGTGAAGCCTTTTGTGGCATCTTGAGTTTGAAGCTCACACCCCTCCAACGAGACGTACTCCCCTAAAAAGGAGGAACTCGGGAATACATTCTTGTCTCCGCGTGCTTTCCTATCGGTTAATCCTTTCTAGTTATTTACTACTTGTATCTTATCTTGTTTAGACTTAACTTGTCATATAGGTAAATTCACCGTAGTTGCATATCTAGAGAATTTACCTTTTAGTCAAGCCTTAATCGAAAAAGAATTAAAAATTGGAGTAGCATCTATTCACCCCCCTCTAGGTGGCCATACGATCCTTTCATACTTGCACTCTGGGAGCTTGGCACACGCAAGTCTCGCAAACACCGGAGAGTGTTGCAGCACGTTGATGTCATTGTGAGAACCGTCCATGCCGACAAATGTGTGCCAAATCCACGTGTTATGGTCATGTGCTGCTTGAAGAACGGCGAGAACAAGCTGATTCTCTTCATCATCTTCATCATCAAAAAGAGTCTCCTCTTCCATCATTTGGTAAAACATTATATCATCGTCGCTATCCATAGCCTATTGAACAATAATCAATGAATAATCGATCTACGCAAGAAAAAAAAAGAAAATGTCTGTCAAGCTCAGCTTTGGAAGGAAATTGCACCTTATAACTTTTTTGTCCTACTTGCATCAGTTCCCATTGAAACTGCTCAACCGGCACCACCTTTCCAATTGCCTAGTAATCTGCGGTATAGTCAGGACACCACCCTCAACTGCCACCGAGCCCATCCAGTGTTTTAAGTCTTTGGTCTATAAGTATCCATCAACGGCATACCATAGAAAGTCAGATCATCATGTGCATGGTCATAAATCTCCACATGTGGTTTAGCCATCTTTAGTAGGTGACAATCATCATCAACGTGACTTTTCCCTTCACAATAATCGCATAGAAGCGTTGGGCAATCAGCAAGAACATGTCCCGAGAGGCCACATCTAAAGCATTTCACTGCCTTCTTTCCTTGTCCAAAGAATTTGGATTTTGTGACCCCTGTCCGTTTGCAACCATCTGTTGCGCCAGCGGAATTAGGGCCTCTGCCACAGCAGTAACTTGAGCCGCGGCACGCTGGCTGACCACTGCTTCATTATCCTGCATCCCACTTCTGTCTTTCCCGTCTCTGTCCTGCCTAGCCTTAGCTTTTTTTTTTGATAATGTACATACTTGTATTCATTTGGAACAGAGTACAGAGAACCAACAAGTACACACGAAGAAGGAAGCCAGAGAAAACGAAGAACAACAAAAGTCGCACTGTCCAAGCACAACCACAAGATCGACGAACGCCGGAACCCCACATCGCCGGAGGCAACGAAGGAAGCCGCCGCGAAGAACGATCACCCGAAGAGCAGCAGAGCTCCTAGCCCGGAGGCGTTGATGAACCGCAGGAATCTCCAACTCCGAAAAGCTGAAGGTGTTGACGACGAAGAACACGCATCGGTCGGGGCGGCCCCCAAGCTCCAGCTGCCCCGGATCTGGAGCCAGAGCTCCAGAACCTCCACCACCTCACCACGTACCTGCGAAGCCGCTGCCTTGAAACCTCCCTTCCTTCCTCCAGCAACACAACACCACGCCGCCGCACCACGGCAACCGGAGAAGAAGGGCCACGCACGGCGGATCCAAGAACCCGCGAGCACGGCCAGGTCGACGACCATGCGGCGAAGCACCACCAGAGCTCCACCACCGAAGGGGACGGTCGCCGACGCCAAACACCACACCAACCGCACCACCGCCTCCACAGCCCCGCCGGCGGGAACCCACTCACCCCTACTCTATGTACACGAGGAGATCCGGGATCCCCACCCACCCGCCGCCGGAGCGGACGGGGGGAGAGAGATCCCGCAGATCGGCGACGGCGAGAGTGAGGAGAGCAGGCGGATCCAGAAATTTCGCCCTTCGCCTACTGTAGCAGGGAAGGGGAGGGGAAAGTCTGCCTAGCCTTAGCTGTAGCCGCAGCCCTAGCTGCCCGGCAGTTTGCTAACCCAGTCAGTGCACCACGACCTGTACAGCTCTACCGAAGACCCGTTGTTAAACCTTCCTTGGAATCTTCCCTGGGAAAAATTTCCATGGCCACGACCATTAGCATTGAAGCCGGACCCAACATTGAACTGCCCTTGCGGTAAACCACCATCCTGACGTCCATTGCAAAAAATGATTCCTACGTGGGAGAGCCACGTGGTATTTTTGATAGAGGAGGGTGCAACATCACCGAAATTGCAAGCATGAGGACTTGAACTCGGGTGGGTGAGAAGGCATCAGCCCCTCCCCACCACTAGGCCATACCTTAGTCTGCATCCTGACGTCCATTGCCAAAGCTATGGTTCTGGAAGGCTTTACCCCCATAGTTGTTGTTCTGGAAATTAGGTTTTCTATATTATGTAGTGAAATCATGTATTGTTCAGTACGATTTCCACTATGAGAAGGTCTAGCGATGGCTTTCTCCAGCTATGCGATCAAAGCACTAAGCAACAAGTCAGTATATATAAGTGAACAACTTTGGATTTCTTGACCGGATCACAATACATTTAAAATCTGCATTATATTCTTATGACACCGTAAATTATGTACTATATCCTTCGAATTTGACATGCCTGGCGTACTTAACCATCCAATAGCTGTAAAGGGGCAAGTGACATGCCTGACATACTTCCCTCCCTCCCCCCCCCCCCCCCCCCCCCCCCCCCCCCCACTTGCCCACTACATAGAAACCAGAAATTTGACAAGCCATACATACAAAAAACTTGAAGTAAGGCTTGTTCAATATTCTGCTAAATTTGACAAGCTTCAAACTTGTCACAAATCAAGCAAAAATTTAATTTGACATAATGTGAATTTTTATCCATTGCATGACTTGAGTACATGAAGTGTAAATCATGATATAGAAAACATCAAAAAAAAAATGTAGAACTCATCCACGTCCTTGAAACCTTCAAATGTCATACAGCCAACGGTATATTTGAAGGTCCAAAACCCATGTGATGTGCATATCATTTGTAGAACTCATCCACGTCCTTGAAACCTTCAAATGTCATACAGCCAACGGTATATTTGTGTAATATTTGGGTGTACTAAACATTTCCTCATGCATATGCATTTGCAAGTTGTAATTGTCTCCATATGACTACAAACATTGCTACACAGTTAAGATTGCCCAAATATGAATACACAAGGTGAATATTTTTGTTGTAGCTAAAACTTATGGTGTCGCTGATCGTTACAGATTCCACGTGCTTGTTGCTCGTTCGTGATTGTTCATCACTGGAGTAAAGTATGGCATTGCCCTAGTGTTGGAGCAAAATATTAATTGGCCATCATTGGAGCAAAGTAGGTTCCTAAGATTTGGATGCCTACCCGTGGACGTCGGGATCGCATTAGACTTTTTTTTAATGTTAGTAGGAGAGTTGTTAAATTCATTGATTAGTAAGGAAAAGTTTACACTGTTGATGGGTCGAAAAACACAAGGCAAGTGCCCATGTCACCCATTAAGAGAGAAACTACTCAACCTAGGTCAAATGGGATTGAAGTACCAGCGACATTCCACAAAGCCGCCTCGTTGCGAGTGCGCACGACAAAGGGCTTCCACTAAATAATTCCTCATGGGCGTGCCATATTTCCCATGCAACTGTGCCCCTTTCCTCCTGTCACTTGGGAGAATAACTATTGTGCGTGCTTTGCAATCGCAACCTGGAGACTCCTATGCACCTGCTCACTAAATGCCTAGGTCTACGGTCTGCCTTAGCGGACGTGCTCTAAACTCCAATCTCTTGACCCATCTTCCTGAGAGGGCATCTCATCGATTTCATTGGTCGGCGCGGGGCGTTCGTCTAGCATTCACTAGTCGGTGTGTATGGCCAGTTTTTTTTCATTCAAAATTTAGAATTGATGGTATGGGTGGAGGGCAGGAGTGTTACTGGAAAACAGCTGCAGACTAAGCTAAGTCGCAAGATTTTGCTGGGTAGCTGAAAATGAAGCGACGCGCGGATACAGTGTATAGACCGGATTCACTTGATATGTTGCCTTAGATAACATTGCATAGAAGTTGCTGCCACAAAAAAAAGGTAGGTGCAAGTTAATTATGTGGAACTGTTCATGTCAATTGTTGGAAGCAATCAATCCTCATGTTAATATATATTTTGAACAATCCTCATAACAATCATCATGTTAAGATATGCATGCATGTAGGCATATCCGTTGAGTGGTATGTGGCAGAAGATGACCGCACGCTACACGTACAACAAAGATAGCACCGACCAAAACCGAGTCAAAAACTTTCCCAGGCTGCAGGGAACAAAAGAAAAGCTTATCTGAATGTGCTTGCGTGCAGCTACTTGCAGTGAACCCACACCAGATCAGTGTACTGAACTACTTCTGTGTACTGAAAATTTATGCTGTTTCGTTTGTATCAAATAAAGATATCAGCAGCTACTAAAATATGTAGTAATCATCAACTTATAAATCACAACATACTTACGTTACTGAGTCTGAATTGATTTATGAAACTAATTATGTTACAGATAAAAAATAATACTACTTTCGCAAAAAAAGAAGAAAAAAATAATACTATATAAGTAGTTCTTCCGGAAAATATATACCAGTAAAAAGAGCAGTATATAATTAAGAAAAACGATTTGATGGACATGGGTACACGTGACCCCAGTACACGTGACCCCAGTAGAACCATTTGTCAATAGCTAGCTCCTCCTCTCGCGACTCTCTCCTCCGCTTCTCCCTCACCGTAACCCTAGCCGCCTCCGCGTCGGCGCCGCCGGCCGTCGGCTGGCCCGTGCCGCCCCCTCCCCTCCTCCTCTCGCGCGCCCGGCGCCCCCCGTGGCGGCGGCGCGCCTTCCCGTCTCTCCCCTCCTCGTCCCCTCCCTATCTGCGCTCTCCCGCCGCCGCCGGCAGGGCTGCCGGGGCGCAGCCCGGGTGGTGCCGGCGGCGGCGGTTCTCCTCTCCCGGCGCGGTTTCGTTGGAGCCGGGGCTTGTGCGGGCCCGGCGGCGGTGTTCCTTGGAGGCGGCGGCGGTCCAGCTCTGGTCGTAGGCTCGCGGGCGAGCGATGCTGCGGCGACGGCGTACAGCAGGCAGCGCCGGCCTACCCTGCGGCCCAGATCTGTGGGCCCACCGGGCCCATCTGGGTTTGAGCGGGCCGCTGGTTTTGCTGTGCGTTCTGCAGTTGGGAGCGAGCGGAAGTGAGTGCAGGGGCAGCGGCGATGCAGGCCAGCCTGTTGCAGCGTGGCGGCGAGCTTCACGGGCCCTCTTCGGGCCCGACCGGACCCTATTAGGACTAGTGTGCCCCCATAGGTGCTTTACGGGCCCGCTAGGCCCGGCCGGACCTGACGGGGACTGGTGTGCTCGGCTGCCTCGTCCGGTCGACTACCGCCCTCGGCGGTGGAGGTTGTTCCCTCCCGCGCGGCCGCGATACTGCTGACCCTCACTAGTAGAAAAAGGCCCTATGGTCCCGGCTCGGTTGGGCTATCAGTCCCGGTTCCCGAACCGGGACTGGACAATCGGGACTAATGTTGGTCCCGCTTCGGCCACGAACCGGACCAATGGGTGTCCACGTGGCCTGTTCTGCAGCGCGTGGGGGTGACTCATTGGTCCCGGTTCGTAATACGAACCGGGACTGATGTTTTGACTTTTTTTTGAACAATGATTTTGTATTTAGGGTTTAGGGTTTATTTGGGCCACTTCTCTTTGTCCCGTCGCCCGGCGCCTCCATCCACCCCCTCTCCCTCTCGCCGTGCCTCCGTCATCTCCCTCTTCTTCGCATCGCCGACGTGCTCTCCATCTCTCACTCGCCGGCTCATCGAGGCCAAGTTTCGATATTTCTGTGCAGGTACTACTCGCCGGCTCATCTCTCACTCGCCGGCTCTCCATCTCGCACTCAATTCGATGGTACTACATACAGCAATGAAGGAACCACTATTAGACATCATCGTCATGAATATATTACACACATCTCATTCGTCGTGCTTGGTCGAACATATTACAAATGGTACATGTACACACGAGTTTCATGCATATATACATCTCTTTTACACTCACCCTTGCATTTAAACCTTCCGATAGTATTCTCCCTTCGGATCTAGGACATCTGCATCTAAGAATCCCGCAATTTCCTCTTGAATTGCTCGTACACGATCTTGTGGTAGAAGACCGTCCCGCAACCGTTCGATCTAATTTAAAGAAGGGTCAATATATATGAATGAAACTAAACACAATTGATGGCAATAAACTAAAATTGTGAATATTGTTTACGTACTTCAAGTTGTTCTAAGTACCGGCTGCCCGTCTCTTGGGTCGTCTGGCGAATGAACTCGCAAATGTAGTATCCACATAAATTATTCCCATGTTCCTGCCTCAAGCACTTTACGAGAACATAGTTCAATCAAAATAATAATCAAGCATGATAATGGTATTGAAACTAGAATCAAAGAGAGCGCGATCTAGCTAGTAGTACTTACATTTACTGGTTCGAATGTAAGCTCCGGCGCCCAAATACCCCTAGCCTTGGCGGAGAACCGTTTCCAAGCCCTGTCCGGCAAAGAAAATGAATAAAGGAGTTATATATTAATTACTTGCTACCAGGGAATGAACGGAAAGTTGCCGATATAGTGCCATAATGATTGAAATTACCCTTGGAGCCATTTTTGCATGTCCGTCCACTCCTCAAGGGGTTTACGTTTCGAGTCCATGACTTGTACTACTCCTTTGTCAGGTTTAATGATTAGCAGAATAAAGTGGAAGCTGCGCACGCATAAGTCATCAATTATACACTTAACATCGAGTAAGCGAAATAGAATGTGTACAAGACAGTAACACTCACCCATGGTTGTAAGGAAATAGTATTTCCCTTTTGGTTTCGGAAAACCTTAACGCCTTTACCAAGTTATTCTCTGTGTCGATGTAATGACCTTGGAGAGTTTTTTGATGAACGAAATATGGGTCAATGAACCCAATGTCATAGATTGTTCTTTTTTGCATTGGAGAATCTTCATTCTGCATAATTAATATAGTGATGAGTAAGATTATACATGCAATGAACGAGCTGAGCTAGCTAGAGACTTAATTACAGAAATAATACTTACAGACAATAGGCACTGAGGATAGATTTGTCGATGACGTCTTGTTAGTATAACTGAAATAATTCACTAAATTCAATCATTATCACGCCATCTCCATGCCCGTAATGCTCGTTTTTATATCCCACGTAGATCCATTCTCCCTTCCTTTGAGGCTCACATGTACCACTTATGCAATCTTCGCATTTTTGTTGGTAGACCGTCGACTAGCTCAGGTTTGACGAGAGTATACCCGTGCCGGTATTTGTATGCTACCTCGTGGAACTCTTGTAACTGCTCTAAGTACTGAGGAATAGACATGCCCTGAGCAGAGGCCACTTCTCCGTATATTGCAACAAACTCAGGATCGACGTCGACTGCACCTCTGCTCGACCCCACCTCGGTATTGGAAAGCACTTTGAGCGGGGGGCACGACTGGCTTTTCTGTTCTCCGAGCCGGGGAACTGATTTCCCGCTTGCACTACTACTCTTCAACCGCTGCTTATTTGCCTCAACCGACTTGCGAATAGAGCGGTCATAGTCTGGTGTCAGCCTTGGCGGGGGTTGTTCAAGGGTCTTCAGCATTTTGAAGACGGCGGCTTTTTCTTCTGGGTGGCGGGGAACTCTGGCGCTTTCGGCTTCTTCCGGTTAGCCCACCACTGATGTGGGCTCATCTGATGCCCGTTGTTCACCTCCTTCTTCTTCATTGTCTTCCATTGCAGTATCACCGTATTCTTCAGGGAACATAGGATAGTTGTCATCATCCTCTTCTTCTTCATTGTCTTCCATCCTAGCCCCTCTTTCTCCGTGCTTGGTCCAACAATTATAGCTGGGTATGAAACCTCTCTGAAGCACGTGGCTTTGAATGGTTTTCGAGTTAGAGTACTCCCTGACGTTCCGATAGTCAACACATGGACAAAGCATAAAATTATCCACTTTGTTTGCCTTAGCCACATCGATAAATTTATGCAGGCCTGCAATAAAATCGGAACTGCGTCGTTCGCCGTACATCCATCACATCCGTGCATCCATCTGCATCATATAATTAAGTTTATCAAATACCATTACAATAACATCTTGAATAGTGAAATGGCCACCGTACATCGACACATGCAATATTTTTGTATCAATTACAGATGAAAAGGATAAGGTTGCTAACCTCGGTCGAGGATATCATTTTGTGTGAACTTAAGTGTGGCTCGGGCATTTCATCGAACACATCTTGTGCGTAGCAAAGGAAAAAAAACTAGCACCCACTTCCCACACATCCAAGCAGAAAAAAACAGAGGAGAGAAGCTGGCTGGGAGGGTTACTTATAGGCAGGGGAGGGGTATTAGTCCCGGTTCGAGACACGAGCCGGGACCAAAGCTCCGCGGCATGCCACTGTCCGGCTCTGGAGCTTTAGTCCCGGTTCGTGCCACGAACCGGGACTAATGTCCCCAACCGAACCGGGACCAATGGTCCACGGGCCCTGGCAGCTCGAACAGGGACCAATGCCTGGCATTGGTCCCAGTTTTTCCCTGAACCGGGGCTAATGCAAATTTAGGCTCCGGACGAAAGCCTCATTTTCTACTAGTGCCTGGTTCCTACTTATCCTCACCTCCGTCTTGCAGATCCCGTGACGGCTACTTCGGTGCGACGACGATGGTGGCTTCGGAATCGTTTTGGCGCATGTTGGTGGCGGCTAGTCTGGTGGTGTCGAAGCTGTCTTCGCGGGGCTTCTGTGGTACGGATCGTTCGGGCTGTGGAAGGGGTCCTTCGGGAGAAATCCTTGTCGGCTCGTCCGACACCGACGCGGTGCCGCCTTTGGGTGGCATCTTTCCTTCCTGAAGGGCGTCGTGACTGACCTTCATCCGCTTCCCTCTGTGCCGGGGAAACCCTAAGACCAGTGCGCTGGTCTGGGCAGCAGCGTGGCTTTCCTTCTTGAAGGTGCTGCTTGGTATTCGTCGATTCGGGCCTAGGAGTGTGGTGTACTTTTTCGGAGAGGGTGCAACGTTTGCAGGTCACCGTCGCTTAGTCAATCCGCCTATGTCGTTTTTTCTTTCTTCTTTTCCTCCTTCTTTGGGTGCGTGTTGGTTGTCGCCCCAGCAGTGTTTCTCGTTGGTTGTATCGGTTGTTTGCTATATTAATATAGCGGGGCTACGGCCTATTTCGTAGAATCGAAAAAACTAAATGAAATAAATAAGTACGGCATAAATTATGTGTATAGAAAATATATACAGTTATGTACTTGCGTCTCAATTGAAACTAAAATAGAAAAGTATGTAACTTGTGCTATAAAACCAAGTGCCCAAGGGTATATGTACAATGACCCGGATTTCTACTGTGCAAAAAGTACAAAGTTTCATTCTGTTTTCCTATGCAGGCTGCATACAATCGTATTTTTTCCTGAAATTTTGCATGAGCAAGTATCAAGGCAATATATACGTGTGTGATTTATTTTATGTTTCTGAAACTTTGAAATACGACTTTGGAGATGCTTTGAAATTCAGGTTCATGTGTACCCAACTCCACCATGGTATTTTTGAGTAATTAAGTTCCTACCGAACCACACAATAGTATGAGAAGGAAGGTCACATCTGAACAAAGACTCACCTACCCCATTTTCATCCAGATCTACACAGTCTGCTGCAACTAGTGCAGCGGCAACCTACCCACCCATGCATGCTTATGTGCTTATCTCACGAAAAATTCACAGAATTACACATTAATCCGAGAAGTTCCAATATTATTAAAGATGACCCTGATATATCAAAACACCCGTACATATGTCTTTAATTATCAATCATTCGACCAAACAGTCTAAAAATTAAACGGACCCAAGAACTACTCATGCAGATGTCCAAGAACCCTAGCTAGCTAGCTAGCAGTGTAGAGAAACTTGCATCGGTAGGCTAAGATAGCTAGTACTCATCCACGACTTCTATCAGCTTGCTGGCCACTGCGCTTGCAAACACCGGAGATCCCTGATGAATCTGCATCAAGATAAAAAAAGGAAACGAAAAAATATCATCTTAAATTTGCATATGTTGAAATCGCAAAATTAAGGCCAGCGAGATCATATTGATTGGTTCTCTAACGACGTGACCTTACCTTAGTGTTGAACATGTAGATGTGGCAGTCTCCGATCTTGCCGCCGGAGAGGTGGACGATGTCGAGGCGGAGGTGGTCCAGCGCCCGGGACGCGGCGGCGAGGCAACCGTCACGTCGGCGCTTGGTGAGCTTGATGTTCACCTCGTCCTCCACGATCCGCACGTCCACGAACGTCTCCTTGCTCTTCCGCTGGATGTACGTGCTCCGGATCGGTTGAGGCGCCGGCGGAGCTACCACCGCGGCCGCCACCTCGCCCTCGGAGCTAGTTGCCTCTCCCGCCGACGCCGCGGGAGCCGCGTCTACCACGTCCTGGTGCTCTCCCCGGCGCCTCTTCTTCTCCACCAGCAGCGACAGCTCCTCCACCGTCCTCCCCAGCTCCTGGATGTACTCGATCGCGTCCTGGATTATCGTGGCCCGATCCTCCTACAAAATACAGCACCAAAGAGAGCATAGAAACAAAAGGTGAGTACACAAGATCGACGAACGGATCGACTGCGCCAGGAATTAAATAGCAATCATTGGCATGACCGTACGACGTAGGGTAGGCCAAGTAGAAGAAACAGGAAGCGAAGGTGCCAAACCTTGGTACGGTTGGGTATGAGATGCATGAGGGCGTTGAACTTGTCGCTTAGGCGCAGCCGGCGCTGCTTCTCCTTCTTCTCGACGCCGCCGGTCGGCCCGCCGCCGGTGCCGCGGCTTCGCTTCTTGCCGCCTCTGGTCCGTGGCTTCGGGGAGCTCTCGAAGGGACCGACTAACTCTAAGTAGGCCGACTCGTCGTCTGCGGCACCGAACACGAGGGACGACGACCCGGTCCTCGGCCCGCCGCGGAGGTACGTCTCGGCGGCCACGGGGTACTGGCCGTAGTAGTCCCGCAGCATGCTCATGGCCTGGTGGTTGGAGGCGGCCAGCTGCTCGAACTGGACAGGCGGCTGGTCGGTGCCGCCGAAGAAATACTCCACGGTGGGCTGCGGCGAGACGGCAGTTGCAGCCGCTGCCGCCGCCGCCGTGTCGACGAAGGAGAGGAGGTGGAAGTTGAGCTCAGCCGGGATGGCCGTGACAGCGGAGGAGGCGAGGTGCGGCTGGCCGGCGTCCATGTCCAAGGTCTCATGGGGCATCAGGAGCTCGCACTGAGGGTGGTACATCTCAATTTGCAGGTTGGAACCTGCAGAAACACACCAGCAGGAGTCAGTACGTTCCGAACTTCTTACATGCAAAGGGAGGAAGTTATTTTTGAGACCTAAGAAAATGCAGATGGTTCTAGAGTCACGAAAGCACAACACAAGGAACCAATTTGCGAGAAGCTACCGCAACTACACAAGAACATATATAGGAGGGAACTTCGTATTGCACAAAATGTCCCATGCATGCAACAAGTTTGGATCTTTCGGTGTGATAAATCAATGTTCAATCCCACCATGGATAGTAAGAAGAGATAGCAGGTGCAGCTAGGGATGCAAGATGCATTTATTTCAGTTCAAGATAAAATATCCTAATTAAACTCCGAGTTAGCTAGCGGCAGATTGCCGCAAACTGCTACGAGAAAAATTATCAAAAACAAAGCCAAACCTCTCTTGAGAGGTAATTGCAGGAGCTGGAGGCTAGATCTAGGCTGCTTTTGTTTCGAGTTGCTAGAGATGAACAGAGCTTCAAGTACTGATGGGAGGAGGTTGGGGGAGGGGAGAGGTGGAGATATATAAAAGGGGCAAATTGATATTGGGTAGGAGAAAGCGGTTGTTCCCTGTGGATTGGCAGGTGAAAGGGACACTTGTACAACAAGAGCTGCACTGCTGCCCGGCCTCTTTTTCAGAAGAGTGGTTTGTTACTGAGATTCCTCCACGGCGGGCCCCGTTAACCTCCCATACAGAGGAGCCATGCACCGGACACTGACAATTCTAGTGGGTACATGCCCATGCAGGAATCTGAAAGGCTTGGCCCTGCCTCTACCCACATGCCCATGCGGGTGACTCCACATGAATTGGCTCATTGAAAAACTCAGTAAAGGAAAAAAAAGAGTACACTTCACTTAATTAACTACAAAGTTAAGTAGTCCAGTTTAGAAAAAGGTTAATTACTCAATCATTGGGACCGAGATTCTAGATGAGTTTGTGAAGAATCTTCTTCTGAGCCTTGCATCTCCCCAAATCTCATCGTACCAATTCCACGAACAAATATCTAAAAAAAGATGACGGTAATGACTTAGTGAATAAATCAACACAATTTTCACATGACTTGATATACTTCGTGAGATTGCTCTTCAAGAACTTGTGCAACACAAGCAACATTATCTGAATAAATAATGGTGGGAGTTTGCACGGTGTTCAGTCCACATGTCAGCTGGATGTGGCCGATAATCAGTCGAAGTCATACACACTCTCGTGCTGCTTCATACAGTGTTACGATTTCCGTGTGGTACGTCGAATTGTCAATGGACTTTGTTTACACGATTTCCTAGAAACTGCAGTTCGATATAGAAGTGTGCGGATCTGGTAGGTACCTAGCATAAGCATAGCCTACAACTGATAGGTCTTGGTTCCTTCAGTAAAACAATACAAGATTTTGGTCCCTTACAGTCGGAAGATGTCCGTAATGCTGCTCGCTCACTGTAGCCATTGCATATGTACCAGCCTAATTTCCACGGGAGCTCGATATAATTGACAAGAATAAAAATAAGGTTCTATCTTGATTCACATGCATTGTGAAAACTGTAGCGGGTTGACTTTGGACTGGCTTGGTTTTGCAGATTTGTTTGGTCAAGTGATATATGCACCTCGTGAAGCTTTACTACCAACATACATAGTCAATAGGGTTTTGGTACTGGATATAACATGGCAATGTTGAAAAATTAAATAATGACCGGTAGTTGTTCCCGTGTTTACGTTCATGATGTGGTAATTGCCTTTCAAATTGATGCATGTCTAACATGCCTCTCTACATCATTTTAGCGGGTTTTTTATATTAGTACAGTCTTAATAGCACACTCTTTGTTCTTTGGGCAACCAGGATGTAGAGGTTTCAAGGTCCCTAATATCTTGCACATCGATGCTCACTTTTTAGGATTGTATTTGTTGCCAATTTGGATTAAAAAGTTTACCAATTTATATAGTTTCGGTTCAACTATATGTGGCATGTTTGTTGAGTTGCACATTCATTTTAATTTAGCCTTATTATCAAAATTTCTTTCTCCAAATCATTATTATGACAATATGCGTGATGTGTTTTGCAGAATAGTTTTCCTGGGGTATCCCGCTATATTTGTTAATAGTCACTCTGCATTTGCTCTGATCAATTTTGGGCCGGATCTTATTGTATAGAGACCAATCATGCCAGTTCCCTCCTACGCGAAAATATCTACTATCGGTGTTGATTATATAGCTGTGAGAACAATATGATACGTTAATGCTCCGTTCAGATGTTTGCATTGGGAGACTCGATATTATATTGGGTTGAATATCAATATCATGGTATATTGATATTGAGTCCGAATGTCAATATTTTCTGTTTGGATGTGTTAGATATTCAGACCTAGACAAGATATTGAGTTTGAATATCAAATGTTGTTTGGATGTTATAAAAGCAGTTTTTCGAGACATTGATCATTGTACTGTTATATTCATGACAAAATGTGCAAAACAACCACATATTACGGTACAAGTGGTGAATTGCGGTTTCTACCAGATTTTGATTATTATAAGTGGTGAAATTCCTCTTTGTTTTTTTTTCAATTTCGATGCATAAGAAACCAGTCTACAGTTAAAGAAAAATTTATAATTTCAGTGCAATTAAAGTGTTAAAAAATATCCATGACCACACATATTTACTCCGTACAACACATATCCATGACCACACATATTCATGGCTGGTTTATCTACTAAAGTGGAAAGATCAGAGGGGAGCACGAGACAGCAGGATGGTGCACCGGCCACGGGATCTTCGGGATGGTGCGCCGGCCACCGGGAAGCTAAAGCTCAGGATGGCGCACCGGCGGTCGGAGCTTCGTACAATCGATCCTGTACCCGCACTGCAAAGAGAGATGAGAGGGGAGAACGAGACAGCAGGAGAAGGGCAGGGGTCGGGAAGGAGGAGGTGGGGCGGGAGGCCAGACGGAGCCGCGCCTGGACGGAGAGGGAGAGGGCAGGAGGCCGGAGTGCCCGTGCCGCCGGCCCACCGCCGCCCTAGGTCTCGCACCTGCCCGGAGAGGAGGGGAGAGGGAGGGAGAGAAAGCAGCGACGGTGAGGAAGGGTGGCGGGAGGAGGCCGCCGGGCGTGGGCCGCCGCTCGGGAGGGAAGGAGCTTCGTACCTGCGCTGCCGGCGTTTCCGCCTCGCTCGTCCCTGACGCATCTCACTCGCTCGACTCTGTCTGCTCGCTCACGAACCGGTACGCGAGGCCTCGCTTGCGAATATGGAGGCAATCTCCAGGGGTGGAGCTCGACATTGAGCTGGGTGCCGTTTTGCCTACGTGCGGGTTGGCTCGATATTCAGCCCAAATGTCTCGACCCAATGTCACACACATCCAAACGCTGATATTCTGGATATTCGGGCCTGAATGTCGTGAATATCCAATATCGAGGCTGAAAGCGAACATCCGAACGGAGCGTAAGAGTAGATTATTGAAATTTAATGTCTTCGTAGATCAACTCCTTCAGAAGTGGATAAATAAATCCCTCCATAGATCAAGATTACCTACTACTCCTACATAATATGGGAAACTTGCTCTGGCACCATCCTATGAGCCCAGGAAGCAGGTTTTCCCTGGAAAAAAAATGCTTCACTAACGAACTGATCAACGGTACATGAACCAATTGAGTATGTACACCAAGTAGTACCGAACAAAAAAAAGATTCAACGAACCCCGAAGTACCCTACAAAATTGCTGGCTTCGGAACAGCCGTAACGAGGCATCTACACCGCCAGGACAAACAGGATCCCTACAGCATTGTCTACTGATCAGATTCTATCAATTTCCTCAGGTTGCAAAGGGCCTCAGCAGACAAGCTCTTGCAATATCTCAATAAGCCCTACAGCATCGTCTACTGATCAGATTCTAGCAATCTCCTCAGGTTGCTAAGGGCCTCAGCAGACAAGCTCATGCAAGATCTTATCCGCCTTGGCCCCTGTTCTGGAGGCGGCAAGCACCCGCTGAGCTCAGAGGCAAAGCAAATGACAATCACCGTGAGGTTGTCAAAGGTTTGGAGCCTCTTCGCCTCCATGGCGAGCTCCCTCGCGCACCTATCAGGGTCATCGTGTCGTCTGAGCCCCTTGCGGACTAGGGTCACCGCGTGTTGGCTAGTCATGACATCCCATATCCCGTCGCAGCCTATAATGAGGAACTCATCATCCTCGGTGAGGATTGTCTGCCGGAACTCTGGCTCAGCAATGAGGGGTGACGGTGAGCCTCGAGGCATTTTCATGTCCCAATCCCCTAGAGCCCGAGTTACAGAGAGTACTCCGTTGAGGTAGCCATCTTCAATGTATCCTCCACAATCAGTGACCCTTTGACGCTCTGCATCATAAGTTGGCCTGTGATCGCAAGACATCTCCACAGCTATGCCTTTCCTACACAGTACTGCTCGGCAATCCCCAGCATTTGCAACCAATAACTGCCTGGGAGATGGGAAGAAAAATGTAAGTTAGCATGCACACACAAAATGCAACCATGGTGTACCCATAATGGGTGTGTCACGCACTGCATGCTCATCTTACCTTCCAAAGATCAAAGCTGTAAGAGCTGTTGTTCCCGAAGATCGGCTGACGACTGAATCGTCTGCAAGAGCAAGGTCTGCACTCAAGAACGCTTTGCGTATTGAGCTCTCAACAGATTCAGAAAAAACTTCATCTTCTTGTATTGCATTTGGGAATTCTGAATCCTCAAAGAACAACCTCATGGCATGCATTTTCATGTAGGCTGCTGCATCTGAACCCCCATGTCCATCAAAAACCTATTAACAAACAACACAATTAGTTCAGAGACTACAGAAGAATCATAGTTTGAAAAATAATAATAGAAGGTTCTGCATACCCCATAGAAAGCATTAGGCACTGGGCACGCCAGCAGTGAGCCAAGATGGCCAGAAAGATCATCAATTCTGATGTGTTCATCTTCCATGTACCGCCTGGGTCCAATATCAGCGAAGCTACCAGATCGAATGTTGGGGACAAAATTTAGAGTCTGCAACTGTGTCTTGAACTCCTGCATCGAGCAGACTGATAAATATGCTGCGGTGAACAAAGAGACACTCCACCAAAACTATATCTCGGGATAGGGTAACTTCCAAGTGTTAAATTGAGACATTTGGCCATACATTCACAAATCGATTCAAATGGTTATGGATGTCACTGAACAAACATGCCAATACTGAATTAACAAAACAATTAGTCAAGCGTACACAGATTTGTAATCCAACGCAAAGCCACGGTGAATCCCAACAACAGACAACTCAAAGTACTCAAACAAGCTACCACCATTCTATTATGGGCAGGAATGAAAACAGTCAAGTTGAATCACACTTTTCGCAGGCAAACAATGAATATGCACCTAACAATCCCAGCAATATAGGAACGAAATTATCCACAGACAATTCAAAGTACTCCAAACAAGCTACCACTATCCTATTATGGGAAGAAATTGAAACTAGTCCTATTCAATTGCACTTTGCGTAGGCAAACAATGAATATGCACCTACCACGCCCAGCAATACAGCGATGAAACTATCCGCACGTTAGAGAGATCAATCAAATGATTCCACTATCCATTTGTAATTCCAGTTCCCCAACTACTTTGAACTAGTAATAAGAAAGGGTAATCTTTGAACTCTTAAGCAGGTGGTTTCCTCACTTCCACAAAAGCACTCTGACTAGAAACAATTCTACAGGGAAGATCATTTAATTAGCTTCTACCAACGAATTTTTGCAGCTCAGTCACATAAAAGAAGCGCTCCTGATAATCTAAAGAACCCTACAACGTCACACAGAATACACAGAATACAAAGACTCCAGATTTTTGACATACAACTCGGCAGACCAATAACTCCTATAAAAGCGAAGAAAACAAAGGAGACCCTTGTTCAGCTAGAATCAAGAACTCACCAGATCGGGCACCTCGAGGTCCGCCAGCGAATCAGCCTTCGGCGACGCCACCGCCGGCGCCGGCGGCGACACCGCTGCCCCGACCACCACCTCCTCGACCCCCTTCACGGGACACCGATGAAGCGACGACTCCAACATCGGAACGACCTGATTCATGACCTCCGGCCCGGCAACCATCTCCGCCTCACCAATCGAATTCCTCCCCAACGCGTGCGGCACAACGACCTCCCGAATCTCTCGCCTTTCCACACCAAAGAACGGAACTTCCCGATCCGTCCCCTTCCTGCTCGCACCACACAATAAAAATCGCAAGCAGGCCAACGACTGTGACCCAAAATTCTCCGGGAGGGGTCTGGTGGCCTTTCCACGATCCGAGGGACGCGATTTGAACTTTTCCTGGGACACACGCGCTCAAAAAAAAAACGGAGAGTTTCCTGATCCGAAACGAAAGAAGAGACGAAACGGCGGAAATTAGGAGGGAATTACTATTTACTAGTTGAATGCCCGTGCGTTGCGACGGCTCTTATGTATCTCTTGTAAATATCGCACGTGTAAATATTGAAAAGCACATAAATATTCTTCACGTAAATATAACAAAGATAGCCATGTGATATTACAGAAATATAAAAATTGCAATTCGAATAATTCAGTGTCATGCATAAAAATAGATAGAAACTAACTAATATATCTCTTACAAACTAAAATGTACCCCATTGAGACCTAAGATATTCTTGCCCAGCGTTGAAATGACCAACTTCATTTGGCGCAATGGCATCAAGCGCTTAGAACTTCCTTGTATACTATGTTTTGGGTGATCGTTACCAAGGACTCAAAGGACTCGGGTGTTTTCCGTTTCTTTGAATTTTTGGTTTCTTCCTTTCTCGTGTCCTTGAATGCGAGGATCTTAATGTTGCTCTTTGCGGTAGCCCTGGACAACGCCACGTAGAGCTGACCATGTGAGAATACTGGTTCCGGAAGGTAAACGCCGACAATCGGAATGGTCTGTCCTTGCGCCTTGTTGATTGTCATGGCAAAACTAAGTCTGATCGGGAACTGCTTCCTCTTGAATCTGAATGGGAACATTTCGTCGTCGGAGGGACAAAGAGGTATTCGAGGAAGAAATACCCTACGCCCGGCATGTTGTCCCATCACAATCTCTGCGTCGATGGCGTTCCTCTGAAAACCACGGACCACAAGACTCGTGCCGTTACACAACCCATTAGCTGGGTCGATGTTCCTCAGCAGTATAATGGGGCAGTTTATCTTCAGTTTAAGTGCGTGCGGGGGAAGTCCATTTGGAGTCAGGTCATTCAGAAATTCTTGAGAGTAGTAGCCATGTGGATCGTCCTCTACACAAACTTATTTATGCCTCTCTTCGACAGAGACATTTTGCCGGTTAGCCCTCTGTCCTGCGTTCCTCTCATCGAGTGCTTTGTTTTGCCGGTTTGCTCTTCTACTTGCGTTAATCTCATCCGCTTTTTTTTGTCAGGCTGCTCTTCTACGTGCATTAATCGCCTCCTTTTGCTCGGTCGTCAAGCTATTTCGCCGAGCTCTATCTCGTTCACGTCTTGCTCGATTTTTATCTTCTAAAATGTTTGCAATCGGTTGTCTTTGCTCTCCCATCACAACAGCTGAACTTCCCGCTACATTATTGGCATGTATACTTCCTGTATGGTGTAACAAATTTACAAAAATAATTAGACGTGCAACCAGGTGGCAACATTACATTTGGGTTACCGAACAAAGTGGGTACCATTTGAACCTTCGCCTGGGAGTACCACAGTATTGGTAAGGTTAAATTGAGTTTGAGTTGTATGTGCAGCACGGAATTCAATATGTCCATCTTCTTCGTCGGACGATGAACTAACTGGAGTGTTCAAAGGCTCATGTATGGAGAACCCAGTAAGAGGACGTGACACATAACTGGCACGGGATCGCTTGGAAGCAACATGTTCATTAACCACTGGTCAAGCAATTGTGAAAATAAAAGGACAATAATGTTGTCAGTTACTGTATACTGGGGCAATTTTTCTAATCTCTACTGTTTAAAGGGTTAGCTTATTACAACCTTCTTTTCCTTTCCGCGTTGGTTGGTTTGGATGCGACATCTTTGCAACACTAAATAGAAGACCACTCATGTGAATCACGGATTAAATTCATAGGGATCTTAACTTATTCACTGATTTGAAAATCAAGCTTCCAAATTATCTTGAGTCTCGAAACTGCAGAAAACAAATTAATCTTAAGAAATGTGTCATATAGAAGAAAAAAGAGTTCACTGTGGAAGTAAATAGCATACTACAAAGCAGGAATGTACGATGAAATTCTAAAGTCAATCATCTAACTTCGAACAAACTCAATGGCCCTAATCATTTAACGCTAGCGACTTTATGTAAAATATTCACAGCGGAAATATTGGTCATTTAAGAGAAGAGCTTGTGACACAGATTTCAGCCAACAAAATTGGAGCCGTCAGGATAGTAGGAAGTTGTTGAAGATATCTCTACTAATCAAAAAAGAGGACCCTAGCCAATAAGTAACATGAGGAACATTAGATATGTGACATACACATGTCGATAAGATTCACCGGCAGTTGTCACAACATTGTACAGACGAAATACCAAAATAGTATGATGATTCAGTTCCCTCACCAGATTACAGAAACAAAGAGATCATATGTATACCATACAGCTTTTCTACCTTTTACAGCAAGGAAAAGTTAATCCAACAATGTGTAGGAAGTACACATCTCCCACATCTACTTAATGCATCGAGAATCCCTTTTAGCCAACACGGCCGCCAGAAAAGCCCACCTCCTCTCGAGAAACCTTTGGACGAACCTCATGTCAATCGCTCCACTAATTATTTTTTGGCGAATATCTGCATTTAACATTTCAATTTAATTTATATATTTTAATCATTAGTTCTTTCGATAAATTTGCAATTTGGTGTTGTGCTAAAATAACTCACCCTGCTGAGGAATTGATGCACGGTGAGTTGGGTTGAATGCAAATGTTGTATACTCTGAAGTATTCAGATCACCTATTGTTTAATTGAACAAATATAATTATATCTCGGTGTTTCAATAAGTAATTTAAATCTACAATATATGATGATGCACAAAAGATCAATTACCAAATTTAATATCTTTCCCCAACATAGTAGCAATAACAATAGGGTTGCCGCCTTCAGCCGTTGACCACAGGTATGAGTTTTGAATCAACTGAGCACCCCAAATGCTAACGGGAATAAGATTGAACCTACAGTTTCTCAAGTTTTGAAATATTATTTTAAAATCATCTTAATACTAACATGTTATTAAAAGAATATTTGCTGTGGTGATTTACTAACTACACGTACCACACATCCATGAAGATAGCCTCTCTATAACTGGACATCCCAATACGTTCACGTTCACAACAATGAACGACTATGCCAACAATGTCTGTACAAAGTACCATTAGTGGACTCCGAATACTGAAGTTTCATTGGTCTGGGTGAGTATTATAGGTGAAATATATACGATACATACCTACAAAGGTTTTATTTGGTCGCTTTACTACATCCCAAAATGGCATCAGATGCTTTGGGATTTTTGGGAACTCGAGCGGCACAGAAGGTTCAACAACTGTCCATCGACTAAAGGAGCATTCATATTCATGTCCAATCGCTCTGAAGTCCACAGCCTCCATGTTACAACCAATTGTAACCCTGTGAATAACATACTTGCAACCATGTTGCAGTATGCGGTTGAATCGCTCTACTTCCACATGTCCCCAAACATTGGCTTCGATTTTTGCCCCCTTGGATGTATTCGAGAAGAAAAAGATAAGGTTGTGAAAAACGTATCTTTACATTTTAGCTATTTATGAAAAAGTTTTTGGTACTTACATTCTTATCCATTAGAATAAAGGAAATGTTGTCACCATATTTATTAGGAGGAAATTTTACTTCCACCCTGATGCAAATGCTCCACTTTGCGTAGCCAAGGGTATCTTGGAACTCAATATCATCAAAATTCTTAAACCTAGGGGTCGGCGGGGTTTCAGTGATGTTTGCGTACGTCCGCTTACTTGTAAGTCTACTGGGTTCCATCTACACAAGAAAGATACTAAAGGTGGTAGCACTGTCACGGAAAGCCTTCCTGTCACAAAATATGCATGAAAATCTGAACCAGCATATATGATCTTAATATTTTTCATGTCCGAAACCTTTTAAAATGTACATCCATTGTCCAATTTCAGCATAAAAGCTAACCAATGCAGGTAGATGACATCAATCCTGATCCTCAAATATGAGAGCATGCAGATTAAGAATAACTTTGACCAGAACTTTTTTTTAAAGGAAACTTCCAGAAAAACTCACATCACTTCATAAAACAATGGATTCCACAAGCAAAACAGAAGATTAAGGCCCAGAAATACGTACCTTGAGTAGGAAATCAAATAATGAGAAACTGAGGGTATTTTTCTTTATGCTTGCTGTGACTTTTCCTCCTTTCAGTTATGTGTTGAAAATCTAAAAACTGTGGCAGAAGTGACAATATGTCAAGACACGGGTGCATGTTATTTCAGAAAGTGATCTAAACAGAACTCCAAGTCTAACTCAATTTTTGCATCAAGTATAGAACATAGGAAAAAAGTACAACACGTGAAGCATGAATCTGTACATTGTGGGGATTTCCATGCACAAATATGCCAATACAATTTCCATATATCTAGCTGATACAATGGAATCCATATTTCAGATTTGACCAGACACTTAATTTGCAACTTTAATTAGGACAAAAAAATCCACAACGGAAATATAGGTTATTTAAGAGAAGAGCTTGTGGTGCAGATTGCAGCCAACAAACTTTGAGCCTTCAAGATAGAGAAGCTGATGCAGATATATACACAAGAATAAAGAGGACCCTAGCCAATAAGTAAAATGAGGAGAAACAGATCTTTGAAATACAAATGGCGATAAGATTCAGTCATTACTGAGTAAGGCAGTTGTCACAAGGTAATCATGGACCAGACTTCAAGAAAGGAGTCACTCCGTTGAATCAAATTTCAGCTATCAGGCATCATTACAGATAACTACAAATGTCATATGTAGTATGTATATGCAACGGCAGCAAGGACCACAAATCCATCGCCCTAGTAGAATCTCTACTACTACAGCACAACCTGGTGAGAAGCTGAAGCTACAGAGGGAACCACTGCTCAGCTAGGTCACTAACTTTACATTGAAGCTAGTACGAAGATCAAACAGGGCTGGAACTAATTAGATATGCTGGGCAGAGAGTAAGTCAGTACACCTCGAACAGTTAATCATATGTGTAGCAAAAGATGCATTGAAACTTAATACAGTGGCACGGACACACTGTAGTTCATCTAACAACGAGTTGAGGGCTCTCTGTTTTCATAACCCAAATTGCGAACAGAGAAATGACACCAAAGAACAAGCGGATCTCCAGTTATAATAAGATGAATTTGTAGACACAAAATCAGCAATAAGAATCTGACAACAAGATTAATGAGCCATTTCTACGCACTGAGCCTACTTGAAATACCACAATTAGCACTGAATTATAGTAGAGATTTACACAAACTGAAGACTTGTATGCAGTAAAGTTTCTAAACTTTTGTGCAGAAGGATATTGTGTCTTTGCAACAACAGTATAGACTACATATTATAGTTGTTAACCCGAGGCATTAATATGGTCTGCCCCAAACTTAGCTTAAACTAAGTACTATTCAGGTATAGTATAAACACATAAACTGCATGTGAAAAAAACACTCCTTAAAGCTATAAACTAACAATAAATCTCTGCGCCAACAAAACGGCATCCTCTTATCTATTAGTCAGTATATTTATGTTATCAAAGGATCCGATGCTGAAACTGATTTCATATTATCTCCTTAGAGTATTTTACCTTTCCTTCTTCACCACTGTTTTTCCTTAGGAGTTGCTCGTTGTTCCTTAGCAGCAGGACCGGGAAATATCATAAAAATTTCAGGAACCTGAAAAAGTAGAACATGTAAGAATATGATAAAAATTCCAGAAATCTGTGGAAGAACATGTAAGAAATCGTGTGTATGCAGCAGGCCAAATCAATCGGTTCTGTCATGTTTACTTTAATGTTTCAGAACCTGAAGAAGTAGAACTGTAATTTTTACTTTGTCAGTTCTGCCCATACGAATTAACCTACGGACATACCTCAAACAGGGAGTTGGCGGTGGCGAGGAAGAGGTCGCTGGCTGTCTCCTGCACGGCTCTGGCTTGCCGTCGAGCAGGTTGTGAAGGAAGAAGTCGTTGCGGTCTCCGCCACAGTGCCTTATTAAAACTTCAGTGCACCTTGATCTGTCATCACGTAATAGCTAGATTTTTTGAAAACGAACATGTACTGCTAAGCTACTGTAATGTTTACTTTGTCAGTTATCTCCATACGATTAACCTATAGACGTACCTCAAACAAGGAGTCGGCGGTGGTGAGGAAGAGGTCACTGGCTGTCTCCTCCACGGCGTCAGCTTGTCGTCGAGCAGGTTGTGCAGGAAGAGGTCGTCGCGGTTTCCTCCACAGCTACGGCGTAGTCGACGAGCAGGTCGTTCTGGGAGTGACAGAGCTGCGCGAGGGCAAGCGATGATGATGGTAGCCAGAGAAAAAACCTTGCTGCTCGTGATCCCCATGGGAAATCTCACCTTCCTCTCCCTGGAACTCGTGTTCGACGCGGTGGACGTCCAGGACGACGGCGCCCGCCAGCTATTTCTGTAGCACGACGCCAGCGCCAGCACGACTCTAGGTTGCCCCCTCCAGAACCACCGTCTCCACCTGCACGCTGAAGTTTAAACATAGATCAATGGATCAATCATACCCAGAGCGCAAGCAGCAACAACATGATTGACATATCAAGGAGTGTAGAAGACTAACAGTTCGGCGGCGGAAGTAGGGTCTGTCCGTTCCCGGCGGTGGCAGCCGGTGCGACAGGAGGCGAGAGGAGAGGAAGTGGTAATCTTTGAGGGCTCGGGGCATTTGTAATGGGCGATTTTCAAACCACCAGGATCTCCACGATCGGCAGTCCCCACGTCCTGAGCTGACCGGCGGTTGCACACGCACGGAGCTCCAGCGGTTGCCATGGGAGAAAAAGAGGCGTGGGGATTGGGGAGGCGACGCCCCTGGATGGTGGAAGCAGCACCACGGCCGATGGAGGCGCGGCGGGCGATGGCGAGGCTGAGCACCGGAGGCAGCGTGGAAGGAGGAAGATCGGCGGCGCGGCAGGAGAAGGGGATCGAGGTCGATCCTCTTTTTTCTTCCTCTGGTCGTTGCTGGGAGGAGGACGGACACGGACGGTCGTGTGGGAGCGTGGAGGCAGCGGGGCTGGGTGGATATGCTCTGATCCTCTTTTTTCTTTGCTGGGTGGATATGCTCCGATCCTCTTTTTCCTGCCGTTCGTAAAAAAAAAAATTCCGATTTTTTTCCAGTGCGGGAGCGTGGAGGCAGCGGGGCTGCGCGCCGTGCGGCACGACGTACCGCAATCACCATCACCACCTTGTCAGCTTTAATATAGTAGAGATTATGCGCGCGTGGTGATAAAGAACGGACGGCGGCACGGCAGTAGATGGCAGACCGGCGGGTGGCCGTTCCGGGCCGGTACCTAGGTTCAGTGCGCTGATGGATACCGGTACGCGTCGGTCGCGCCGTGCCGGGTTGCCGAACTCGTTTACGTTCGAGGAAAGCTTATCTACGCGCGTGCGACGCTTCGCACCACCCGCCCGTCTTCTCCTCTGCCTCGCCCCCATATTCTCCTCCTTCCTTGTGCACGACTGAGCTGGAGCCGGAGCCGAAGCCACCGCAGCCGCGGCTGGCCACGCGGCGGAGACGGCGACGGCGAGGAGAAACTTAACTTGGGGGGTGCGGGGTGCGGGGCTCGCCGAAGAAGGGGGGATTTAGAAGGGATTGCCGGGCGGCGGCGGCGGACCGGTGGAGGAGAAGCTCGGCGCAGGGCGGGGCGGTGAGGCGTCGCGGCAGCACGCTGATCGTGAGCGGGGTCGACGGCGGTTCAGCCGGCGGCGGCCGTCGTCTTCCTCTCCGACGAGTTTTGTCGTTAGCTATCGGAAATCATTCGAGTGCTCGAACGTGCGAAAACTAGAGCTCCCCTTTATGCATAACCTCTCGTCGATTTTTTTTAACAAGGAACGGCCGAGAGGGGCTAGCTGCACATATCTCGTTGTTGGGTTACATAATACAAAGGCCATAGAGAAAATAGAAAAATTACACAATGCGCAGAAGAAAGACGATCGGGGTCCTTTGACTCCACCACCAAAACTAGGACTTGAACGCTAGTTATCTCTACCCGGTGGCGGAGTTGGAACTTCAACTCTGTGTAGTCAATGCGAAAATGCGAAATTGTGTAATCAAATGCACACATTTGTACCATTTATTATTATTATTATTATTTTTGCATAATTTGTGCTTACATTATCCAAAAAACGGTGTGGTCAATTGACTACACAAATGATACCACTTGGGATGATACCACTTGGAGCATTAAGGACGCGAACGCCAGCGTGAATCCTTCACAGGGCCTCCCAAATCTGAACAGGAGGTAGAAGAAGCACCATTGGCGCATTGAGAGGGTGTCGCTTTAGCCAAGAATCACAGCGGAAATACAAGTCCACCATGTGATGATCTTCGGTTTGCATCTCAGATTTTGCCACTTCCCGAAGAGGAGTCAACGCGCCACTCTTCTTCATCCCCTCGCCGCCAAGGCCAGCCGGTAGAAGCTTCTTTGCACCTTGACAGCGCACAGAAAGATGGCTAGAAACCACGACCGTATTGAGTGAAATAGCCGCCATCTTCAACGCTCCTAGCTTCCACCTCTGGAGCAACAAAGCCATGAAGAAAAAGGCCGAACCAACACCGGATCTGGTACGTTATTTTAGGGCTTCCAGAAGATAGCCGCACCCTCACCAGATGGAGTTTCCCCAGCACCATGCTGGAAAAGGCCTCGGAGCAACATGGCCAACACCAGGAACAAGGACCCTACGAGCTTATTCAGACCGCTCCGGCCAGATTCCCCCCCCCCCCCCCCCAGGGTGGAAATAAAACTCGAAACTCGTGAACTTAACGAGTACTCGAAAACTCAGCTCAACTCGGCTCGAACTCGGGCACTTATGAGTTGAGCCAAGCTGACATTTCTAGCTCATTAAGAAAACGAGCTTAATGAGTCGAGTTACGAGTACTCGTTAAACTCGTGTAGCTCGTAATATGCCTAAGATCATAACTTTGTGAGTTAGTCCGGTGCATATTTTCGTTCATCAATACTTAACACAAAATCCAGATCTGTAATGCCCACAATACTTAGGTCATACATACGTGGGAGCATAGCCACTAGAGCCATATAGGCCATATATAGCAGTTATGTTCTATCATGTTGTTGATTTTTAATTAAGCTATGGACAATGAGTTGTTACGAAATGTTTGAGTATTTAATTTTATGTTATAATATGGACTACGCACGCTATACATGTGTTATTAACATTTATTACCGAGCTTAATGAGTTTACCGAGCCAACTCGAATTTTTATTGAGTCGGGCCAAGTTAGGGTCTGGAGCTCGTTTAGTTAACGAGTTGAGTTGAGTTGACTCGATAACTAACGAGTTGAGTCGAGCTGGCTCGATATCCACCCCTACCCCCCCCCCCCCCCCCCCCCCCCCCCCCCACAACACACACATCCATTGACGTCCTCCATAGACCCCCGACACTAGAGGGAAGAACGACAGCTTCCGTCGCTGCTCGCCGGCGACAGGAGCAAGCCAAGACTTGGCATGACACCATTCACCTCGTGGAAACCTCTAAACTAACCCTATCTACAAGGATTTGATTAAAAAGTTTATAGTTTCCTTGAATTTCACATGTATGAATGCAATGCAAATATCTATAGCTTACCTTTTTCATTGGTCTAAGCTATGGTATCCGGCAGCTGTCAACCCATGTGAAATTTCGTGGAACTGTACCGAATGTTTCGAGCTCCGTTTTTTTTTAACAAAGGAGGGGTCTAGAAAGACCCCGACGCTGCCATTCATTTAGTCAAAGCGGTGGGCAAAAGTACATACAGGACTCGAAAGAAAAAGAAATTACAAACAAGCCCTGGAAATTTGCAGGGAGGACCCTAGATAAAAAGTCAAAAGCGATCCCGTCCTCCATCTTCTCCACCGGAGAAAAGCAGAGCTCACGCCGCCGGCGCCGAAGTTCCGCCGGGAACGAATCACTTGGCAGAAGCTTGACGCTGGATCCCGGTGCTGAGCTCGAAAGAGGCCTCCATCCTAGAGGTAGTTGAGGCACCTTCTCGGCGCGAAGCAGGCCCTTGACGACCAGATGCCGGTGGCTGACGCGGCCACCGTGCTGGATGCTCGACGAGGCAGCGGCCTCCGGACAGCCACTGTCCACCGCACCCCAAGCACCACCTCCCCCTCGCCTCCTTGGCCGACCGGGAGTTGGTGCAGAGCCGTAGTGAAGCAGCGCCACCGCAGGACAACGCGCTTATTGGAGGAGCCGGTACCCGAACTCACCGCCGTCTTCGGCCTCCGTTTAGAAGTGAGGTTTCAGATTAGGAAGCCGGATTTGAAAAGGCTGGAGATCTGTCCCGAATTTTCCAAGCTCCTCAAAGTGAGGTTTTGAATTTGGAATCCGGATTTTAAAATGCTCGAGGACATCCAAACATACCCTAAATAAATCAATTATTATAGAGTAAAACTCCGGACCAGAAGCCGATCAATGGCCAAAACAATTCCTGATTTCTTTCGGGAACGGACCAACACACCAGATTTATGGGAAACGTTTCTTCTGCTTTTACCTTTATCCCCTCTTTCTCGGTTCTTATTATAACTCGGCCGCCTCCGCTCTCTTCTCCTGCTGTGTTCTTCTCCTCCTCCTCGCTTTCAATTCCCACGACAACCCGGAGAGTGGGAGGAGAAGGCGAGCCGAATGAATTGGAGTTAAGTTCGCTGTGATCCCG
Organism: Poa pratensis; assembly: GCA_947311845.1. Taxonomy (NCBI): domain Eukaryota; kingdom Viridiplantae; phylum Streptophyta; class Magnoliopsida; order Poales; family Poaceae; genus Poa; species Poa pratensis. Next base: position 3,292,596 of record CAMZMU010000110.1, on the reverse strand, counting down.
CCGAAGAGGGCTGCTCCGCTATCCGGAAATCTTCTGATCTGGTAATTTCTTTAGCTTTTTCCTGCTTGCTCCTTTCATGGGATCCTCTGTTAGGGTTGGGACTTGGGAAGCTAGGAGTTTCTTGCGCGGAAGTTCGGACTCCATCTCTTCTCAGCGATGTTAGTGGTAGCTGCGGATATCATAGTGGTGTAATTTGTGCGGGCATCTACATGCTCCGGTTCGTGTGTCGTTGCTGCGACTTGCGAGAGAGAGAGAGTCAGTTCTCATGAGACTTGGGAGCTGGAAGGTTCTCGATTTTAGCTATTGGAATTCTCTTTGTGATGTAATAATTCGACCAAAATGTATTGGGACTCGGTTTTCTATTGGTGCTGCTCAATTGACATCGTGGTTGATCCCCAATGTGGTCATCTTAGTTTTTTTTTTCGAAATGGGGGATCCCCAGCCTCTGCATCAATCGATGCACACGGCTTTTTATTGCATAGTTTAAGGATTCATAGGTTTACAATTCACGGATCACACAAAGTCGATACATGAATAAGCCAACGAAACAAAATAAGCATGAAACTATCCATGAAGCCTATTAGTGTGCCGCCAGCCAGCCAGTCTGTAAGTATCCCGAGCAACCGAAAGGAGGCGATTGCATCCAATAACCATAAGCTCCTGTTGCTCCCCAATGTGGTCATCTTAGTTAGCAGTTTGCTTCCTTATATGGTCGCCAAGGAGTAAGACACGTGAACTAGTCTATGCGGTCATAATTGGGCCCAACATTTGATGTTCTGGATAAAAGCTCACAGCTTTCCAAGTGTCAAACTGTCAATATATGAATTTCTCCAAACTAACAGAGAGACCTTCTTCGGTACATCGATGGATACCTGTACGGAACACGGTGTGGATCTGTTCGTGCGGAAGTTGAGCTTCTTCTTCTTATGCTTATCAAATTGGTAGGTGTTGAGTCAAATGCTACAGCCTTTTTTCGTCCTGGCAACCTCAACATCCAACTTAAAGGTTTTTGCTAATCCTAACTGCGCAGATATTAGATAGTATATGGTTTATAGTGTGCTTTTCTTGAATTAATCTATTGATCAAATCCTCGCAATAAGTGCCTAGGTTATGCTTCTTGACTTAATAAATTATACACTTTGCAGGTCAATCCAGTATAGGCTTAGGGAAGGAAAGTAGAACACTGGTCGGATAATATGACGTCAGTAGGTCTGGTAAATCCTTCGTCAGGTTTCCAGGAAACAAGTACTAGTGGAGCCAATGATCGACTACCAGAGGAGATGACCGAGATGAATATAAGAGATGATAAAGTAAGTTTGTGCTAGAAGCGTGATATTACTCTTTCTTTATGATACCTCTTTCTAATCTCTTATATGTAAACATTGTCAGGAAGGTGAAGTTGTGGTGGTGAATGGTAGCGGGATGGATAGTGGTCATATTATTGTGATATCGGTCGGTGGTAGAAATGGGCAGCCAAAGCAGGTAATGGAACCACCATAAGTAGCATCGGTAATCCCTAGTGATTTATATGTCATGGCTTCATGTAGCAAGGGTGGATCCATATCTGCTTTCAGCGTGATAGAAAACTTCTGTTATGTGTCACTAATCTTTAACATTATTAATCCATATGAAGGATTTCTGCAAACTCATATTACTGAATCTTTATATTTAATTGCAGACTCTTAGCTACATGACTGAGCGCGTGGTAGGGCGTGGTTCATTTGGAGTTGTCTTTCAGGTGGGAAAACGAAATATTTACTTCACTTTTCTGTATATAAATTTACGTGTTATCTTCTATGATGTTGTCCTGTAATATCTTTTTGTTTGAAATATAACATCCATTTGGTTTGTTCAAATTATCTTTTACAGGCAAAATGTCTAGAAACTGGCGAGAGAATAGCTATAAAGAAAGTTCTTCAAGATGCGAGGTATAAGAACCGTGAGCTGCAAACAATGCAAGTTCTTGATCATCCAAATGTTGTATGCTTGAAGCATTACTTTTGCTCAACGACTGAGAAAGAGGAGCAATACCTCAATTTGGTGCTTGAATACGTGCCGGAAACTGTTCATCGTGTTATTAAGCATTACAATAAGATGAATCAACGCATGCCATTGATATACGTTAAACTTTATATGTACCAGGTAAATGTTATGTGTACCTCTTGGCATTGTCTTTTTCTCGATACTGTTATTAACTGAAACTCTCTGTAAATTTCATTTCATTCAATTATATTTGCAGATATGTAGAGCTTTGGCATACATTCATAACTGTATAGGAGTATGCCACAGAGACATAAAGCCTCAAAATATTCTGGTCTGTGTTTTAGACTTTTAGTTGACATTTGTCTGGATACTTACAAAAACCTTCTAATTTTCTATTAGACATTCCAACCAAATGACATGATTTGATATCAGTCCATTATTGTGACAGGTGAACCCACATACTCATCAACTGAAGGTGTGCGACTTTGGCAGCGCAAAAGTTTTGGTACAATTCATAAGTTCAGATATTACCGAACTTCATATGAAACATCACATATATTGTCTATGTCATCTAAATTTCTAAATTACATCTTCTGATGCTGACAGGTAAAAGGGGAACCAAATATTTCGTACATCTGCTCTAGATACTACAGAGCTCCAGAGCTCATATTTGGTGCTACAGAGTACACAACAGCTATTGACGTGTGGTCAGCTGGTTGCGTTTTTGCTGAGCTCCTTCTAGGGCAGGTAAGAGATCAACAAAGTTCTAATGATCTATTATCCAGCTTCTTGATGCAAGTTTTCATAATTATTTGTTTCTGGGTAGCCTGTTTTCCCCGGGGACAGTGGTGTCGACCAGCTTGTTGAAATTATCAAGGTAATAGCAACTAACTTAAATTAGAGATCCTGGCACATAGTATTCTCCCTTTTTCCAGCTAACCAAGGCAGGTGACTTGCCTTTCTTTCAGGTTTTGGGTACTCCGACACGGGAAGAAATAAAACATATGAACCCGAACTACACTGAGTTTAAATTCCCACATATCAAAGCTCACCCATGGCACAAAGTAAGTGCCTCCATATCTTCCAGTTTTCCTTTCTTACTTTCAAAGTTATCGTCTAAATTTGTTTTTATGGCGAAATATAAATGTGCATGTTGCACCAGATCTTCAATAAAAGAATGCCATCTGAAGCTGTAGATCTTGTTTCTAGGCTTCTGCAATACTCACCAAACCTCCGGTTAACTGCGGTAAGTATTAATGAGCTTTTGGCGGTCACTCTTATATACTTATAGTCTGACTACATCTTTTGGATTTTTAATATCTCCAGTTGGAGGCCTTAGTCCATCCATTCTTTCATGAACTACGAGATTCAAACACCCGCTTACCAAATGGCCACCCCCTTCCGCCTCTCTTCAATTTCAAGACTCGGGGTAAGTTTAGATGTGTATGATACACTTGCACCAATCATAATGTCCGGTCACTAGACTCTTATTTATCACATTCTAAACTTGAACAGAGTTGAAAGGAGTACAGACGGAGTTTCTTTTTAAGTTGATACCCCACCATGCTAAGAAATAGTGTGCCTTAGGACCGTCAGCAGGCATTTGAATCCACTGTGAAACCAGATAACAGCATAGCCTTCAGTATTATTGGATAGGCAATGCATGCGGTTTTCGTCTAAGATCTCACAGGTCCTATTTTTGTTCTACAACTGCGGTGAGCGCTGCTTCTACCACGTTCTGCAAAGCAAGATAAAGACTTGTATATTTATCTGCCCTGTCCTGGAGAACTTTGTCCTCTGCCAGTTCTTCATCACCAAGCAGACACAAAGGCACATATGTGTGCTGCATACTGCATACATATTTCGTTACTGTTAAGATGTTACATAATTGTATTCATTCCATTGTTTGTGTGGTATGATATGAGTACTCAGTTGCTAAATCTCGATCTTGGATGTGTCACAGCTGCTAAATCTCTATCGTGCATGTGTGACATGAATTGCCGCATCTTAATTATTTGAACTTGTCAGGATTTGATCAGTGCTACCTTAATGTTCTTTAGCTAAATGAAGCCGATGACAGTTGGTTGCCTGAATGACCTGAGTACCATCTCGATCATCTGGTTTGTTGCATACGTGTTCCTCTGATAATTGTATAACTGTACTCCAGATAGATATAGGAGTCCTAGTTCTAATTACTGAGTTCTACATGTGAGATGGGATGTACTGAGGTGCAAAAGAGGGGAAAAATAAATTCCCCAGTACACATCTTTTGCTATGGCACATGTTGCTGCATGGAATAGTGTGGTTTTGGTAGGAGGGTTAGGTTTTGCCAGTGTAGGTATGGTGGGAGGTGAAATGCAAAAGGGGGCATCAACAGGTATACTTTTTCCTTAGCCATAGATACAGTAACACTGTCTGTGAAAACTGTTGTAGATGGGTAACAACTGGTGCTGAATTTGTTGCTACAGTTGTGTTAACTTGCTGAAATGCATACCGTAGGTCAGTGACAGGAAACGTAGCTGTCGTGACTCCAGCAGTGTTACGTTGACGATGGTGATGGTGTGTCTTCTGGTCATGCTAGGAAGAAGCAGAAGGAGCCACTGCTGGTGGTGTTGTAGGTGCCGTCTGAAGGAGGATCTGTTCAAGAACATTGTGAAGATTATGCTCCATCTCATTCAATTTTTGATCCATCTTAGGAAGTGCTGCTAATTCATTCTGAATTTGCTGAACGTCTTGTTTGTGCTGCTTTCAGTTCAGACATTTCACCACAATTTTCCATCAATTCTTCTTGAAGCCTATCAATCGCCACCTGGCGTTTTAGAATAGTACGGCAAGATCTCGTCCTGTAGGCTGTAGCTCCAACTCAACCCCCTAGAACATAGACTTAGGCCCAGTTCTTTTGGAGCTTCTCAGCAGCTTCTAGGTGAAAAGAAGCCAAAGTCCAAAAGAACTCGATTTTAAGCCGCTTAACTGGACAGCCGGCTTCATCGATTCCTTCACAGTGGGAATAAGCTGGGATACCCCAACTTCCCGTGCCCGCCGGCGGCTTCCCGCGAGTGAAACCGAACCGTTCTTTGGCTTTACCCATTTTGGACATCGAAATTACAGAGGATGCCACCGCGCAGCAGAGAGGCGAACCGGTCATTTTCTTTCTTTCTTCCCGAGCGAGCCCGAGCGAGAGTCTTTTCTTTCTTTCTTCCTCGACCCGAGCTAGGGCTCCTCGTCCGCCGCCCCGGCCCCGCCGCCACCGGCAGCCACTCCCTCGGCCGGCGCCGCCCCCGCCCCGCCACCCCCGTCGCTGACGCCCTCCTCGCCCCCCTCAACATCCGCCGTCGCCCCCGTCGCAGAGGAACGCGCCGGCCGACGCCCGCTTCCCCCGCCGCCACCGGCAGCCGCTCCCTCGGTCGGCGCCGCCCCCGTCGCTGACGCCCTCCTCGCCCCCTGCAACGTCCGTCGCCGCCCCCGTCGCAGAGGAACGCGCAGAGCAGGCCGACGCCCGCTTCTCCGCCTGTGGCGCTCCGGCGACGCCTCGACTCCGGTTAGCTTCTCCCGCCGACGCCCACGTCAAGGTACTTCCAGTTCCTCCCGTCCCGCCGACTCCGGCTAGCTGTCGAAGTGCATCCGAAAATCAATTCCTTATCTGTAGTTCTTTTTAGGCCAACTTGATATTTTCTTGTCTAAAATAACATGTAAAATCTTGGCAAAGAAACCAACTGCATGGGCATGTAAACAACTAAAAGGTTATGCATATCCAAAAGAAAAAGAGTAAGCAAAGCAGATGTGATATTTTGATTGAGATATTTACCAGCTCCATCCATGTACTTAACAGGTTACCTTATATTGTTGGTTAACATTAACATCGGTCTGGGAGCTGATTCAATCCTAGAAAACGCAGCAGTCTTACAATAAATATTAGCATCACAAACCAAGTTGCAGAACAACCTTCACCTTAGGAAATGTATCGGAGGACAGAAAATGGCAATTTATTTCCACTTTTTTCAACTGTTAGCAATACTGCTGTTCTGAAAATAAAATGTTGTTCCGAAAATCAATTCGTATATATTTTATATGTAACTAGATGGAGAAAGCCAAATCTAGTGAGAAGGCTGAGAAGGGTGAGAAGGCCCAGTGGGATTCGTTTGCAGCTGAAGTATTTCTGGATGTGTGCATAGAGGAAGTATTCAAGAGAAACCGTAATGAAGGTCATCTGAACAAAAATGGCTATGACAATTTGATAAAGAGTTTCAATGAACGCACTAAGAGAAAGTATAACAAAAAGCAATTCAAGAATAGGTGGGAGACACTTAAAAAAGAGTACACACATGGAAGACACTCAATCAAAATGCATCAGGTCTTGGAAGAGATCCTATCACCAAGACCATTGATACTAGTGATGAGTGGTGGGAACTTGAGGTTAAGGTATATGGCAGTTTTATTTCAGTTCTATGCATTATTTTCTAATCCAATTGGTGTACTGAAGTTGAGCTCAATGTTTTGCAGAGATGTCCAGAGGCGGCCAAGTTTCGGCGAGCTCCACTTGCTAATGAGGATAAAATGTGCCAGATTTTTTATGCGAATTGTGTTACCAATGAACATGCGAGGGTGCCACTGCCAACATCTATGGCTGGTCCATCTCAAGGTTTTCCCTCTTCTGTTGATGTTGGGGATGATGAACTTTTAGGGACAGAGTTGGACACACAGGTTACACCAGGTGTCTCAGCACATGGAAAAAAAGAGCATGTCCTTATTCACCTAGTCCTGCGGTAGTTGAAAAGATGGCAAGAGATAGTGCTGAAAAAATTGTTTGCGTCGTATATGTGATATATTTGAGAAGAGGGAAGAAAGCAAAAACTCCACGACTTCACAGAACTCAGAGCCCTCACAGGCGAGAGTTGATCCAGTGAGGCAGGAGTTTTTGGATATGATGGCCAAGGTTGTTGCTGATGGGTGTGGACCTGGTACACGTGAACATTTCTATGCTTCACAACTGTTTATGAAGGCTGAATACCGTACTGGCTTCAGTTGTTACATGGAGGCTTCAAGTGATGTGAGGCTTGAGTGGATCCGGATGGCATGGGAGGAGAGGAAAAATTAGTTGGGATTGTAATTTGCTATCTATTTGTATTGAACCTATAAGCTATCTATTTGTAATTTGCTATCTATTTGCTTCGAACCTAAGTAGATAGTTATGCTATCTATTTGTAATTTGCTATCTATTTGCTTCGAACCTAAGTACATAGTTATGCTATCTATTTGTAATTTTCTTCGAACCTATTTATTTGATTGGAACCTATAAATTTGTATTGTCTTCATGAACCTATCAATTTATAATTTTATTGCCTTCCCGTATATGTTGGTAATTATTTGTATTGTTTATGTGGCAGTCGGTCTACAGTTAGCAAGAAGTTTTATGAGGTTCTAGACTGTGTAGACCGCATGGCTGGTGATTACATTAGGCCAAGAGATAGAAATTTCACCGAAGTGCATCCTAAAATGCAAACTACAAGATTTTGGCCACATTTCAAGAATGCCATTGGGGCTATAGATGGAACACACATTAAAGTAATTGTGCAAAACAACTTGAGGCACAACACAGGAACAGGCACGGATATACAAGTCAAAATGTGATGGCGATTTGTGATTTCGCTATGAGGTTCACTTTTGTTGTTGCTGGATGGCCCGGCTCAGTTCATGACACACGTGTATGGACCGACGCTCAAGTGTCATATCCCCATTATCCCCACCCCCGACAGGTAATCTTTTGTACACATTTTCTAAAATGTTTCCACATATGTAATATGTTAGCTAATAATTATATTTTGTATCACCACAGGTAAATACTATCTTGTCGATTCGGGATACCCGAACACAACAGATATCTAGCACCATACAAAACTACTCGGTATCATGTACCGGACTTCCAACATCATCCTCCAAAGGGAAGAGAAGAGACATTCAACTATCGTCATTCATCAGGGCGAAACACAGTCGAACGAGGATTTGGTTGTCTCAAAATGAAATTTTGAATACTTCAAGCATACCTCGTCGACCACCTGAGCGACAGAAGATGATAATTACCGCTTGCTTGTGTCTACACAACTACATTCGTGATAGCAATCTACGTGATCAACATTTCGACATGTTTGATGGTGGATGATATGTTCAAGAGGAGAGTGCTTCATATCCTAGTGCTCCACCCGAAGATGATGGTACCTACATGAAAGGGATCCGTAATGATATTGCTAGGAGTGTGTTTCCTTAGAATTATTAGAGTATATTTGTATATTTTGTAGGAAAGAAAACATTTGCATGCCCTTCCTTCTATTTGAGTTGTAATGAACTAACAATGAATCCTATTTTATTTTCATATTTAGCAATTAATATGACGTTTGAAATATTATATTGTGATCATACATGCGAAAATAGCATAAGCGAACTCAAAATCTGATAAGTTTGAGCATAAATCTATTACAAGGACGTTACAGACTTTTCATCATACAACTCAGAAAATAAGTCAGGACAGCGGAAGCCCAAAAGAGCTGGACTGCAATTTCTGGTTGGCTTAAATTCACAACTGCTTATCTGGACAGCTCTCCTCTGGGTGGCTTATGCACAAGCCTAACCTCAAAATAACTGGGCCTTAGAACTAGAAATTTTACAACAAGCCAACCTGATCTAACGTGTGCGATTTATACGCCACCGATGATGCATGGCTAGGGTGTCTGTTGGTGCCGGCGTGCTGGTGGTGGTGGTCCTTGGCGATGGTGGGACGGCTGGAGGATGGGCGGAGGCGGGAAGACGACGCTGTGGCCGGGCACGTTCAACGAGTCTAGATCCCGGTGCTGGCGGCGGGTGGCTCTTGCGGCCGTCTACAAAGCGTGGTGGTGTTGTCTTCCCGGCGGTGCGTGGTACGGCGTCTCCGGCGTCGCCTCAGAGCTTTGGGCGCGACGTTGGATCTGATCGTGATCTTTCCTGGTAGCTTGGGGTGCTCTCTGCACTTTGCCTGGGTCCGTTTGTAATTTATGTTTTCTTTTCTTTTGGACTGTCTTGTAAAGTATACTGAGCTGCCTTGTATTTGGATCGGATCCTTTCCTCAAAAAAAAAAAAAAAACAAGGAGTTCGAGCAACCACACCTGGAGACCGAATCTGTACCCGAATGGTCGCTGCCGCCACCATTATTGAAGGCTCTAGTTTAATCGCAAAAAAAAAAAAACTTGTACACATTCTCTCGTCTCAAGAAGTAACATCATCTTGGTATGTGAATATTATGATAGCGTTCTGCTCTAGGCTCTATCTGTATACCACAACCGTGAGTGGCACCATGCCACACCATATCATGGTAATGCAAAATAGTGTATTACTTGGCCAAATTAATGGACCACCCCAGCACCACACCCAATCTTGTGGCCACCATCGAATTACCACACTCAATTATTTTTGTTTGGCTAGCGCATGGACGTACAAGCTGGCCACGTGAAGAGAATCGATCGACACCGGCCTTGGGGTTAATCCACTTGGAAAAGCGCCACCTCCACCTAGCTAGTCTTCTCCTACACTCCCTCTCCGACCCCGGCCAGTAGTGGTGGCCTTATCACGATGTAGTAATTAATATATAATCATAATATACATGCTGTAGCTCTCACTCCATCTCGCAGCAGCAATCTATGACCACAAAGCTAGGAAAGGAGGGATCGACCAATCCCATGGCGAGATTCATCTCCGTCTGGACCATTCTCCTCAACATCGATCGATTTACAGTAACTAGAGAAGAAGGAAGATCTGGGGCGATCCAATGCATGCCATGAAAGCGATGATACATGGCCACGGCAGGGACATGCATTGCGTTGCACCAAGGAGGAGTGGAAGAACGGCAACATCAACATCAACCAGAGCGAAAGCATCAGCTGCTAGCATGCATCTTGCATCCATCACGCATGCATGCGGAGCCCTCTCGTGAACTCATTGCTACGGCTGGCTGGCTAACAAAGTAAGGATAATAAGTTAGTCTAAAGCTCTTTGCATGCTCTGCTGCGACTTCTCGAAATAGAAATCGTCGTTTCCGTGACGTTACTCCACTTCCCTTTGCCGTGCTCTTGCACCGCCGGCCGGCGCACGCACGCGCTACAGCGGCCGATCGCGGGCGGTCGGTCGCCGCCATTACCAAAGTGGGCAGGGGTGGCCAAGAGCGGACACATAACAGGCCTCTGATGAGGCTTCCACTACCGCCCTCCCACCACCTCCCTTCTCCTCCGGCGCCCGTGCACGCACCACCACATCACACGACCACGCTTAGTAAATCCTTCGCTATAAATCTGCGCACTCGCGCTCTCCAACCCAACTACTACTCCAGTGTAGCATCATCCAAGCTAGTGGCTAGATCCCCGGGACAGCTGCCATTGCACTTGCGTCTAGGCTGGCCTTCTGAGCGTCGACATTTTAGCAGGCTCTCATCCTAGAGTAGTTCATCATTTAGGTCAGGTTGTAAAGCAGTTCATCAGCCTGCAACTGTTTGCTATAATGGAGGTCGTCACGCTAGGACCGCCATTGCGCTGCTTCTCGCGCTCGTGGTCGCCACGAGCTTCCTTTGCGACGGCGTCCATAGCCGCCACCACACGAAGCGACCCAAGCACAACTCTGCGCATCCACCGTCCCAGGCACCGGGGCCGAGGCGGGCACCTTCACCAAGGCATGCATCTCCACCTTCCCCGCCGGCCAAAGGGCCGTCGGCACGTCCAATTCCTGTCGCGCCCGCGCCGGCGGACGACGACAACGACGTCTACGACCTCGTGAAGGATTTCGGCGCGGCCGGGGACGGCGTGACCGATGACACCGACGCCATAAAGACCGCGTGGGACACGGCGTGCCAGGCCGACGGGGAAGGCGTCATCGTTGCGGCCGCCGGACACTCGTTCCTGGTGCACAGCACCACCTTCACCGGTCCGTGCCAGGGCAGCGTCACGCTGCAGGTAAATTACAAACACATCATATAGGAAATTCGTTCGTTCCAGTTGTGCGGGCACATTGTTAACTCAGAGAGCGAATTTCGATCTAATGTGTTCCGCAGATCGATGGCACGATCGTCGCACCGACCGACCCTGAGACGTGGCCGGCGAACAGCAAGCGCAACTGGCTCGTGTTCTACAAGGCCCACGGCGTGTCGCTGAGCGGCGCTGGGCTCATCGACGGCAAGGGACAGAAGTGGTGGGATCTCCCCTGCAAGCCTCACAAGGTAAGAAACAACAATGAACCGATATGCAGCATCGGGCTAAGATCACAGAGTCTCAGCATCCATTTCAGAATCTAAGTTGCTCTGTTTATCCTTTTCTTTTGCCAGGGAGGAAACACAAAAGGACCTTGTGACAGCCCAGTGGTGAGTGGCCTAACCCAACGACCTAATTTTAACTGTATTAACCGCCAGAGAGTACTACCTGTCCTGTTACTGTAGTAGTAGTACAGTATAACTGACGTTGATCTATCTCCAGGCGCTGAGGTTCTTCGATAGCAACAACGTGACAGTGCAAGGACTGAAGGTGCAGAACAGCCCGGAGTTCCACTTCCGGTTCGACAGCTGCCGCGGCGTGCATGTAAACGGCCTGTCCATCAGCTCCCCCGCTCTGAGCCCCAACACCGACGGCATCCACGTCGAGAACACCCAGGATGTCCTCATCGCCAACACCGTCGTCTCCAACGGCGACGACTGCGTCTCCATCGGCGCCGGCACCCTCAACGTCCACATCGAGAACGTCACCTGCGGCCCCGGACACGGCATCAGCATCGGGAGCCTGGGGAAGCAAGGTTCGCGGGCGTGCGTGTCCAACATCACGGTGCGGAACGCGGTGATCCGGCACTCGGACAACGGCGTGAGGATCAAGACATGGCAGGGAGGATCCGGGTCGGTGTCGGCGGTGACCTTCGAGAACGTGCGCATGGACGCCGTGCGCAACCCCATCATCATCGACCAGTACTACTGCCTCACCAAGAGCTGCGAGAACGCCACCACGGCGGTCTTCGTCTCCGACATCACCTATGCGGGCATCCGGGGCACATACGACGCGCGCGGCCCGCCCATCCACTTCGGCTGCAGCGACGCCGTGCCATGCACCAACATCACCCTCTCCGGCGTCGAGCTGCTGCCTGCTTCCGGCGACACCATAGACCAACCCTTCTGCTGGAACGTCTACGGTAACGCCACCACGCCCACCGTGCCTCCGGTGGCGTGCCTCATGGAGGGCGTGCCTGGGAACGTGGAGGACAACAGCAGTTTGAAGTGTTACTGATGCTCCACATCCGGCCGCCACAAGTCCCTTAGAGATAATTCGCAAAAAAAAAAGTCCCTTAGAGATCAATACAGCAGAGAATATATATAGAATATTATATTAGTGCAGAAAAAGTAGCCTAATCAAAGCATTTTCTTAAAGGATAAATTATTATGTATATATAGAAGGATGGAAACTTGTAATTGTATAAGAGATCACTGAGATGATTTGTGTGAGAATCACTGGAATATACACGTAGAGTATTGTTCTGCCATACATATAGCATTCAGATTATGTTTATTGAACAGTATTGTGCCAGTGATGCTGCCAAATAATGGCGAAAAGGCTAATTTCGGTTTGCGAAATATAGTCGAGAAATTTGGAGGATTTCAATCCTAAGAAATTTTCCTCCCTTTGGATCATAAGATGAGCCTACAAAATTCTTATGTAATCCGTCCCTATGCCCCTAGTTTCACAAGAATCTCAACATGAGATCAAGCCTCATTTAAATTTTTCTTTGTAAAGTTCACTGTACTCTCGCCCAATCTCTCTAATCTCTTTCATCATTTCTCCAAAATTCGTGTCTTCACCATTCAAAGATATCTGTTGCAAAATTCTCTGTTGCAAAATTCTCGTGTTTCAGGAATATATATATGATCATGTCTATGCTTACTTCTGAACAAGTTTCTATTGATCCTATTTATATTCCATTAACTTCTTTGGTAGAACAACATAAGGATCATGTTGATGATAATTTTTATTGCACACAATAATTTATAATAACAATGCTTATAAGAACAATTTTGGTAAGGCCATATCCTCCTAATGTTGCAAACTGTTATGATAATTATTATGGAAATTCATATAAATAGAAGTATAACTACTAATCTTGTAAGTGTAATTAAATATTTCATTGCTACCCAAAAAGTTGTCCATAGTACAGTAGGGAAAAAGCTTGATAGATTTGCTAAGAAAGTTGATAAACTTGCTCATGATGCTGAAATGCTTAAAATAAGAGTTATGGCTCTAAGAGATGAAATGCTGACTCTCTATAAGTCTATAAAAGTTACTCTCGATAACACTGATACGAGGATTTCTATGTTGAAAGCTAGATGGGAAACAAATTATATAGACGCAGAAATTTATTTTGCTCAGGGTAATGCTAAAATTTATGTTGTTCATGTAATGAAAATATTAAAACTTTGAGTATAATGTGCATTTTATGGAACAAATGCTTGCTAATGATAAGAAAATGGTATTGGAGAGGTCTCAACTTTAAATAGAAGATTGTAGCAACTTAATAACTTCAGTAAGAGTGCAGTCATCATAATCATAATCTTTGTAATCAACAACAGTGGGAACAACACTATTTCAAATTTTAACCTCTTCAAACCCACTTCAGCAGTCCTATTATAATAAGATTGATCACTTTCCAAAATTTTGGGAGCACCTCAAGGATGGAGGGTCCTGGACCAGGTCATCTGCCTCCTGAGGACCAAATACGTGCTTGAAAAGCCTAAGGCCCATGCACCGATTTAGCATATGCATCATTTCTCTTGATATTTTCCAACCGTTTCTTCTAGTACTTAGTTAGCGAATCACCATCTTCCATGACCGAGCCCTCTGCCTGATTCATGTCTCCCAGATCCTGATCATTCCCGCATTCGAATATGACGACCAACTTGGACGCATGCTTCTGCTCTACCTAGATCGCAAAGCACATCAAACCAGCGTTGCTATAACTTGGTAGGATCACTGTCCACGACAACGCACTTGTTCTTGAATTGGTAAGCGACCCCCATTAGGCTCCGTTTGTTTCTAGAATTTTTGTGGGGATTATCCCGGTCAAACCCTAAATCCCCACGTATCTCCAAAGTACCGTTTGTTTCTAGTGTATTTGATAGGTTTTATCCCTACTTTTCCACAGAATTTCCCAAACTCTAGTGTATTTTCTTCAATACTCAAAACACTACCCCTCCCTAGTGGATTGGGGATTGGAGAATTGTGGGGATTGGTGAAGGCAGGGGTTTCACCCAATCCATGTCAGGATTATCCCCATTAATCCCCATAAAAACTCTAAACACAAACAAAGCCTTAACTGTCTAGTGACGTGTTTTTCTTACTACACTTAGAGCTGCTGGCATGATTGTAGTAAACATGGTAAAAAATATATGTATCTTGGGAGTGACACACCTTTTTCCCACTCATATGCCTAACAAGTACTTTATCAATAACGAAGAATTGCATCATGATGCGTAGGGAGAGGATGTGGATGTCAATCTCGAAATTGGGATGACATAAGATATTGGTGTGGAAACTAGTGAACCCGAAGTTCAGGTGCAGCCACGAGGAACATACGCCACATAGGAGGACATTACGAGCTCGGAGGCTCCAAAAACAATATGAGCAACCTCGCCAATGCTCTCTGAGACTCTACAAAATTGTAAAAATTGTTAAAGACTAAGCTCGACGAAGATCCTATCGATGGATTCCAAGCATGAATCCTAGTGCCACGAGTTTATTTGAGTTCTTCGCGGGGGCGAGCACGGTGTCGTACAGTGGGGCAACAACGACACTCAATAGAGGTGGCAGCCACGTGGCACGTACACTCGCGGCAGCCGATAAAAGCAATGGTGTGAGAAACAAGAAGAAAGAAGAAAGATGGCACTTGTGAGCGGGGTCGGATGTGGTCTTGCGGCGGGGAACTATTTTCCGCACATGTGGTGAGTATCCACGGGCTTCAGCACAACAGCTAGGTTTTTCTCCCTTTTTCCGCTTCTTTTCTATTATGTTTTGTTTTTAAGCTATTTGTTCTAGATTTATTTGGAGTTCTAAACTATCTCTAAAATTCATGAAAATATTCATGTGTGCATAAGAAATGATTTCACACATGAATACCATTTTCTGCTATTTTCACATAATCATTTATACATTAAAATCTCATGTGTTTATACAGGGTTTAGTATTTGAGGTTTTTTGTGTAATAATTATCTTATGGGTTGTAAAAAGTTATAGAAAATTGTTGGAGCCTCAGTTATATAAATAGTGAAAAATCTCTTTAATTTGGTACTTGTGAATAAAGGTAATATGTCAAATTAAGTATGAAGTGAATTTTAATGAAAGATGCACTAGTAGGAAAAGATTATAGGTAAACTCATACTAGCAGGGTGCCCTGCTGGGGCCAAGCCACTGCTACTTTCTGGTAGCGTGGCCTACTGCCGCGCGCTACCAGTAAGCAATATCGGTAGCGTGTCGCTCAACACTGCACGCTATCCGTAAGTGTCCCCCGGCGTACACTCGGACAGAAAGTAGTGGTAGCGTGTGTTGTCGTGCACATGCTACCAGTATGAACTTACTGGTAGCGTGTCTTGGGATTGGACACGCTAACACTACTTTGCGTCGTGGCCCGCAAGAGGACTTGCGGTGTACGACTCCAATGCGGTAATAGATCAAATTAAGTATGAAGCGAATTTTAATGAAAGATGCATGTCTTGCTCTTCTTTCTCCACAACAATGTGCGTGTGTGCATCTTACTAGGTGTTTCTAAATCAACATGGAGGACATCATTTAGCATTTCGAGTGCGTAAACTTGTTGATGACAAACTTCATTTTGTTGTTTCAGATAGCTTAGCAGGCTTCCCTTTGATTTCTTCGGACTCTGCACTACATTCCCATACACAAAGCACACCATCAGAAAGTTAGAACGCAAATTGGATAGGGCAGTGGGATCTCAGACATTGTAAAGGTAAGAGAAAAATTCATCTACGATCATTCAACTTGACGCGTGGTCTCACTTTGGTCATTGACCTTCAGAATATCCAAAATACGGTCACTAAAGTTGCTTAAGTGGCTTAATATGGTCACTGGTATGATTTGGCATACGTATTTTGATTAGCTGGCATACGGTTGACCGATTTAACTGGCACGTGGCAAACCTGCCCACTTCGGTACTATTTAACTGAACGGAGAGATCAAAAGACAGATAGATAGTTCGATGAACCATCCACCAAACGATCCAGTCAATCGGCAGATAAATTCATCATCTTTCACGCTAAAATCTATACATTAATCTGAACCAGAACGGGAAGAAACACTATGAATAGAGGCACAACACACGCATACGCACACATGCAACAACTTCAGTCTAAACAAACACCGAACCGAACCACTAAAACCAGTAGAAAAAAATCAAATTTTACCTGACGCAACGTGCCAGGTGAGACGCCTAAGCTAGCTATGAGTGCTACGTCGTCGGCGAATCAGTCAAAGCGATGGCCGCGCGAGGAGACGGAGAAGAGGGCGCGGTCCTACCAGCAGAGGAAGAAGACAGACGCGGATTTTCTAATGGCACCACGCCCTACCGGTGTGGTTTCAGCCATATATCCATATGCAATGATTCGGAATCCGTGCCAGCGTATTCTGCTTTTTATTTTAGTATACAAATAGGCAAATATGTAGTTGTATCTCGTACCTATTAAATGGCGCTCAACTGTCCACTTACCTTTTCACTCTATGACATGTGGGTACAATCCGTTTATGTCCCACACGATAAGTGAGTGACGGGTACATCTCTAGTGTAAACTACCAATTTTCTGTCCACCCACCCATTCTATTTAGTTTTATTCTCAATATTGTATGGGTCATATTTGAGTTCCTGGCGACGAGATCTTCAAAACAAGATCAATATTGGACACATTTAAAAAAATTGAAGGTGAAATTATATGGAAACTAAAATGAATTTCAATAAAAATAATTTATCACATTTGACTTGTTTCATCGATATCACATATGTTCGAGTATAATATTGGTTTCATGCAAATTTCATTACTGTTTTTGTGACACCATATATATTTCATCAAGATTTCGCATATATATAGAGTTTTTTGTCATGTTTTAAACATACCTTATACAAATCAATTGAAAATTGTATTTTTTTCAAAATTTATCTGAATTTTTTGGGTATAATGAAATATTGCGCAAATATATGCGTAGTCTACGTGGAATGTTTTTGAAACAACTAAAATTTCGGTGGCAAATGTTGAGATTTCTGAACTTTTTCATAAAAATAACACATCACTGAAAATAATAAGAATTTAACTAGAAAACTGAACTTTTGAATTACAGTAATATATGAAATATGATCAAATTTCAGTAATGTATCTAATATATGTCATATTTGTTTGAAAAACTTTACACGTGTGCCCTTTTTTGAAATATTTGTGGTACCACAAGAAACCGTAACGAAAAATGAATGAAATCACTATTATACACAACATATGAACATATGGCATATGAAAATGAAAAAGTTAGATATGTTAAATTAATTTTATTGAAATTTCATTTTAGTTTCAATATAATTTCACATTCGAATTTTGAACATTTTCAAAATGTATCCAATAATTGAAGATCTCGTTGCTAGGAACTCAAATATCAAAACACATAAAAATCGGACACTCAATTTAAAAGATATGGCCGATGCAATTTTAGGAATGAAACTAAAATGATGGGTGAGTGGAAAAGAATGGGCAAGAATCTCACGGCAGAAGAATGGGATGCGAGGAGTTGCTGCTCCAGACACAACCACATGGGTGGGCCCCACATAAATGCAGAAAATCATTATACATGGACGGATACGAGACTTGGTAGAGCAAACGCACCAATCACTGCGTTTTTTGTGTGGTGGATGCTTGAACGGTAGGGCGCAGCCTTGTTAAAAAACACTTTTCGGGCAGAAGACACCCTTCTCGTCGCGCACCTTGAAGCTGTCCCACCCGAGCCCCTGCGCCGCCACGCATGTAGCAGCGCGTAGTAGCTTAGCGGGACGCGGCCGAACCTTGCGCCCTCCATCCGCGCCGCCACCACTCGTGTCGCTCCCGCCTCCCTGAACTCGTCGCCGTCGTAGGCCGCTCGACGCGGGAGCACTCCACGAACCCGCGTGACGCACCCTCCTCTAGGCAGTCGAACAACGTCGCGTAGTAGTTCAGTGCCTCCACGAACCGCTCCCCCAGGGCCCAAGGACTCTAGGCTACCGCGACGTCTCTCCTTGTCTTCGGCAATGGCGGCGGTGGCGAGGAGGCGATGTAGATGGAGAATGGAGCCTAGAGGTGATGGCCAACGCCTCGCCAGTCTGGACGCGCGGACGCACTCGACGTGGTTGGTGGACGATCTTCTCGGACGCCATGGCCTCCAGCACGACCTGGTTGGTGGCGGCGCCGACGAGGCGGAGGAACGGGCATAGTTCGAGGAAGGCACGGCGCGTGACGGTGACGTCGGCCGGAGTGTTACGATAATGGCGCCATGCAAGATCAAAGACGACACCGAGGCACGATGTTTGGTAACGCAGTTCGGCGAACTCGCCTACATCTGCGGGGGATGACTACGGGCGCTCCTCCCCAAGATACCGCAACACCGGTCACCCTAGGTGCCGGCACAAGTCGCCGGCTCCCCCTGCGTGCCAATTGCTATCTAGTCATCGTCATTGGTTACAACATGTGGTGCCTCCTCATTATATGGGAGGCCCTAGGATACAACGTGTTTGACTAGAACACTACACGTACCCTATCCACATCTACTACAACACCAATTCTATGTAACCCTACTCATACATAATATTCGACACACCAAAAACAACACTCCACCTTGGCGAATATTCTCCACCACTTGAGTTTTGTCCAAGCGTCAAAACTTCATGTACTCCGGACTTGGGTTGTCGTCTTCGTAGCTTATAGTTCGCTACCCAACGAGTCTTCCTCAAACTCGTCGCCTCTGTGGAATACAGCTGCTACTCCTGTAACCTCATCCTTCATGACTCCACCTGCAACTAAGAGAACGTCGCCGTCCAAGTCACCACTATGAGTTACAACGTTAGCACTTGACCCACATTGAGAACTGGACAGTCCCTTTTATAATGTCCCTACTGCTTACACTTGTAACATTGCACCTTCTTCTTTTTCTTACCCGCCTCATGTCCTTTCCCGCCTAGCTCACCCTTGACCAGCAAACCAACGCCATGAGCGACTTCCTCCGTGACCTTCTTCTTCCTCATATCATAGGATAATAAGGCCGCAGTGATATCCTCAAGCTCGACAGTCTCCTTGCCGTACGTCAAAGTCGTGATCAAATGCTCATAGGACGGTGGCAACGAACAAAGAAGAAGAATCGCCCTATCCTCATCGTCAACCTTCACACTTAGCCGTGCTAGATCCGTGACAATCTGATTAAAGGCATTCATGTGCTCCACAAGATCCGACCCCTCCTGCATTGACAGCTTATATAACTTTTGCTTCAAATACACATTGGTCGTCGCAGTCTTGGACATAAACTGACTCTCCAGCTTCTCCCACATCTTTTTCGGCACATTCTCATCCATCACATGATACATGACCTGGTTTGAAAGACACAACCGTATGATCCCGGCTGCTTGCATCTGCAACTCCTCCCAGTCATCATTGTCCATCTTAGCTGGCTTGACATCCTGCAACGCCTTCAAGCATCCCTGTTGCGCCAACAAATCCTTCACCCTTGTCTGCCATAGCGCGAAGTTTCCAGTCCCTTCGAACTTTTGCACTTCAAACTTGTTAGTCGGTGCCATGACCGCTGACTGGTAAAGAACAACTTCTGCTCAACCTCCGATGTCTTGGCTTGCCTGATCGTCAACGCCTATTTGATGAACTGCCGCCGTATCACTATCCGATGTTTCCGCCGAAAAGATTTGTCACGATCTATCAAGAAACCTCAGCCTGCACTGTCCACCCTCCAGAAGCCGTGGAACTTCTTTATCGTAACGTAGGTCTAGCTCCACCTTCTTCTGAACTTGCAGATCGATTTTCTGTGCACTGCCTTGCCTCCGTCGCCTCGCCTTTTAATACACTAGGCACCGGCCCTTTTCTTTTCCTTGCCTGACATGGAAACCGAGTCTGAGGCTGTCACGTCTTTGCATAGTCTCCAACTGATCAAGTCCAAATTGGACATGACATGCCCACACGTCACCTTTTCAAATCTTAACAGCTCACGCATTTATGGCTGTCCCCTGGATCAATCCAACTTGCACGCACATGGTACTTTCCCTTTTTAAATCTGTATGCATGTATGGTAATCCCCTGGACTCCCGTACCAATGCGTATTTGTCTCTGATTCCCTGTGACGTGTTGCAAAGAAACACAGAGATCTACTGCTGTACGCCACCAAACACCTGCTCTTCTCGATTCCGTTCAGCTCAAAAAAAATCGCCGATAATTCCGACGGAAAAACTCTTGCGTTTCTTGATACTCGCCAGCAATCTGCCGCCTGCCCTACCGTGCGTACTTCCGACGCCGACCCTGCCGCTGCAGTCGCCACCTCGCGCATCATCCGTGCACGAGCCGTGTGCACCATGGCCACCCGCGTCGTCGACACAATCCGTCTGCAGTGTCACGACGCCGCCCTTGTGCAACACCGAGCGCATCGTCTCGATGCTCTCCCACTCCGATCTATTTGGTCGTCCCCCACGTCTGGTCGCCGATCTGATCACGAGCCGAAGCGCCGCCTCCACGACGTCTTCCCAGCCACTATATCGGTCCGATTGCCACGTCTAGCCAATCCCTACCGATTGCAGCTCATCGGACGGTCCAGGCCTCCTGCTCGAAGTGTCCGACTCCACCGACCGCATACGCGATCGCCGCCATGCTCCACCTTGCGCCTATCAGACGTTCCCAAGCGCCCGCCGAGCATGATCCTCGCACCTCCAGATGATCTTCTGCATAGCCTCAACCAGGCTCTGATACCACTTGTTACGATAATGGCGCCATGCAAGATCAAAGACGACACCGAGGCACGATGTTTGGTAACGCAGTTCGGCGAACTCGCCTACATCTGCGGGGCATGACTACGGGCGCTCCTCCCCAAGATACCGCAACACCGGCCGCCCTAGGTGCCGGCACAAGTCGCCGGCTCCCCCAGCGTGCCAATTGCTATCTAGTCGTCGTCATTGGTTACAACATGTGGTGCCTCCTCATTATATGGGAGGCCCTAGGATACAACGTGTTTGACTAGAACACTACACATACCCTATCCATATATACTACAACACCAAGTCCATGTAACCCTACTCGTACATAATATTCGACACACCAAAAACAACACGGAGTGGGCGCCGCACGTGGCTGGAGCAGCGCCCTGCATAGGCGTGGCCACGACCGGAGCGCCTGTGGGGCAGAGGAATTAGTCAAATACTTGCCACATAGGTAAGTTAATTAATGCCACGTGACGGTCAAATCGGTCAACCGTATGCCATGTAAGAAAAATACAATCAGTGACCGTATTGAGCCACTTAAGCAACTTCAGTGACCATATTTCAGGTATTCTGAAGGGTCAGTGACCAAAGTGAGACCACACTTCGAGTTCAGTGATCGTACATGAATTTTTCTGGAAAGGTAATACTAGATAAGTGACACATATCAAAAGGTCCCATTAACGAAGGTATCATGGAATGTGCGGGGAAACATAAAACAAAAGGCAAAGAAACACTTTCACGGCCTGCATTGCATGCTTAATAACTCTCTGTCCTGATAAAGCCATCGACAAAACAGAGTGACATAATAGTGTGTGACGACTCTAGACGACTTAAAAAGTGCGCATAAAAAGTAAACTAACCACATTTAAAAAGTAGCTTGTTTTTGCGGCCATTAAAGATTTAAAGGTTCTGGTAAAAGATTAGGTTTAATGTTTAGTAAGTTTTCCTGGTCGTGGAGATGGGCACAAAACACCCAAGAACTACCTGCCAGTTAACAAGTTCGTTTGCAGCAAAAGGTCGTAAAGTGATTGTTAGTGTTCTTGTGGGCGCATGACCTAAAGGAGATCGAGGGAGGTGGAGACAAGGTACTAGGTTAGTCGTCTCAATCGAGTCTTGCAATGTCTAGGGGCAAATTAGAGGAAGAAGCCGCAGCTTGCATGCCATGATTGGGTTCATAACTGGACTTGTTTGGTTGGAAAGCAAGCTAGATATGCAGGGCGGTACTACTATTACGGGTATGCACTACTGCCGGCCTTCGTTTATGGTTGCGAAAAAGTGGGAAGGGAGGCGTTAAGTAAATGTTGGAGATGACAAAGAGCTAGAGTATAAAATATGACATATTAATATTGTACTTAATTGGAGGATAAAGATGATTAGAAAAAAGAGAACCTGCTCCTAAACTTATAGCGGCTGTAGCCAGAGTTGTACCTCGTTTTGTTAAAGAATAAGGTGGGTCACATATTAATAACAACAGATACAAATATATCTAACTATATATATGGGGGTTGGTCTATGCCAATGCAAGTTTCTTAGCGTGTTTTCATAAGCATTTTGATGATGTGGCATAATATTTAATGAAGAGAGAGGATGAGATTATATCTTAACTAGTTAATGAAGCTGCATTTTAGTGTCGTGTTGGAAACTTTATTACTTTTTTTCTCCTAAACCAAGAAATTAAAGTACTCATCTCAAATATTTCGTTTTTGGAATACTGTGTTTATAAAAACGGAGCGACCAAACGGAGAGGCAGGGTGTATTCACATAGTAGAAAATTATTACCCCGGTTTTCGGTTTTGCCTCTCAAAAGATGTCAATATTCCAGTCGGTTATTTCTTGGCTGCCTGCTTTTTTATAAAACCGTCAGAGGAGTGTGTCTTTGCTATCGGTTGGTTTTTAACTTCCAAAATAACTGTAATACTAAGTTTTAGTGCATAAGAATATACTGCAGTGCTCGGTAATCCATGAGTTGCGGCATATAACAGAGGGCAAAGAAAAAGAAACCCTGAGGTGCAGGCAATCTCGGAGCGCCACCTGAAATGCATGTCCATCGATGGATCGAGGCCGTCACGCTCGCTGCGCATGCACCCGGCCGGTTCTTAGTGGTCTTGCGCCAATTGCACTCCGCATGTTCTCTCCGGCCGCCAATTGTCATAGCGGCGTGATCGGGCATAGTGCGCGCGCGCGCTGGGTATGGAATGAAGTCAATCGACTGCCCGGCCGAGTCCAAAAAGTGGAGAAGGCATGCATGCCGTCGCTTCCATGAAGGCCTCCAAGTAGCCCACCCACGGCTGCCTGCCTCCCAAATCCCAATAGATTATCTAAATTTCTACTACCCCTTTGAGACCTTCGCAGCTTCGCACCCGCGCGCATGGAGGGTGGCATGGCAATATGGCATGCGCGGGACGCCCAGTTGCAGTGTTGCCTTCACTTACCATTGCTTTCCGTCTCTTGATCAAGTAGCCGGACCGGCTTTGCACATGATTTCTGTATTGGCCGATACATATTAGACACCCATACGGTTTACCGAACGGTCGGTATTTGTGGGTGGAACTCAAGGATGCATAGGTAAGAAGGGCACGCTGACAAGATAAGGTGGCAGCAAACCAGCATCCCCACCTAAAATCTGACAAAACAAGGAAACAATCTATTTCTGCAGAAATCAATATGGAATGCAGTTTGTCTCCTTCCTCTAAGCACGATGTTTACAAGACTGGCAGCAGGCATCTACCAAGAACCATCAGAGCTTCATTACTGGAAAAATGGAAAGATATACTCAGATCACGAACAGCATGTAATAGGCTGTGATCAGGACCATATCCCAGCTACATATATAGCTCTTTTGCCACTGGAAGCAAGCAAGCAATTTCACCAATGATTGTGAATGGAGGGACCATATGCATGTCAGCATGTGAGTGGGGATTCGTCCTGGACATAATCTAGGCGAGGAGGAGAAGTAGCATAAAACAGTTCGATTTGTTGCGAGCGAGTCTTCAGCATGTTCTTGTGTGGAGTTGATGAATCCGATGGGTCTAATCAGTAGTATTTTTCTGATGAGTATTCTTGTTGTCAGAAAGTGGTTACGGATGCTAGTTCGGAGCATCGGATGCAACTTGCAGGAAACGATGTAAGTACAAGGGTGGCCATTACCTCGTCGCGTGGCCTCAGGTTTGTCAGACGAAACACTTGGGAGGCCTCGGCCTCAACATCTTCGCCTGCTCGCTCAATGCCTGCCCTCTGTCCCCGATGGCTCCGGTTCCTGAAAACTGATCTTAACCTTTGGCAGGCTTAGATTTCATCGTATTCATGGGCATCGGATTTCTATTTTCCATGTCTCAACATTTCAGTAGGGAAGGGCACCCGGGTTGCTTTCTACCAATATTAACATTCAGACCTTCGCTCAACTTTATTCGGAAAGATCAAGAAAACGCTCGTTATAGGTGGACCTATCGCTGCTCCGCGTGGCGATGGACTGCAAGCGCTCGCTCGCCGGCTCGCCCATAGCAGCACCGGGCCCAGCTTCCGCCTCAGTAGAAGCCCAAGAGCACAGCTTGTACTTTCTGGCCCAATCTGCATGCTATGTTTTTCTTTGGATTTATTCAATATTGCATACACGTATTAAATTTGTAACAAAAAACGCGTACAAGCTTGTCCTCAAATCACACGCCAGATTTTGCGTGTTTTTTCAGAACTGTTGGTGCAAGTTTGTGTTACCCCTATTTTTCGATGTTGCATGCGTGTTTCAAATTGTAACAAACGTGCATGCCTTTTATTGCGGATCACATGCCAGATGTTGCAAGATTTTCTGTATGTGTTTGCTATGTGTTTCCTCGGGTTTTTTTTGGAATAATGTTTACGTGGTTTTTTAAAAAATTGCTACAAACAATCTTTTTCATCATTTGCGATTGTTGTTGAAATATTTTGTGATTTTGTTGCAAATGAATATGTAGAAAAACATTTGAGGCTTACCCACCTCTTAATTGGTACAACCACATTAGTTTTTGTTGTAGTTGTTTTTAGTTTTTTTTAGAACTTATCGGTGATTTTTTTTTTGCAAAGAAATCCGCAGCAAAAAAATTGTTTCTTTACTAATCTTTTTGACATTACATTTTGATAGAATGTTGCGACGATTTTTTGAATAGTAAATGTTTTCCTACATGGGGTGAGAAAATTTGTTGCAATCATCCAGATTTTGTTGCGACATTAGAGGTAAATCAACATGGTGATATTTTTGTTCTAAATATCGGAAAGGTCAATACAAAAGAAACAAACCACTTGCTATTAAGTGAAGCTGCTCTATGGTGGCTTTATTTCCAAAAAAAAGCGGGGCTGAAATGAAACAATGTGATGCGCTGATTTGTGAATGTAGGATGGTGATCTAACGGTTCTAGAGGGGCCTATGCTTGCCCTTTTTAGGGCGACCTGTGCCTAGCACGCGCCTATACCGAAGTGATCGGTTCACGAGGGCTTAATATACAACTAGGCCGTGAAGATTTTAGGATAGCTTTTGGTGGACGCGATGGACCAATTCTTATCACTTTGGGCCTATATCGCTAATACCGTGACCTGTAATAAAGATGATGCCACCTCCTTTAAATTTACGGCGTGTGGCAGATTCTTCAACAAGACGACATAGTGCATGTTCTTCTTTGGAACTGGGTTGTTCTTAGTTGCATCTTAGGTGTGTAATTCATTCGTTCCCCTCAAGTACAAGCTTCGTGATTGGCTTGCTCTACCGAATAGATGGTCCATGACGGCTCGTTTACAATATCGAAGATTTCGAAACCACTAATCGTGTACCTTTTGGTCATTATATCATGTTTGTGTCGAATATTTCGTAATGCGGACATGACACCTCTATAGACACTTGTAACTTTAACCCCTATTAAGAGACATTTAAACTAAGAAGTGAGCCTAGCTCACTTGGCTAGTGGAGTGGATGTACAACCCAGCCACCTTGGTTCAAGCCCTCACGAGCACGGATTTGGGTTCTTATTATTTGGAGAAAAAAACTCGCTGTGGGGACTTCCCCCACCGCTTTCCTTTCAAAAAAAAAAGACAGTTAAACTCAGCTACCTAGGGCCTCTCACTCTCACACCGATTTGGCACTATGGATCGTCCGATCAGCTTATCCAATACTCCAAATCAACCCAGCATTCCCAAACTTTCGTTAATCTCGTTTTCGTCCAATCTTGGTGAATGGCCCGGCCCACCGTGATCGGGCTGCTCCTCTGCGGACCAAGTTAGTCTCCTCCCGATTAGTCCGACACGAAACGCTTATATGGGCCTTACATGTTGAGCCTTTCTATTCTTTTCTACCTCAGCAGTGGCTTTGGATAAAACCAATCATCAAACACACCCCATTCTCTGGATTTTTTTCTTATTTCCTCTCTCCATGTATCTCTTCGTTTATTTTAGGCTTTAATAATTTAAAGTCGGGCATAATGCCTTCAATTTTGATGACCTCTGTGTTTGAAGGTTGTGCGTCATTTTGTTTCTTTTTCTTTTGCTCCCGACATCCAGGCGTGCGTGATTATCTCATGAGTAATCTCATGGTCATTGTAGCAAAGAAAATCTACGGTTGCGTGCCGCTTAGACACGACCATATCGAGCGACGCAGGCAAGACCGCGAGAGGCAATTTTTACAAGACATTGCGGGTCTCATCTGTGGGTCAAACCGGCTCAAATGGATGTTGCAGGTCACACATTCCAAATCAACGTTTACATGCGGGCCCAACTTATCAGGTTCACTATTAAGACATAATCAATTGCAACTTTGCTCAATCTGGGACAACTCGGTGGTTGTTCTTTTGAAATAAATACCAAAATAAGTAGTGACGTGTTAAACTAGCGACAAATGTGGTACTCCCTCCGTTTGGAAAAGGATGTCACAAAAATGATCTATCTATAGTTCATTTTTGTGACATCCTTTTCCGAACGGAGGGAGTAGATTTTTTTTTCAAAATTTACCCCGTTGTTTGCTGGTAGTGTGTGTGATCTTTGTAGCTGTTCTCCTCAGCATGTAGTATCTCTTCGGTTGTTTGAGGCTTTACTAATTGAAATTCGGGCGTACCTTCAGTTTTGAATACCTCGGCGTTTGAATTGTGTATCTGTTTTTAAAAATAAAATCAGTTTGAAGTAGTGCAAACCTTCTAGATCCGATAAATCCCTTCTGATTCGTTCCTTCCATGTCCCAAGGTAGTGGCGATTGGAAAGACGGTGTCCAATGGATTATCCATTGCAAAATACTGCAGAAGAAAGAAAAGGCCGATGGCAACAGTAAGGAGTAAGGAGAGAAGGTCGAGGACCGGAATCATCTAGAGAGAACAAAATAGAAGTTAGTGGTTGCAATGGCCTGTTGCGGCGAACTCAAGAGGTTGCAAGAGCATCTCAAACGGGACATCCCAAATGGACCAAGGCCATCCGTTCGTGTCCGCGCGGATAGAGGGCAGGGCCCAACGGCTCTTGTTCTCCCTGGGCCCTCCCATCAGTGGCAGTCCACCCTTGAATCCACCCCCTCCCTCTGCTTCGTGGCTTGCTGCCTGGGTCATTCCTGGCCAAGGCCCGTTCCAACCTGCTTCGTCTGCTACTAGCCGTAGGCTAACCCTCGTTGTCCCACCATTCCTGCAGCCATATCTATTGTCGTCCAGCCACCAATCGTCTGGGTCAACACCGCCAGCTCAGTCCACGCTGACGAAGAAGGAGGTTGGTTTTTGTGGTTATTTTTTTTGACCCACATTACCGTAAGGGAGTCCCCTACGGTGTAAATTTTCATTTAAAAAGATAGCATGGTGAGAGGTGGTCCCCTGCGGTTGTTTTTGCGGTTGTCCTCCTGTATCCGACCAACAGAGCTGAAATTCGCTGGCCGTTGGCTCAGACACGACAATGAATTACGTCGCCCACGACATGTTCGGCCATTTTCCCGGCCGAGTTTAGGTATGAAATTTTCCTCTATTTTGAATTATTTATGCATAGGCGGTGAGGTTGTGATGTTTACATGACCGTTGTTACTATAAGTTTATATAGATCATGGCGAATAGCTCTGGTGAGTTTTTCTACCACTATTTATCTTGATACATAGTCCAACAATGATACCGAGGTTTTGATGGCCGCAGCAGCCCTCATCCATGACAAACAATGAGGAGGATCTTCCAAAGTTCAAGGGATCAGTGAAGGTACGCGCGCCCGCGTTGGACTGCAATAGAGAATCCGGCCATATCCAACTATACAAGGACTACTTCGATCATACCAATCCAACATTCCGTGCACAATTTTTTTGGTACCGCTTTCAGATGTCAAGAAAAGTGTTCATGCATCTTTGATCGGAGTGAGGACGTATGATTCTTTCTTCCAATGCAATGTCGATGCCACCGGTAAAATTGACTTATCTTCTTACCAGAAATGCACTGCAGCTGTTCGGATGCTTGCATATGGGGTTGATGGTCATCTCGTTGATGAGTATTTGCGCATGGGTGACTCCGCATGCGTTGAATTAATGTACAAGTTTGATTCAAGTGTTCGGCAAATAATACCTGATATAAGCAAATGTTGTCGACTTTCCTCTGATGTTTGGAAGTATACAGATTGCATACAATGGGAGTGAAAGAACTGTACTTTCACTTGGCAAGGGCAACATAAAGGGCCTCATGACAATTGCACGATCATTCTCCGCGATCAACATTTGTGAAGACAATATGCGCTTCTGAAGGAGAAACATAGGTTTGCTAATAAAAACAAGAGCTTGCTAAGAATGGTGTGGTGTGAGTATTTGGTGTGCTCCAATCTCTTTGGGTTATTGTTGGCATCCTGCTAGAACATTAAGCGTTGAGGCGATGTGTGAGGTGACGGCTCCATGTGTGATCATGCACAACATGATAGTTCAGGAGGAGCGTGATGATAGCCTCTATGACCGATAGTGGGAATTTCAGGATGAATTATTTGAGCCCACACGTGGACCGGCATCTTTCAGCAAGTTTTCCATGTGCATCATAAGATCCGTGATCGGTCAACCCACAATCAAATTCAAAATGATTTGGTTAAGCATATATTGGGCTCATGTCGGAAACACCTGGTAATAAACTAATAATCACCTATCATTTTATTTGATTTGATTTGATAAGCGTTCCTGGGTTCGAACCAGCCTCTCTGCATTGCACTTTGCAGGGGAAATACTAGGTTCCTATAATCCCTCCCCGGACCCCACCTTGTGTGGGAGCCTCTATGCACTGGGCCTGTCCTTTTTATTGTGTGAACTATGTTGTCAAATTTATTGTGGACTAATTAAATTTAATTGATTGTGAACTATATTGTTATAAAATAGCCAAAATTATAAAATGGGCAAAAACATGGCCATCCCCGGATCAAATGGGAGACGCCATTGGGTGCACTACCCACCCCAAATGGATCAGGGGAAAACATGAATCTCTAAAAAGTTCGCAGTGCATCCCAAACGAAACAAAATGGACACTTTTCGTATCTTATTTGTAGTGGTCCGTTAAGTGGAAAACAGGGCTTCGGTTCGGCCCATTTGTCCCGGTTGAACTGGAACTGAGACTAATGGGGGCATTAGTCTCGGTTCCAGCGGCGAGGAGGACGGTCGGAAGCAGTCCCGGTTCGTGCGGAGCCTTGAACCAGTACTAAAGGGTTGCGGCAGGCAGCCGCAGCGGGAGGCCCAGCACGAGACCCTTTAATACCGGTTCCTAATACGAACCGGTACTAAAGATTGCTCTTTAGTACCGGTTCGTATTAGGAACCGGTATTAAAGGTTTCCCTATATCATCTTCTTCCACCCGAGCCAGCTCCATTTCCAGCAGCTCGAGCACACTCCATTTTTCCTCCCTCTTTCCTCTCCCGAGCTCGAGTTCATCCCCATTTTTCTCCACCATTTGTCAAGATTGGTGGCACCCATCTGTCCAAGGGTTAGCAACTTCATCCTCTCTTCCGACATTGCAAGTTTAGCTCATTTTATTGCTAGTTTAGCTCATTTCATTTTTCTAGTGCTAGCTAGGTGTTTGTCGAAATGTCTAAGCTAGAAGTTCATTTGTTTTTATATGTAATTTGAGCTCAAATTAAAAATTGATTTGTGGGTTTTAGTGCCGTATGGTCCCCGTACTCACCGCCGTCGATCGCCCGCGTCGTCCCGTCACCGGCACCACCTTGGTGAGCCTCTTGTTTTTATCTTTTATTTTAAAAATCTTAGTTGTAGGATTTAGATGCATAATTATTACTTGTATAATTTTCTTAGTTGTATAATTGTTTGTTATATATATGCCATGGTTTTGACATCTGTCCACACCGGCTCTCGTCCGCTCTATTATTCGGATGTGATATGATTGTTTGTTATAACTATTTGTTTCATTTTATGTTTATGACAATTATGCCGACCAACTTGATAGATATATTTTTATCTAGGAGGTAGTTGAACCGGAAATTCCAACCGCCCTATTGTCGAGTTTTTTGAAAAAGAAAACAATGATTTGAAAGCAAAATTGAAAAGAAGTGAAGATCTTCGTCTCCAATGCTTAGAAGAGAAGATGAAATTGGAGTTCGAGCTTGCCGATGTCGTCGATGATCACAATATCAAGATGGATGCAATGCGATTGAAGCTTAAAAAGATTAGAAAATATGCCATTAATCAAGAGGCTTGGTATCATTATGCTGTTGGTTCAATTGTTACCTTTGTTGCGATTTTGATCGCATTTGTTGTTGCATTTAAATGCATTAATTAGATAGTTGTATGTTAGTTTCAGTGTATTTTTTATGAGAACTATGTATTACATTTGGTCACTACTCTACTTTGGTTTTAATGTGTGATGAACTTGTATTAATTAATTTGGTCAGTTCCCTATTCATGATGATGTAGTGTAATGGTTTTTGATATATTTATATAATGCAGATGAGCCGGCAATGGATGTACGGTGACCGACGATGTCCCGAGTTCATTAATGGCATGCATAATTTTCTCCGTGTGGCTGAGGCAAACAAGCAGAATGGTTTTATGTTTTGTCCATGTGATGACTGTAGGAATAGAGGAATTACCCTTCCTCAAATACCCTACACTCCCACCTGTTGCGAGAAGGTTTCATGCCCAATTATTTTTGTTGGACCAAGCACGGAGAAAGAGGGGTTATAATGGAAGACAATGAAGAAGAGGATGATGACAACTATCATGTGTTCTCTGAACACGGTGGTACTACAATGGGGGAAGACGAAGCTGAACATGAGGTCATTGTTGATGAGTCCGATGATGATCTTCGTCGGGTCATTCTTGATGAACAGATAAACTGCGGAAGTGAAAACGAGAGGTCGAAGTTGGAGCGCATGTTAGAGGATCACAAAAAATTGTTGTACCCAAATTGTGAAGATGGCCAGAAAAAGCTGGGTACCACCCTGGAATTGCTGCAATGGAAGGCAGAGAATGGACTATCTGACAAGGGATTTGAAAAGTTGCTGAAAATATTAAAGAAGATGCTTCCAAGGGATAACGTATTGCCCCCAGTACGTACGAAGCAAAGAAGGTTGTCTGCCCTCTAGGATTAGAGGTGCAGAAGATACATGCATGCATCAATGACTGCATCCTCTACCGCGGTGAGTACGAGAATTTGAATGCATGCCCGATATGCGGTGCATTGCGGTATAAGATCAGGCGAGATGACCCAGGTGATGTTGAGGGCGAGCCGAGCCCCAGGAAGAGGGTTCCTGCCAAGGTGATGTGGTATGCTCCTATAATACCACGGTTGAAACGTTTGTTCCGAAACAAAGAGCATGCCAAGTTGTTGCGATGGCACAAAGAAGACCGTAAGGAAGACGAGATGCTGAGACACCCCGCTGATGGGTCGCAGTGGAGAAACATCGACAGTGAGT
Organism: Poa pratensis; assembly: GCA_947311845.1. Classification (NCBI taxonomy): domain Eukaryota; kingdom Viridiplantae; phylum Streptophyta; class Magnoliopsida; order Poales; family Poaceae; genus Poa; species Poa pratensis. Next base: position 3,260,727 of record CAMZMU010000110.1, on the reverse strand, counting down.
TCAAGGATTTTGCAGGTGACGCAAGGAACTTAAGGTTTGGTCTAAGTACAGATGGCTTGAATCCGTTTGGGGAGAGAGCAGCAGTCATAGCACCTGGCCCGTGACTCTATGTATCTATAACCTTCCTCCTTGGTTGTGCATGAAGCGGAAGTTTATTATGATGCCAGTGCTTATCCAAGGCCCGAAGCAACCCGGCAACGACATTGATGTGTACCTGAGGCCATTAGTTGAAAACTTTTACAGTTGTGGTCTGACGAAGGTGTACGTGTGTGGGATGAGCACAAACAGGAGGAATTTGACCTACGAGCGTTGCTGTTTGTAACCATCAATGATTGGCCTGCTCTTAGTAACATTTCAGGACAGTCAAACAAGGGATACAATGCATGCACACACTGTTTAGGTGAGACTGAAAGTATATATTTAGGTAACAAGAATGTGTACCCGGGGCATCGTCGATTTCTTCCAAACAAGCATCCCGTAAGAAAGAAAGGCAAGCATTTCAAAGGTGAGGCAGATCACCGGACGAAGCCTACCCTCCCTACTGGTGATGTTATATATGCATGGTCAAGGATTTAAAAGTAATATTTGGAAAGGGTCCTGGCGGACAATCTGTTCCGAATGACGCTGGCGGACACGTACCCATGTGGAAGAAGAAATCTATATTTTGGGATCTACCCTATTGGAAATTCCTAGAGGTTCGCTCTGCAATCGACGTGATGCACGTGACGAAAAATCTTTGCGTGAACCTGCTAAACTTCTTGGGCGTGTATGGGAAGACGAAAGATACACCGGATGCACGGCTAGACCAGCAACATATGCACGAACGAGACGACCTGAATCCAGAGAAGTATCAAGGTCCTGCCAGCTACGCTCTTACCAAAGAAGAGAAGGAGATCTTTTTTCAAGTCCTGAGCAGTATCAAGGTCCCGTCTGGCTACTCGTCGAATATAAAGGGAATAATAAACATGGCAGAGAAAAAGTTCCAAAACCTAAAGTCTCATGACTGCCACGTGATTATGACACAATTACTTCCGGTTGCATTGAGGGGGCTTCTACCGGAAAACGTTCGAGTACCCATTGTGAAGCTATGTGCATTCCTCAATGCAATTTCTCAGAAGGTAATCGATCCAGCAACTCTACCAAGTTTACAGAAGGATGTGGTCCAATGTCTTGTCAGCTTCGAGTTGGTGTTCCCACCATCCTTCTTCAATATTATGACGCACCTCATAGTTCACCTAGTCCAAGAGATTTCCATTCTCGGTCCTGTATTTCTACACAATATGTTCCCCTTTGAGAGGTTCATGGGAGTCTTAAAGAAATACGTTCATAACCGTGCTAGGCCAGAAGGAAGCATGTCCAAGGGCTATGGAACAGAGGAGGTCATTGAGTTTTGTGTTGACTTTATTCCTGACCTTAAGCCGATCGGTGTTCCTCAATCGCGCCATGAGGGGAGACTGCGTGGAAAAGGCACGCTAGGAAAGAAAGCAACAATATCTATGGACGGACATTCTTTCACTCAAGCACACTACACAGTTCTACATAATTCCAGCTTGGTGGCTCCGTATATCGTGGAACACAAAATATTTTACGCTCGAAATACCCGAGCAACCTGAAGATTGGATTGATGGAAAACACATGAAACTTTCGGCGGTTGGTTGCAAACGTGTCTCATTAATGACACCACTGTTGGAGAACAACCATACTTGTTGGCCAAGCAACCATCTTCGACTATATTGACTTTTCAAGGGTACGAGATAAATGGGAATACATTTTACACGGCCGACCAAGATAAAAAGAGCACCAACCAAAACAGTGGTGTCCGTTTGACGCAACAAACGACTATGGGCAAAAGGACACATATTATGGTTACATAGAGGAGATATGGGAACTTGACTATGGACCTTCTTTTAAGATCCCTTTGTTTCGGTGCAAATGGGTCAACCTGAGAAGCGGGGTACAGGTAGACCGCAGTACGGAATGACAACAGTGGATCTCAAGAATCTTGGGTATGACACGAACCATTCGTCCTAGCCAATGATGTGGCTCAGGTTTTCTATGTGAAAGACATGTCTACCAGACTGAAAAAAGAAAAGATAAGCAAGCGAATACATCATACGATGAGCCAAAGCGCCACATAGTTCTTTCAGGGAAAAGAAACATCGTGGGAGTGGAGGACAAGGCAGACATGTCAGAAGATTACAATAAGTTTGATGAAATTCCGACCTTCAAAGTGAAAGCTGACCCAAGCATCCCGTTAAATGATGAAGATTCTCCATGGTTACGGCGCAATCAGAAGAAAGGGTCGACATACGCGAAGAAAAAAATTATACCCCAACAATAGATAGGGGGTGTTGTTGGTGATGTGTAATAATGTATTAAACCTTTTATGTAACTGTGTTATGAAAACTCAGAAGAAAACTCTAAACACTGATCAAATGCACCGTTGGGATGTATGCAGGGAATCCGAATGATTTGTATTCGATCGATAAACTGAGTATTTGTAGATAGAACAAAACACACGGTTTCCCCTACATACAGCCCGACGGTGGCTCGTGAGTACCCGCATATCAAATGCACCGTCGGATGTATGCAGGGAATCCGAATGATTTATATACCAAATGAATTACAATGAGTACACACTGAGTGCCCACCATGTCCGAGAGATGGGCTATATATAGGGTGTCAATCGGGTCAATTTGACCGGGTAAGCCTCTTCAAGACCCATGCCCGATTAGCTAATGGGCAAGACTTTGTGCCCACGACCCTACCCATGGGCAAGATGTCAAACCCAAGCCCAAACCCAACGGGCAGACAGACCCATCGGGTCAAATAAAAACTTAATAAAAGACATAAAAGACATTTTTTAATTCAGGTACCACACAGTCAGGAAAGACGTGATGTTATATATGGTCGTGCGATCAGAAGTTCAAAACAGATCACATGAGTCAGTCGCTCAGTCCTCTTTGAGGTTCTCTTATATAGGCAGCTATCCATGTGCTTTATCCTTCAACTAGCCAGGTGGTACTAATATAGCATGAGGACTACCGATCAGGTATGCAGCAAGGCAGGAGAGAGTGAGCTGGCGAGCCAGTGGCAGCGTATACTGCTGGGTTGATAAGAAGTATACTGTACTAGTTTTGGCCCAATCAAAACGTCTGCCATATGCGGGAGATGTGCAAACGCCTAGTTGTGCTCGTATGGTCCTGTTAGCCATATGTTGTTCTTTTTTAACCTGGTAATTCTAGCGATTGGGTGCTAGATTTTGTACTTCATATCAAGTGCACTTACCCAAAAAAGATCATTGATATACTAAATAATTATTTATTTAACTATTAAAGTTAATCGGGCGACCCATCGGGCGACCCATGGGCATAACCTTATGCCCATACCCTACCCACGACTAATCGGGTTGCCCATGGGTGTGACTCATGGGCGAAGTAGGCGACCCATACCCTACCCATTTGGGTCGGGTGCCCATGGGCGCTTCAACCCATGGGCAGAATTGCCGGCCTGAGTCGTGTGGCTTATGAAGTGGTCGTGATAGTGCTGATCCAACAGCTCACAAACCCTAAAAAGAAACACACCCCTGATCCAATGGCTCACAAGCGCTTGAAAGAAACACACGATCCGTGTGCTTCTTTAGTCCCGGTTGGTAACATCAACCGAGACTAAAGGCGGGCTTTGCGGTCACGTCTCGTTTCAGTCACGTGTCCTCCCCCAGCGCTGCCCACGTATCCTCTCCCAGCGCTGCCCTGGCCACGTGTCCTCCCCCAGGGCTGCCCTGGTCACGTATCCTCCCCCAGCGCTGCCCTGGAGGTCTATATGTATTGTCGCCGACGGGTAAACCCTAATCCACCATTCCTAGCCACGAACGCCCATCGTCTCCACGAGATGGATCCGCCACGCCCGCCGCAGCGCCTTCTGGACGAGGTCGAGCGTGCTCGGCAGAGCGCGCTTGGGCGCTACCGCGGGAGCCTATCCCGCCGTATGCCCACGAGCCCGGCGTGGAGAGGAATGCCCAGCTACCGGCCTCCTGCTCCAGTGCCGGATCCGGTGCGGAGGGCGTAAGAGCGCGCGTGGTCCGACGTCCCCGACCCCGACGAGGATGCGTACGCCGCAGGGGTGGCGTGGGGATCTGTGGCCGCATACGGCGACTTGGACGCGTCTCCACCAGGTGGCGCCGCCGCACCTCCACCAGGCGCCACCGCTCCTCCTGCCGAGGAGGAGGAGGACGACGACGACTTCGACTGGAGCGACGACGGGGATGAGGGCCGTGGGGCGCAGATGCAGGAGGCCATGGAAGCCTCCTTCCAGCCTGTCCGCGACGACCATGTCCAGTGAGCCAAGAATGCCTGCCAGCTCAAGGCGAAGGAGGCCTCCAAGCTGGCTTGGGCGCTGAAAGACTCATCCTCCATGGATCTTGCCCTCCGCCGCAAACGTGCGCGCGAGAACCAGGCGGCCGCGAACGGGGCTGGATCCTCCCGCCGTTCCCCCTAATACGCGCGTTGCAGGCGCCATTACCCTATTCCGTTTATGTAATAATGTACCAGCGTTCTGAAAACTGTTAGTGATGTGTAATAATAAGATGGTGATGTATCAGTGTTCTGAAAACTGTTGGTGATGTATCAGTGTTCTGAAACATTTCGACCATTTTCAACAAATAGACATGGCGGCCATTTTGACTGTTTTTTCAAAAAAAAATAAGAAAGTGAAACAATACTCAAAAAAAGAAATCATTTGGCATGGAGTCCTTTTATGTGTAGTAGTTGATAGGAAAAATGATAAACTTGAATTTTCACAAAGTTGGATTAAAAATTATAACAACCATCCATTTTTTATAAATAGGAAAAAGTTGGATGTTCATAAATATTGGCTGTTCCAAAATTTGTTGATTTTAGAAACTAATTTGACTTAATTTGGACAATTAAATTAATAGATATAAAAGAAATCAATACAAAAGAAATTAATAGACAATTAAACAATTAAATCAATATAGACAAGTAAACAATTAGCTCAAATATAGTTATGATCAAATATAGATATGATTTTTTTTTTGAAATATTAGGAATCTATGTCAAATTTACTCAAATCGTCCATTTGAAATTTGAATACATTCAACATAGTCAAATTTGAAAATAAGCAGTACCAAAAGATTCTACATGTCCAGGGCTTACGTTTGATATAAATTTTGTCAAATTTGGAGAATTAAATCAATAGAATAAAGAAATCAGAAATAAGTAAAAGGAAAGAGAACAAACAATATATTTCAAAAGCACAATTAGTACCGGTTGGTGTTTGCAACTGGTACTAAAGGTTGGCTTAGCGCGCGCTATTTTCAGCGGCGGCCAAAACCCCTTTAGTACCGGTTGGTGTTTACAACCGGTACTAAAGGCCTGGGGTACATAAGTGCCACCGCCGTTCCCCTTTTTTCCAGATCGAGGAGTTCCCCGACGCCCGAGCCCGAGAAGAAGGACGCGCGCGCCGTTGCCGTGCTGCTCGTCGCCGTCGTCGTCCACGCCACCGAGTTCCACGCCGTGCTGCTCGCCGCCGTCAACCGCACCCACACGCGCTCCGCCGTCCACGCCACCGAGGTTCGCCGTACGTGCTGCTCGCCGCCGTTGTCGTCCGCGCCCCCGAGAGGTGATCCGCGCCGGTGCCGCTTGTGTTACTTTTTTTTCAAGAAATAAGCAATGCAAAATGTGTGCTTGATTGTGCACTTGTACATTGTAAAAATTTAGTATACATTTTTTAGTTAGAATTTAGTATACAATTCGAAAAAATTTAGTATACATTTTGTACTTGTGGACTCTAATTAATTTAGGTTAGTGTGTTAGAAATTTTAGGTTAGTGTGTTAGAAAATTTAGACTAGGTGAATTTTAGAAACTTTTTAGTACATTGTAAAAATTTAGTATACATTTGTAGTATTGTAATTTTGTAGAATTAATTTAGGTTAGTTTTGTATTTAGGTTAGGATTAATTTTAGGAATTTTTAAAGTTAGACCAAAATTGTAGAATTAATTTAGGTTAGAATTAATTTTAGGATTTTTTAAAAGTTAGACCAAATTTGCATTCACATTTGTAGTTAAGATAAAATTTGTTAGAAGTTAGATCAAAAGTTAGTGGTAAATTTTTTGAAGTTATGAATTAATTAGTGGAGTACTTAAATTTGCTATGAAATTAGTTGCTATGAATTTGCTATGAGTTTGTACTTTAAATTAGTGGACAATTTAAAAATTATTCCATTTTAAATTATGCCAATAAAGAAAAATTATGTCATTTTCCTTAATTATTGATTTAAATTACTACTTTGTCTTTTTTTTGTTAGAATCAAATTTGTGTAAATATTTTATGTTAGAAGTATATTTTTAGTGTTAGCATATATCATTGAGTTAGCATAAATTTTTCTTATGTCTTTTTTTAAAAACATGAGTTCACTTTGATACGGGTAGGAGTAATTTTAGCCATGTTTGCATAGTAGAATTTTTAGAATTCATTGTAGAATTTTTTGTAAGCACTTTGCATATTTTAGAATTTGTTCTAGCAATTTTAGCAATATTCTAGCATTTTGTTCTAGCAATTTTAGCAATATTCTAGCATTTTGTAATAGCAATCTTATAGCAGGTGTATACATTGAGCTATGGATCCCCTCGAGCTCGAGGGAATGGATGAGGAGCTCAAGGAAGATTATATGCGTCAGATGTTATATGGAAATGCACAACATGGACCAGATGGCGGTGGAGAAGATGGCGGTGGAGAGGATTTCAGCTCTCAATTTTTGAACGACTCCGGTGAGGGAGCTGAGCTACAATTAATGATAGACAACGACGAAGTGCCCTTAACAAACTCCGGCGCGGTATGTATATATATTAAGTCTCTGTTGATCACTAGATGCGTTAATTGATTTGTATTGCACTTATTAACGAATCATTTTTCTTTTAGCCCTCCGGATCTAGCGGAACTGCGCGAAAGACGAAACGAGGCCTGACCCAAAGGATGGGAGATGGTGCAAGGTTATCGATCGACATAGTTGCTAATGATGGCAAACCGCTGAAACCCGAAGACATCTGCCGTAAATATGTAACTCAATGCGGAGTTCTTGTTAGGGACACGATCCTGAACACCATTGTAGAATGGAATAAGCCGAAAAAAGCCAACGATGGAGCTAGTTATGTCGAGCAAAGAATTAAAGATTTGCTTTGGGACACGCTCTTGACACATTTCAGCCTACCGCAAGGTCTCCCAGAAAAGAAGAAGGCGAAAGTCAAGGAGTGGACTCTTAAGAAGATGGCCACACAATTCCAGACCTGGAAGAAAACCTTGTGGAAAAAATATGAGAAAGAAACTCCAGATTTCACTGGACATCTAGAGAAGATAAAAGATGCCTGGACCGCATTTGTGGCGTATAAGAAATCGTCTCCCACTATGGCCCGATCGGTCATAAATAAGGTGAATGCTGGGAAGAAGATATATCACCATACTTTGTGGTCAGGTGGCTACAAGACTGTAGTGCCTAAGTGGGAAGCCTTTGAAAACAAACTGCGTGAAAAAGGGATCATTCCACAGACAGATGACTGGCTCGAGAGGTCCAAGTTCTGGTTGTTCGCGCATGGGGCAGGGTTGGACCCAGACACAGGGCTGATTGTTGCAAAGGGAAAATGGACGGAAACAATTACAAGAGTCGTAAAAAAACTTATTAACGCAATAAACCTAGTTCGAAAGGAAAAATTTGTTCCCGATAGAGAGGACGACGAGCTGACACTCGCCCTTGGGAATCCTGAACACTATGGACGATGTTGAGGCTACGGATCCGGGACTACGAGGAAGCAAGGGTTTCCGACGGACGTTGCAAGTTATAGAAGCCGTTCCAGAAATAAGAAGAAGGGATTGGACCGGTTATCGAAATTAGAACGCCAGGTGCAGCGGAAGCTGGAGCAACTGGACTCAATTACCTAGCAAAGGGCATCTCAGCTGCAGCTAGAAGATCCTGCAGTCGATGCCAGCCCATCTCAGAGGAAAAGCAGCGTGGGTTCCACGCAGCTAGAAGATCCTGCAGTCGAACCGCCGGTGGCTCACTACCCCGTGGATGATATCACGGAGAAGACAAATTGTTAGCTACATATGTCAATGAAGAACATATCCTTCCCCGTGGCGGCCGGCTATGCTTTACCAAACCAACCTGGAGCAACCTACCATGTTGGTCAGATTCCAGCTGGATATGCTCGTGTCGGGGTGGTAAAAGTTATGCCGGGATTCCAGACACTGGAGCTTGACATTCCTGGAGGTGACGACGAGAAGACACTGGGAGAAGTCGAGCTTGGTATCGTTCTATGGAAGAAGAAATACATCCTGTTTCCAGACTCGGCGCCAAGGCCACCGACTCCTCCGAGTAGAAATCCACCACCTCAAAGTCCATCCCACCCCGACGATTGGGAGCCCACCGCGAGTCGCGCCGTCCCGTCAGCCGACTGATGCGCCCACTAGTAATTTGACAAAGCGGAAGCTACAGTTCACGTCGACTGGTTCTATACTCAGGAAAGACAGGTCTCCTGTCAAGAAACGTGCAAAGATACCCAAGAAAGTCAAGACTCCTGAGAAGTTAGCTTACGAGAAGACTAACGAGGAATTAGAAGAGAGCATCCGTGCCGATGTGAATGTCCAGTTAGCACCGAAAAAGCCGCCTACAGACCCCATAAAGGAACTTCTGAACACTATACCAAAGGAGAACATTGATCGCACCATTGACAACTTATATAACCCTCCAGCGAGCCCCCTTACAGACTATGAGCGTTGTATTGAGAAGACACATACCTCACAGATGGAGGAGAAGAAATGCGGGAAAAAAGTTCCCCAGCTCAGAGAACAAGAAGTACAATCGATCGCCCCGCTCAAGGTGTTTTCTGATAAGGTGGCCCTCTACAACGACAATGTTGCTCATGAAGTCCTAGGTGACACAGATTACGAGATTGCTGAGATAGCATATCGATTTGTTCACGAAGGTTCTAACAACACAATTATGGAAATTGCATAACTGGTACATGACCGCCGCAAATGAAGGGAGATTCAATTTCATGGTGGGAGTTAAGAAAGAGCACTACTTCCGAGAATACGCTGTGCAGGTTGAGTTCTCCGAACTTTTTCAGATGTACAATCAACGTGCCCTCGACAAATCTATCATCAGCTGCTATTGTCTGTAAGTGATTTATTTGTGTAATTTAATTCTTTAGTTAAGCTCGTTCATTGCCTATAATTATCCTCACGACATTCTTTTGTACGCTATTATGCAGAATGAAGATTCGTGAATGCAGAGTGGGAGGAATCTGGGACATTGGGTTCATTGACCCGGATAAAGTTCATGAAGTCACCGTAGATCAGTATGCCCAGGACACAGAGAACGTTTTGCTAACGTTTTTAAAGCGACAAAATACCAAAAAAGAAATACTTTTTCCTTACAACTTCAAGTGAGTGTTACTGTCTTGTAGACATTCTATTTTGTTTTCCCAATGTTAAGTGTAATTGATAAGTTATGAATAACTGCGTATATAAACGTGCGCAGGTTTCACTTCATTCTGCTAATCATTAGAATCGAGGCTGGAGAAGTTGAAATCATGGACTCATTAAGGAGAGATCCTGATGAATACAAGAGCGTGCATTATATGCTCAAGAGGTAATTTCAATCGCACTATATCGGCCTCTTTCGTTCATTTCCTGATATCAAGTAAGTAATAACTCCTCAATTCATTTTCTTTGTCAGGCAGGGTTTGGAAACCGTTCATCACGGAAGAACGCGGTGAATGGAAGATAAGCTGGACTTTAAGGCTAACGACGTAAGTAGTACTACGTACCTAGGTCCGCGTATCTCTCTAATTTCTAGTTTCAATACCATTATCATTCTCTTGATTATTATTTGATTGAATTCTATTCTCTATAATGGTGCCTGCGACAACTACAGGGGACAAATTTATGTGGATACTACGTTTGCGAGTACATTCACATGAAGGTCAATGAGAGAGTCAATACTCGAAGAAATCAAGAGGTACGTAAACATCATTCACAACTTTATTTTGGTACCATCAATTGTGTTTAGTTTCCTTCATAATTGATTTGATCTCCTTCTTTTAAAGATGACAAAGAAGCGGAACCAGCTCCCACCAATTAACCGCGTAAAAGCAATTGCGGAGAAATTGGCGGGATTTTTCCTTACGCAGGTCATACCTGAATCCGGAGAATTCCACTATATCGAAAAATAGCCTCCCTCCATGTACTAGCAGTGATCTCCATGTAATGAGTACTTTATGTGTGTACATATATATATATATATATATATATATATATATATATATCAAGTTGTATGTGTGTTATGTATATGCATTAACGTGATCTTCATGTATGCGAAAACTTTTTTTTGTGCATCGACGTGATCTCCGAACGATGAAAAAATCCGAAACCCTAAACCCTGAAAAATAAGCGAAAAGAAAAAATATGTCGCGGCAGCGTTTTAGACGTTTTCCTGTCGCGGCAGGAAAAGTCGTTAAAAAAAAAGCAGAAACCTTTAGTCCCGGTTGGTGTTACCAAACGGGACTAAAGGTACTCCGCCCGCGCGCGCCGCTCCGCCCATGTGGAGGCCTTTAGTTCCGGTTCGTATGTAACCGGGACTAAAGGGTGGGGGCCTTTAGTCCCGATTTGGCAGTCCCGGTTGCACAACCGGTACTAAAAGCCCTCTGAAACTGGGACTGTTGTCCCGTTTTCTACTAGTGGTTGGAGATGCGGGTGAGGGAGATAGACGACGCGGAGGAGGATGGGTTGCCTGTGATGGCCACGCCTACATCGAGCGGTGTATTACAGGGTTAGGCGTGTACTAGCCGTACACAAAACTTGCACCTTTTCCTATATCGAGGGTCATAGTTTCAACTTTCAGAAATATAGCACACGCGCAAAGCGGTGTTTTGAGGGAAAGGTGTACGTTAAGGTTGAGCTGTTCTCCTCCCATTTTTGCTGGGGGCAAAAGAAGGAATCGTGATGCTTCTGTTTCTCCTTCGAGTCCAATATTGAAGGGAGTCGATCGAGTGGGAATCTGCCTAGCCATCTGTCCTTTTTTTTCTGAGTTGGCAGCTTGGCATATACTCCCTCCGTTCTAAATTAATTGACTTAGTTTTAGTACACTACAAGTGTACTAAAACTAAGTCAATTAATTTAGAACGGAGGGAGTAGTATATATGCAGTTTTGCCCAAGCTATCTGAGGAAATAAGCTACAAATGCCAAGAGCTAGCGTACCGTAGGTAACCTAGAGACAGAGATAGCCGGCCGCTATGTGCGTTGTATCCAAGCGCGCGATTGAGTGGTTTCAGCAGGAAGTAATCTTACCGCATTTTCTGTTGTGGATTTTCCCGCGCATAACATGGAAGAAGCGACATGCAATTGGTGGCATGCACTTTTCGAAACGGTTTCAGTTCATCTCGACATGCAGGCAAACGGTAGCCGCGATCGATCGATCGAGGATGACAAAAGTGAGCCACGCACGAACTCTTACGCATCACACACGCACATATGTATGGACGCGGCGGCCACGGTAGGAGAACCCAACAAGAAACCTAGCTAGCTACTAGTAGTTCTCAGGAATTAATCAAAACCTTTCGATATATATATGTCCATCCTAGCAAACCACACGGCGTCATGAATCCTTTCTAAATTACCTTCCACTGCTGGTAAAACTTTCTTGGTGACCAGTGTGCAAATTTCACCATCAAAACCATCCTTGTATGTGCAATTTTCAACAGTAGAATCAGTAACGCATCCGCTGCATCGTCGACCGATCGATCTTCTTTTCGCAGCGTAAATATATGCGTGTAGTTCTCCAGAATCTCAACGATGACAGGCTTGGGAAGTTGCAGGCAGCTGCGTTTGTGTGTGTGCGTATGTCTGCTTGACTTCATTAACTCCATGGCTTGTATCGCTCAAGCTTTTTTTGCTTGTGGAGTACCCTTTCTGTCATTGCCACGTTTCACTCCAGCAAGTCATCACCACCTTCGATCTCTCTATCTTCTCTTTCTTCGCCACCTATATATACACAAACATTCCATTCAGCTCCGTCCTGCACCGCACACCGCCCCCGAATCACTACTCTTCGGCCCCTGCCTCTCTCCTCTATCTCCTAAGAACAGCTAGTGTTGCAGTGTAGCCTGCAACCGGAATTTCGAGAGAGGATCATAGGTTGCAGCTATGGGGAGGGAGTGCTTGCCCACGGTCGCAATGGTGCTAGTGCAGTTAGGCTTCGCCGGCATGAACGTGCTGTCCAAACTGGCCTTGGACACGGGCATGAGCCCCTACGTGCTCATTGCCTACCGTAATCTCATCGCCGGCGTGTTCCTCGCCCCCGTCGCCTTCTACTTCGAGAGGTGCGTATGTGTATGCATCTATCTATGCCTTCCTCCTCAATTAATTTTGTTGGGGGAGATGAATCTATTCTACTGCAATAATCGATGTAATTAAGCATGCATATGTATCTGTGTCTTTGTGTATGTGCGCCCGTGTGTGTCACCAGCACCTTGATCAATCCATAAAATATTTTGAAAACCGGAAAGCTAGATGAACTATGTTCGGATCCATATGATCCATTGGTTTGTTTTCCTTCTTGCGAACAATCCAAGATAGTGCATCCATCAGTTTTTCATGGAAACGATTTGGTGCGACTTCCTCGATTTATGTGTAGTACAAGTGTACAACAATGTCCATCACTTTCAAAAGTAGGTTCATTGATCAGTTTTTATATATTTATTCCTATGAATTCTGAATTTTAGACATTTTAGACCTAGTACCACACGTTTAATTTACATTGCCAAGAGACAGCTCAAGGGTAGTATCACATTTGATGTGCACTTATTTGCTTATTGCTCCAGCCGATCGCCGAATCGATCTACTTGAGACAAATAGATACTTGTAGCGCTCTTAATCAATTCAACTTACATGCCTCCATGGGTCGATGCAGGAGGAGTGGGATGGTAATCACCAAGAAAGTTCTTGTCCAGATATTATTTTCATCCATTTTCGGGTACGTACAACAAACTTCTCATCAATTCCAACAACTATTCTTCGTTCATCAATTAGGACATGGCTCGCAGCAATGATCTCCTTCAAACAAAGAACAGACAAATAGCTGGAACGATCTGCATCAATCCAGTGATACTGTTACATCCGGAAACGTACTTGTTTTGCTCTAGTCCTTTTCTGGATGTATGAAAGGAACCCCAATTACTAGGAACCCCTTTCGGCTTTCCTCTCACGCTTAGCTCCCTTATTTGTGAGCTACACAGGTTCCTTATTCTTCCAGGAACAGGGGACATGCCTTATTCTCTGTTCTCTGTTGTCAAAAAATTAAGTGTACTAGTTTCAGTGGCAACTGAATAGTGTCAAGTGTGCTGCCACTTTCAGTTAGCAGGTTGACGAATGCCTTTTCAGATGATTAAGATATTATGAGATTTTCTTTCCTCCCTTTTTCTGATGAAAGCATGTTTTTTACTTGCGCGCCGTGGTAGTATCTATCAGTAACACAACTTATGACGGTATTAACTCAACCTTGTTTTTGTGGGCGTGGTATGCAATGTACGCTGGATGCAGCGCGACGCTAAACCAGGTGTTGTACTTCGTGGGGCTCAAGTCCACCACCCCGACGGTGGCGTGCGCGCTCACAAACACGCTCCCGGCGATGACCTTCGTCATGGCTGCGGTGCTCAAGATGGAGACGGTGCGGCTCGAGACGCCCTCCGGGCAGGCAAAGGTAATCGGCACGGCCGTCTGCGTCGGCGGCTCCATGATCATGCCCTTCTACAAGGGCCCGCTCCTCAGGGTGTGGGCATCCCCTATGCATTGGCGCTACGCGGAGCACACAGCCGACGCGGCGGCACCCGCCAGCGGGCAGGCCGCCATCGTCGGCGACGTCCTGATAATCCTCAGCTGCGTCGCCTGGGCCATCTGGTTCATCCTTCAGGTGCGTAGTCCTGTAACAGCGCTTCGGAATGTACTTAGTGATGGATAACTAAATCCGATTAATTTGCAGAGTAAGATGTCGAAGAGGTTCTCGGCCCCCTACACAAGCACGACGATCATGTCGTTGATGGCTGGGGTGCAGTGTGCGGGCATAAGCGCGGTCATGGACCGGAGCTTGTCGGCGTGGAAACTCGGGCTCGACATCAGGCTATACGCCGCGCTCTACATCGTAAGCATTCGGCTATGGCGTGCCCAGATGAACGACATTTTCTGACGAGAATTAACATGCAGGGTGTCGTCGGCTCGGGGATCGCGTTCGCGGCCATGTCGTGGTGCATCCAGTCTCGCGGACCGCTGTTCGTGTCCATGTTCAGCCCGCTGATGCTTGTCGTCGTCGCCATCGTCGGCTGGGCCATCCTCGAGGAGAAGATACACCTCGGAACGTACGTAGAGACAGCCCGCGACCTCTCTGTGTTATACTGTCGATCGATCACCTTTTCCTTTCCAGTTTGTCTAATTTTTACTTGCTGTGGTCGATGCTCTTGCAGCGCTATTGGTTCTGCCCTCATCGTTGCCGGGTTGTACATGGTGCTTTGGGGCAAAGGGAGGGAGACGAGCGGACCGGCCGACCTCAGCAGCGACGATGATGGCGGTCCGCCGGAGACCATGATTGTCCTAGAGCTGAACGGCAAGGACGCCAGGAACGGCGACGCCGCCATTTTGCCGTTGTTCTGTGCTACCACTCCCAAGCACGAACGCGAGACGGCACGAAACGGCAGCGCCTGATTTATAATGTTTATGCCCGCACACAAGTGTACCAAGACGCATGGGTTGCGTACCATACATGTCATGGTCAGTTGCACTTGCAGGCACAGTTGAGGTACGTCTTACAAGGACGCGCACTCGCAACAAAAGAAAAAGAAGGAAAATTTGATAGTAGATGGATTGAACAACTAACAACAGGGTAATTTTCGTAGTTTCGTCGACAATAATATCGAAAGATGTGATTGCAATACTGAGGGAATTGAACTCTGTCATTTCGGATGAAATTGATACTTAGGATGCGAAGTGAACCTTTGGATGTGCTGCTCTGATTTGCCGCAGTATAAATCGTTCTGCTCCATCTATACATCTATCTATGGAGTATATTTTATAAAGCAACACTAGCATATTCTCTAAATTTTGAGACTCGAAACTGTTCTACGGTGCAGAATTACAATCCCTACACTCCTAGTACTACAAGCACTTCGGCACATGCAAAAGATCGCTTAGAGCATCTCCAACCACACCCCTCAAACTGTCCCCAAACCGGTTTATTATGATTTATTTGTGTCCGGGCGCGTCCGCCCTGTCCGGCACACCCCAAACTCACCCCATATGTGGGGAGAGTTTGTGGAGAATCCGTACGTCCGGGCGCATGTCCGGGCGCATGTAGGACAAAGGGAATCCTTTCTTTATCCTTTCTTTTGTCCTTCAATTATTCTCCTTTCTCCTTCTCCACCAATCATATGCAAGAGGACCACAATTTGGGGTGATATTTGTGGACCATGGTTGGAGGAGGCCACTTTTTAGGGGTGTCCGCGGACAGCTGCCCGGACAATTTAGGGGCGGATTTGGGGGGTCCGACTGGAGACGCTCTTATGCGGCTATTCGATCAGTACTCCTGCCGCTGCACATGTCTATCGGCTGAATGTTTCTATTTGTGAAGTAAGTGATTGTGCATGTTTAAAACACTACAGGAACGCGTCGATACGCCGACGGCTGGAAGCCGTCGGCACAGGCCTCGTTGCCCTCGGCGTATCTATACGCCGACGGCCGCCCACGGCGTATGGCCGTCGGCTCAGACAGTTTGGCAGTCGGCGTATGAGATGCCGTCGGCGTATGTGATGCCATATCTACGCCGAGGGCAAATCCAGGCCGTCGGCGTAAGGAAGCCGTCGGCGTGTATAGGTGGGGCCCACGACTGGTCTCCGACGGATCCACAGTATACGCCGAGGGCAAGCCGTCGGCGTATAGGTGGGCCCCACGACTGGTTTCCGACGGATCCACAGTATACGCCGAGGGCAAGCCGTCGGCGTATAAGAGCGACGTGGCGCGATCTGGTGCGTTCAGGTGGTGGTCATACGCCGACGGCATTGCCGTCAGCATAGGGTTGACCATTTGACACAGGCTGTACGCTATGCCGACGGCAATGCCGTCGGCGTAGGTATCCCAGTTTTTTTTTAATTGCTGCTGGCAGCTCGTTTTTCAGCAAAAATTACAGAAAATTGACAGCAATCAATATCACAAGCAACAGATCACACATAGGCTGTCATCACAAACAAACAAGTTCACAAGCAAAATATGAAGCAACATGCTATGTCATAAGTGTAGATACACACATAGGGCTATCATCCTACATCTAGGGGCGGCGACGGGGTGAGCCCCATATCTCCCCTAACTCCATGCAACGTAGAAGACAAGGTCGCCGCGTTCTCCTTGCCTTGGCTCATATTGTTCAATCACCTGCATTGAGGAAGGGAAAACAAGTAAGCATAAAGACATAATAAAATGTAGACACTAAGCATAAAGACATAATTGCAATTAAGAAAGCATGTTGAAAAATAAATACTAAGCTTAAAAACATAGAAGACACTAAGCATAAAGACGTAATGCAATTAAGAAAACATGTTGAAAAATAAATACTAAGCTTAAAGACATAAAAGACCGTCACCTCGAATCATCAGTGTCATAATTAAGTTGGTTCTCATTCTCACTATTACTATCACTATCACGTGAGATGTAAGTTGGAGGCTCATCGCACGGTGGAGGCTCGTCATCGTTGGCATTGTCCGCTTGAAACTTCAACAGGATATCTATGTCCTTTAGATTCACCACTGCCTCACCACGAGTGTGTGCATTGCTCTCGAGGTCCTCAAGACCGCCCGTTCGTAAGCCAAAGTCCCCGAAATCCTCTTGCTCTTGATAGAAAATCCCCTCGTATGTTTTAGGGTTAATGTTGTTGTAATCGTCAGCGGAGGGCATGGGTAGCTTACCATGTGGCGATACCCGGAACACGACTTCCCAACCCTTGAGTCCCTCTTTTTGGCATGGGTAGGGCAAATAATAAACTTGCTTGGCTTGGTGAGCCACAATAAAGACATCGGCTCCGCTATAGGTGGTTGAAGTTTTAACTTCAACTAACCCAATGGAAGGGTCACTTCTCAGTCCACTGTGTGGTCCAATGTCTGGGTCAAACCAGTGGCATTGGAACACAACGAGCTGGAGTTCTATGTTCGTACGATTGAATGTCAGCTCGTATACCTTCTCTAACCTTCCGTAGTAATCAACACAATTGGCTCCATCGACTCCTCTAGATCCTCTCGTGAATACCCCAGTATTTATAGTTTTTACACTGGGCCGACTCTTCTGGTGATTCTCTGTATGGAAGCGGTACCCATTCACATCATACTTCTCATACTTCATGACGGTACGGTCAAAACCTTGGGAAACACATCTCAACTCATCCGTCATCTCAACGTTGGAATCAGCTCCCTAAAAGAGGGACAAGTTAGAAATTGTTTTGTGCATTAGTTATGTGTAAGAGGGACATGTTAGAAATTATCTTTTCCCTGAACCAAGACTCAAAAAATTTCCCTCCGGGAGCACCCTTTTTCATAAGAGTGTCCAGCTCCTCGACAGCAGGATCTGTCGTTCCCGACCACTGTTCATTCCTGAATTGCCTAAAAAGAGAAAATACGTATTAGACCGAAACCGAGTTACTAGTTGCAAAGTAATTTGTTCACCATTTTACCTGATGAATTGGACTAGTTCTTGCATGTTCGTAAGCACATAGAACATTATGGAATTCTTCTCTTCCTTGGTCAAGTCATATTTTACCCCACCACCGGCCTTGCCACCGGGACACTGGAAGAGGAGGAGCTTGGGGTCTTGCTTGGGCTCGTCGACATTGTACCGAGAGACCGGGTTATGCTGAGTGGGAACTTCATCGGGATAGTATGTTGTCACGGTGTCTGCCATCTCCCGAAGTATTGTTGCCTCGCTATGCATGCTTCAATCCTAGCTTTGTTTCCAGTTATGTTTCGAATATATTTAAACTCTCTCTCAATACAAAACTGCCAACGAAACTGCACCGGTCCACCCAAGAGTGCCTCATTCGCGAGATGCACGACAAGATGTGCCATGGGAACAAAGAAGCATGGCAGAAAGATCGTCTCTAAATTGCATAGCAACTCCGGCACAAGATCATGCAGCTTCTGAATAACCAGGGGACATATCTGCTTGGCACAGAGCATGTGGAAGAAATGGCTCAACTCCGCAAGCACTCGCCAGACACGATCGGGGAGATACCCTCGAACCATCACCGGCATCAGCCGCTCAATCCATATATGATAGTCGTGACTCTTGAGCCCGGTGACCTTTCCCTTTTCAATATTGACTCCATTACTTATATTCGAACAATAACCATCAGGGAACATCACGACGTATTTGAGCCAGTGGAATGATGATGCATCCAAAATGCATCTACTTTTCCAAGCACTTTGCTTCATGATTTGCTCCGGAATCTTCCCATATTTGAATAAAACTGCTAAATCTGATGATGTTTTTAGCAAAGTCTCTTTTCTGACTATTTCTGCAGGAAATAAAATCGGGGAAAATTACCACTCCAATTTTTATGGAAAAGAAGGACAATGGACAAAAGATGGACACGAGGAAGCGCTCGAGGGCCAAATGGGTGGGTCCCACGTGGCCCCTGTACCTGGCCGCGTAGGCCCAGCCCAAATGGGCCTCGGGCGCCGCCTCGCCTTCGGTCTTCGACGTACCCCCTCATATATACGAAAAAGTGCTTGCCCTAGGAGGAGAGGAGCTTTCGCGAAACAAAATGCCGCCACCATCACGATCTTCGTTTCGGGGACAGATTGATCCAGGATTTCTCCTCCGGTGGAGGGATCCGGAGACCGTCTTCACCGCGTTCATCTCCATCGACCATGAGCTCCCTCTCCATCACCATGTGTGAGTAGTCCGCTGTAGGCATGTGAGGTGGATGGGGATTGGATGAGATTGATCATGTAATGCTACCCGTTGTTCGGGATCTTAGGGTTTTATCTTGAGGATACTTTTGTATTGTGTTGATGCACTCTTGCTATGTTTAATGCTTGCTACTAGGGCCCGAGTGGCATGATTTCAGTACTGAACTTATATTGCCCCATCATATATTTGAGTTTGGTATTTATCTGCAAAGTGTATCACCTGCTATTATGTTGAACCTGCGAACCCTAAACGTGACATATAGGGAAAACAAGGGGGAGATGTTCTAGCTTGAGGATTCTATGTGTTCATGAAGTGTTAATGCATTGTTCCGGTCTATTCGAAAGGGTAGACCTTAATTACCTGTAGTTCCAAGTTGGCCCCGGTGAAATGGGCAGGTTGGACAATAGATGTTGTGCAAATTCTCTTGGTTAGTACGCACAACTAAATATAGAACACATACCTACATATATCGGAGTTAGAGATAGGTATCACTGTTATTTGTTTCTTATTATATGATCAATCTCATTCTTGCAACACCCCGCTATCACCTCATGCCTACGTTTTGAATCTCTGAGTTACACTTTCACTTTTCCGGTGAAAACTGGGAAACACTTGTTCACTGCTATTGTTCTGCTTGTTACTTGAATCATACTACTGCCATCACTATTACTGCTGCAAGTTATTGATATACAGGTGTGGTTGAGAGTGGCGCCTCAATTGCCAAGGTCTTATTGATATTCTTGTGTTCCCATCGAGTCGAACTATAAATTTGGGTAATACTTCCCAACGAAGACTTCAGCGATCCCCTATACTTGTGGGCATCAAATGACTCCTTCTTTTGGAGACTATCAAGGCAGAAGTCGGCATTCGGCTTGAACCAATTTCTTCGACAATTGTCAGGAGGCTACATGTGTAATTTCTCCCTATCGCGGAGCTTCTGAACATCGACTCTAGCCTTGACATTATCCTTTGACTTCTCAGGAATGTTCAGGACTGTGTGAAAGATCATCTCTCCGACATTCTTCTCGGTGTGCATCACATCGATGTTATGGGGAAGTTCGAGGTCCTTGTAATACTTTAGCTGCGTTAAGCCTGCCACGTGAGTCCAGTTGTGCGTTACACCATATCCCTGATATCGTGGGCCTGGTACCCCAGCAGGCACGAGAGCACGTAGCTCGGCATCAACAGTTGTACCATCGAACTTCGGTATCTCTTTTACTTCTCGCACAACTATGTCCTTCGTGAAGTTCTTTTTGTCTTCTCTGAGCCGATGCCTTCTTTTGAGGAACTGTCGATGCTTGTCAAATGCGACATACTTGCGACCTCCCGTTAGCCAAAGGAACTCAAGTCGGTTCCTGCACACTGGGCATGGCCACTTACCAGCTGTACTCCATCCACAGAATAGGGCATACCCGGGTAGGTCGTGCATGGAATATTGGTACCACACTTTCATCGAGAAGTTTCTCCTCGATGCTCGGTCGTATGTCCATGTCCCATGTTCCCAAGAGTGGATCAAATCATCCACAAGTGGCTGCATGTAGACACTCAAATTCTTCCCCGGGTATTCGGGCCCTGGAATGATCAGCGACAGAAATATGAACTTCCTTTGCATTAGGACTCCGGAGGGAGATTGAGCGGAATAACAAACACGGGCCAACAGCTGTACGAGGCAGTCGACATACCATATGGATTGAATCCATCTGTTGCTATCGCAATTCTGACATTCCGAGCATCTTTTGCCTCCTCGTGGTATTTGGCATCGAAGTTCTTCCATGCCTTACCATCAGATGGATGTCCCATCTTTTTTCGTCCGGCCTCGTCCGCATATCTCTTCCCCTTCTTGTGCCACGTCATCTGTGTGGCAGTCTCCTCGGACAAGTAAAGCCGTTGGATTCTTTTTATAAAAGGGAGATATCGAAGAATCTTCACAGCGACTTTTTTCTGCACCTTCTCACCATTAGCTCTCGTGGTATCTCATGATACCTGGCGGCCCCACAAAGGCTACAGTAGTTGTCATTCTCAAATTGTTTCCAAAACAAAAGGCAACCTTTTGGACAACAATCTATCTTTTGATAATCCATGCTAAGCGATCCTAGGAGTTGCTGCCGAAATTCCGTCTCAGGAAGGGGTAGAACATGGAACACGACTCGATCTACACATACTCGGACTGTCCAAAAGGACAATCCGGAAGAGGTACGGTTATAAATATGCAAAGATGGACAATCATGCATATTTATAAATTTGTAACTCTTCCGGACGGGATCTGACTCGGGTTACGCGACAGACTTGGTGATCTAGACCAAAGTAAACCTATGCAGCAAGAGAGGCGAAAGATTTATACCCTTGAAGTGTGATCGGTGGCCGGAGAAGGTCGAAGACGTGCTCCGGAAGGGGGGCGACGAAACAGGGGCACCGAGGCGGCCCCTCCTCAGCTGGAGAAGAAGCCCCGCAACGACGCGCGGGACCAACAATGCTGGCTGGCGGGAAGCTACACCATCTGAAAAGGCACAAAATCGACATATATAAGCAAAATTCTCTCTATTTTACTTAATACGATGGAGGAACTTATGCAAGTACTTTTATAGAGGTTGGATGCAACCAATGTAAACTACTCTCGGTCTGGCCGTCGATGCATACGATGGGGATCGACACATTAGATTATACCTATATAGAGGATCATGCAAGATTAATTAAACATAAAACAGAATAAACCATAGAACGATGTAACCATATTAGCTAAACATAACACATATAGACAAGTAGCACAATAATACATAGGTAGCATGCATGATAAGTCTAGCAGTACAACAGGTAGCAAGATAAGTCTAGTAGTACGACAGGTAGGATGATAGACATCCTAAACTCGACTCGCGCCGGTGTCAGCGACGTCGTCCAAGCGGTCCCAGCAAGAGGACAGGGTGGTGCTAGAGTCCTCCTGCAGCTGCGTGCCGGAGGGGCCGACCTCGCCCTGCTGCTGCGTGCCGGAGGGGCCGGCCTCGCCCTGCCCGCGCTCCTGCCGGCTCTCGCTGAGGACCTGGTACTGGACCGCCATCACCTGGGGATCAAGGAGGAGATCCTTGACCAAGGGGCCATCCTCCTCGAGCTGGTGGCGCGCCCTAAGCAGCCTCTCTGCCTACTGGTGCTCCCTCTCCTCGGCCCTCGTCGCGATCCTCATGCCATCTGGCGCTAACATATGCGCCACGCTCCGCTCATCCTCAAAGTTAAGGATCGCTCTCGCCCCAAGGTGCTGGACCGCCGCGCAGTCGTAGGCACGGGCCGCCTCCCACGGGCACCTGAAAGTACCAAGCTGGATCTTCCTATGATCCACTGTGATCTGAGCTGCCCAAGTCGGGGTCTTCGTGGGTCTCCGGTGAACACCACGAAACTTTCGCTCCGGCTCCGACAGGATACTTAGTTAAGTAAAAGCATTTCATACAGGGGTTAGTCATATATGAAATGAATATATGTAAACACTAACACCTAAATTTTCCTTCTATAATTGTCAACAACATTTTATTTGCTACATCTATCCCTAAAATCATTTTGTTATTTTCTATTTTCAACAACATTTTATTTGCTACATCTATCCCTAAATCATTTTGTTATTTTCTATTTTCTACCACTAAATTTCCATCTATAATTTCTATTGTGCTATTTTCTAATTTCTACCACTAATTTTCCATCTATTTTTCTATTTTGTACCACTAATTTTCCATCTATTTTCCTAAAATCCTACTCCTAAAATCCCTAAATCTAAAATACACAGAAAATAGGGGAGGGGGCGGGGAGCACCTGGCGGGGCGGAGGGTACCTGCGGCGAGGAGGGGAGCACGGCGAGTGGAGCGGCGAGGTTGCGGGGCCGGTGTGTCCAGAGGAGAGCACGGCGGAGGCGGGGCGAGTGGCGGTGGGGGGTCGGGTAGGGGCTGGCGGGTGGAGGGTGCGGGGATGGCGGCTGGCGGGTGGAGGGGGCGTGGTTGGCGGCGGCGGGGTTGGCGGCGGGGGTGGGTAAGGGCAGGCGGCGGGGCTGGGTCGGGGCAGGTGGCGGGGATGGCGGCTGGCGGGTGGAGGGGGCGGGGTGGCGGCGGGCTGGGTAGGGGCGGGTGGCGGCGGGGTCGGGGCTGGCCGGAGCAGGGCGGCGGGGGAGCGGGGCAGCCGCGGAGCGGGTCGGCCGAAGAAGATATGCGGATGGGTGGTCGAGAGGAGCTGTGGCGGGATAAGGATAAGGCGTAGGACCTATGCCGATGGCAAAGCCGTCGGCGTTCCTTTTTTTTCATTTTTTCACTTAAATCATCTTTTTTTAATGTATTTATTTATTACTCTAAATTAATTTTAATAAGTTCAATATATTTTTATTCATTTTTACTTTAATATGTTCAATATGTTCCGACGCTCCGGGGCCCCGCTACCCCCTTGACCGAAGCCGAGAGGTGGGTAGGCCGGTGATGCCGGTGATGCCGATCACACAACGGAGTGGGATATTTCATATCTCAAACACCCAACACACTTGTATACATATGGTATGGCAACACCTAGGTTTGGGTGGGATTCCGACGCTCCGGGGCCCCGCTTCGGCGAAACCCTAGACCCGCTGGAAATAAGTCAAAGTTCCCGTCTACCCCCTTGACCGGAGCCGAGAGGGGGTAGGCCAGTGGAATTTTTTGCTTGGTTGTGTTAGGTTAGACCATAGGAACATGGGAAACCAACTTTTGTCACAAGTTGTCACAAGGTTGCCCCCGGTTCGTCCGAAACGGGAGTTTTCACCTACAAGTGTAGAAACTTACTAGAGAGAAAGTGATGCCGGTGAAGCCGATCACACAACGGAGTAGGATATTGGAAATTTACAACACACAACACACTTGTATACATATGGTATGGCACAACCTAGGTTTTGGTGGGGTTCCGACGCTCCGGGGACGCGCTTCGGCGAAACCCTGAATCTGCTGGAAAAACCCTAACGTTTTCGTCTACCACCTTGAACGGCGTCGAAAGGGGGTAGACCAGTTGAATTGTTTGCTTGGTTGTGTTATGTTAGGCCATAGGAACATGGGAAACCAACTTTTGTCACAAGTTGTCACAAGGTTGCCCCCGGTTCGTCCGAAACGGGAGTTTTCACCTACAAGTGTAGAAACTTACTAGAGAGAAAGTGATGCCGGTGAAGCCGATCGCACAACGGAGAGGGATATTTCATATCTCAAACACCCAACACACTTGTATACATATGGTATGGCAACACCTAGGTTTGGGTGGTATTCCGACGCTCCGGGGCCCCGCTTCGGCGAAACCCTAGAACCGCTGGAAATAAGTCAAAGTTCCCGTCTACCCCCTTGACCGGAGCCGAGAGGGGGTAGGCCAGTGGAATTTTTTGCTTGGTTGTGTTAGGTTAGGCCATAGGAACATGGGAAACCAACTTTTGTCACAAATTGTCACAAGGTTGCCCCCGGTTCGTCCGAAATGGGAGTTTTCACCTACAAGTGTAAAAACTTACTAGAGAGAAAGTGATGCCGGTGAAGCCGATCACACAACGGAGTGGTATATTTCATATCTCAAACACCCAACACACTTGTATACATATGGTATGGCAACACCTTGGTTTGGGTGGGATTCTGACGCTCCGGGGCCCCGCTTCGGCGAAACCCTAGACCCGCTGGAAATAAGTCAAAGTTCCTGTCTACCCCCTTGACCGAAGCCGAGAGGGTGTAGGCCAGTGGAATTTTTTGCTTGGTTGTGTTAGGTTAGGCCATAGGAACATGGGAAACCAACTGTTGTCACAAGTTGTCACAAGGTTGCCCTCGGTTCGTCCGAAACGGGAGTTTTCACCTACAAGTGTAGAAACTTACTAGAGAGAAAGTGATACCGGTGAAGCCGATCACACAACGGAGTGGGATATTTCATATCTCAAACACCCAACGCACTTGTATACATATGGTATGGCAACACCTAGGTTTGGGTGGGATTCCGACGCTCCGGGGCCCCGCTTCGGCGAAACCCTAGACCCGCTGGAAATAAGTCAAAGTTCCCGTCTACCCCCTTGACCGGAGCCGAGAGGGGGTAGGCCAGTGGAATTTTTTGCTTGGTTGTGTTAGGTTAGGCCATAGGAACATGGGAAACCAACTTTTGTCACAAGTTGTCACAAGGTTGCCCCCGGTTCGTCCGAAACGGGAGTTTTCACCTACAAGTGTAGAAACTTACTAGAGAGAGAGTGATGCCGGTGAAGCCGATCACACCCCGGAGTAGGATATTGGAAATTTACAACACACAACACACTTTTATACATATGGTATGGCACAACCTTGGTTTTGGTGGGGTTCCGACGCTCCGGGGACGCGCTTCGGCGAAACCCTGAATCTGCTGGAAAAACCCTAACGTTTTCGTCTACCACCTTGAACGGCGTCGAAAGGGGTAGGCCAGTGGAATTTTTTGCTTGGTTGTGTTAGGTTAGGCCATAGGAACATGGGAAACCAACTTTTGTCACAAGTTGTCACAAGGTTGCCCCCGGTTCGTCCGAAATGGGAGTTTTCACCTACAAGTGTAAAAACTTACTAGAGAGAAAGTGATGCCGGTGAAGCCGATCACACAACGGAGTGGTATATTTCATATCTCAAACACCCAACACACTTGTATACATATGGTATGGCAACACCTAGGTTTGGGTGGGATTCTGACGCTCCGGGGCCCCGCTTCGGCGAAACCCTAGACCCGCTGGAAATAAGTCAAAGTTCCTGTCTACCCCCTTGACCGAAGCCGAGAGGGTGTAGGCCAGTGGAACATATGGTATGGCAACA
The DNA here is from genome assembly GCA_947311845.1 of Poa pratensis. Taxonomy (NCBI): domain Eukaryota; kingdom Viridiplantae; phylum Streptophyta; class Magnoliopsida; order Poales; family Poaceae; genus Poa; species Poa pratensis. Next base: position 3,234,932 of record CAMZMU010000110.1, on the reverse strand, counting down.
CCTAGGTTTGGGTGGGATTCCGACGCTCCGGGGCCCCGCTTCGGCGAAACCCTAGACCCGCTGGAAATAAGTCAAAGTTCCCGTCTACCCCCTTGACCGGAGCCGAGAGCGGGAAGGCCAGTGGAATTTTTTGCTTGGTTGTGTTAGGTTAGGCCATAGGAACATGGGAAACCAACTTTTGTCACAAGTTGTCACAAGGTTGCCCCCGGTTCGTCCGAAACGGGAGTTTTCACCTACAAGTGTAGAAACTTACTAGAGAGAAAGTGATGCCGGTGAAGCTGATCACACCCCGGAGTAGGATATTGGAAATTTACAACACACTTGTATACATATGGTATGGCACAACCTTGGTTTTGGTGGGGTTCCGACGCTCCGGGGACGCGCTTCGGCGAAACCCTGAATCTGCTAGAAAAACCCTAACGTTTTCGTCTACCACCTTGAACGGCGTCGAAAGGGGGTAGGCCAGTGGAATTTTTTGCTTGGTTGTGTTAGGTTCGGCCATAGGAACATGGGAAACCAACTTTTGTCACAAGTTGTCACAAGGTTGCCCCCGGTTCGTCCGAAACGGGAGTTTTCACCTACAAGTGTAGAAACTTACTAGAGAGAAAGTGATGCCGGTGAAGCCGATCACACAACGGAGTGGGATATTTCATATCTCAAACACCCAACACACTTGTATACATATGGTATGGCAACACATAGGTTTGGGTGGGATTCCGACGCTCCGGGGCCCCGCTTCGGCGAAACCCTAGACCCGCTGGAAATAAGTCAAAGTTCCTGTCTACCCCCTTGACCGGAGCCGAGAGGGGGTAGGCCAGTGGAATTTTTTGCTTGGTTGTGTTAGGTTAGGCCGTAGGAACATGGGAAACCAACTTTTCTCACAAGTTGTCACAAGGTTTCCCCCGGTTCGTCCGAAACGGGAGTTTTCACCTACAAGTGTAGAAACTTACTAGAGAGAAAGTGATGCCGGTGGGAGTGGGATATTTCATATCTCAAACACCCAACACACTTGTATACATATGGTATGGCTACACCTAGGTTTGGGTGGGATTCCGACGCTCCGGGTCCCCGCTTCGGCGAAACCCTAGACCCGCTAGAAATAAGTCAAAGTTCCCGTCTACCCCCTTGACCGGAGCCGAGAGGGGGTAGGCCAATGGAATTTTTTGCTTGGTTGTGTTAGGTTAGGCGATAGGAATATGGGAAACCAACTTTTGTCACAAGTTGTCACAAGGTTGCCCCCGGTTCGTCCGAAACGGGAGTTTTCACCTACAAGTGTAGAAACTTACTAGAGAGAAAGTGATGCCGGTGAAGCCGATCACACAACGGAGTGGAATATTTCATATCTCAAACACCCAACACACTTGTATACATATGGTATGGCAACACCTAGATTTGGGTGGTATTCCGACGCTCCGGGGCCCCGCTTCGGCGAAACCCTAGACCCGCTGGCAATAAGTCAAAGTTCCCGTCTACCCCCCTGACCGGAGCCGAGAGGGGGTAGGCCAGTGGAATTTTTTGCTTGGTTGTGTTAGGTTAGGCCATAGGAACATGGGAAACCAACTTTTGTCACAAGTTGTCACAAGGTTGCCCCCGGTTCGTCCGAAACGGAAGTTTTCACCTACAAGTATAGAAACTTACTAGATAGAAAGTGATGCCGATCACACAACGGAGTGGGATATTTCATATCTCAAACACCCAACACATTTGTAAACATATGGTATGACAACACCTAGGTTTGGGTGGGGTTCCGACGTTCCGAGGCCCCGCTTCGGTGAAACCCTTGAGAAGATTCGCGACGTCATTTTATGTGGGTGAAGACTGCTATACACAGTAGCTACATACATAAAAACATAAAAAATGAATAAAAACATATGAAACATATTAAACTTAATTGATAGTAATAAATAAAATACAGAAAAATAAAATAAAGAAAAAAACTTGGTACCTATGCCGACGGCCAAGCCGTCGGCGTAGATATATCAATTAAAAAGAATATAGCACGCTGAAGATAAAAAAGCCGTCGGCGTCTATATACGGAAAAAAATTCAGTAGTATATGCCGACGGCTGATTGTACACCGAGCGTGGCCGTCGGCGTTGACGTTCTACGCCGACGGCCTTTTGTACGCCTGGCTGGCCTCGCCGGGGTCTATGCCGACGGCCCCGACAAATAGCCGTCGGCGTATGCCTGCATTCCTGTAGTGAAATGAGTTCAATTACAAGTACGCCTTGCTTATTTTGTATGGAGCTCTTTATCTCTAAGGATAATCCGAAAGAAGAGAGTAAAGGGGAAAAATATTCGACAGTAGGACACACATCTTAAGGAAGTAGAGCTACAAATTGTGTGCGTAGTCAGACGCTCTAAAATAAGGAACAGTAAAAAAATCTGCCTATTGGACCTTAAAAAAAAAAAATTTGGTGCCCCATGTCGCCCATCTTGTGGCGACTTGGTTGGCGATCGATCCTGTCAGGTACTGCATCCCCCCCCCCCCCCCCCCCTCGCCGGCGGACAAGACCGCGAGTCCGTCGAGGATGTCGGCGGTAAGGTGTCATCCGAGTTCTCGACTCACTAAGGAGGCTGAGCTCGGCCAAGGAGCACGGTGGCGTTGGCCAAACATCCTACGAAAAGTACAGACGGCGCATGGAGCTTCAACCCCGTGTTTCATTACCAGTGAGTTAAACCCCATGTTTCATTTTAAACTTCGAAATGACAGCCAAGCAGAGAATAAAACATGTCTCCAGGCACCGTTCTGACTGCCACAACGAAAGGCCAAAAGCTGCTAATGGATGCGCGTTAGCACTCAATTTGACATACAAGTAAACATTGGATTGGACATAAAGTTCTACGGAATGCAAGGTCAATTTAAGTAAGTAAAAATTGCGAAGATCTAGCCGTTTCCATGTCAAAAAAAAGCTAGACGTTCCAGACTTCCAATATCCAGTTAATTGCAGCTAAATGATCAAAGCAACCTTTACTTTGACTAACAGAGTTTATTGAACTCAGAAAACCGAAACACGAGGAGGTAGGGGCCAGGAGAAGCACAGGGCGAGGCCTCTTGGCTTCGCCGCCGCAAAACTCGGGACGCCGCGGGCATTTTGTCGGCGCGCTTCGGACGCCGCCTGTCTGTTTGAGGAAATGCGTCAACCGTAGACCATTTGTTCTCCTACAATCTCTTTTCACTCCAATTGTTACGGTGTTTCGTTCCATTCAACGCAGGTAGTGTGCGTCACTAGAGATTCTTGTTCAGGATCAGCATTGGATTGTAAGACAGTTAGACTCTTGGCACTGATATGTGGTGACAGGTCTACAAAAGTATCCTTGTTTCCTGTGAACTGGTATACGTGAGAACCTTCTCATATGGATGACAAGAACTTTAGGAAGCCTCCACAGACCCAGTTTCTTGATGGTCTGCTAATGCATTTTGCAGCAACGGCACTACCTGAAGGCAAAATTGATGATACATCAGGTCTCAGAATTATTGGCGTGCTGCATTTCGAGTTAGAATTTGCACAAGTAGTCATTTTATATGTATCATCAGCATCACTATTGGATTCAGCTGTTCCCTCACAATAGGACTCGCTAGTTCCTAAAACAGGTATACTCTTGTAGATTTCAAAGTGTTCCATTCAGGTTTTCAAACAATGCATTGCTGACCACCTGTTTCCTGATTGCTCCAGCAGCAAGCTCTTTTCTGGCCTATATAAATTGGTGCATGCATGGGTCTGGACAGGGCTAGTCTAACATAATTTTGGACCCGGGGCGATTTAAACAAATATAATTATATCAAACTCTTATATTTACATATAACTTAATTTTATTATATATTACGGCATATATCTTCTTAGTTAGCGCACTTAACTAAATATACATCTTATGTGTATCCTTCTTGTCTTGTACTGCACATTAATTATACATTTACATTGTGGTGAACTAAATAATTTTGTAACCAAAACTACATTAGTTTGATGTATAGATATTAGGTTAAAAAATCAAAATAATTATTCGCCTCCTCATTTTTTTTATAGTTGAGTTAAGACTTAGTTATGTTTAATATTTTGAGACATATATATTTAGTATACTCTAGAAGATATCTTAATTGTGTTTTGTACGGTATCAATACGGAAGCAAATTTATAGAAAAATCGAGAGTATACATTGGACAGTTAGCTTGAGTCTTGTCATACAAGATTACAAGTTGCATTGTGTTCAATAATAATCCGACAAGATTACAAGATTACAAGTTTTATATTTCAATATCAAGTACATAAAACACACTTGTTGTCGGATTTTTTTTTTTTTTTGAATGTTAGCAGGATCACTGCTAAATTCAACCTTCTATCTATTCATTGAATTTAGCAGTGATCCTGCTAACATTCAAAAAAAAAAAAAATCCGACAACAAGTGTGTTTTATGTACTTGATATTGAAATATAAAACTTAAACAAACCACCAACGATCAATGTTTTTATAGATTCTACAACATTCGCATTCATCTGATTTGATCTTTTAGGCTCATCAAAATGTGCTTGCTATATTTAGTGTGCACAACTTCTCATGTAACTTTCTCAGATATAAAGTTATGCATAATATGAAAACATAATACTTAATTATCACAACTTCACTACAACCTGTAGAGATCCCATTGGAAAGAGACTAACTGTATAATTAAACTTGCCAATTCTGACCAGGTTGTGTTTTTTACCGGAAGACCGGGTGCTCTTTTCCTACGACATATATATTTTGTTATGAAGACTTTCTTCCACAGAACAAATAAAAAAATTATACAGATTAATACTTTCTCGGACATAATAGATAAGCGAGATGATTTGCTAGTCGTGGTGGTACCAACACACACGGGGTTTATATATATACCGTTTTACCTTGTTTTTTCTAGTAGAGGACGGATTTTTGGTGTACAAAACTGGTTTCAGAATTTGAAAAAAATAGTTTTTAGTCGTCATCTTGTAGGGTTGACTTTTTAATTGACTTCTTAAAATAGTCATAACGGCCTGGATATGACTTGATTTTTTTAAAGTAATGCTCTAATGTTGACAACACCATGTCCCCTTGCGTATTCTCTTTTCTGTTGCGTATACAAGTCGGTCAAACCAAGGGGGTGTAGGTACCACTAAGATTACCAGGTATTTTCCGTGGTAGATAAATATAAACTTATTTTGAGAACACTGTGTGGGTCCTTGTACTCTTGAGTCACATGGTGGTTTTCATGTTTGGCCGACCTATAGACCTGTTTAAGCACTTGAGATGACCTTGTCGATGCCACCGCCAGGTGGAAAATAGTGTCACCCATCGCGGTAGCCACGAGTGCCAATCATTCTGTCGCTGAATAACCGAGCACACAACAACATGTTGGTGTGCTACGTTATTTGGTGCTGCATTGTCTTTGGTTAGTCAGCAATGTCGCCGACATTGAAATGATCATCCTAGTGATGGTGTACCACTCGAAGGCGCAGCGACGACGCTCCTTGATCAGAGCAATGAGCTCTCTCCGGTCGTGGGATTTGCCCTAGCTAATTTTTGTCTTTACTTTATTTTTCCTTGGATGTATCAAAGTGTATACAAACATGTGTTAAATTGGTTTGGGCCCCTACCCCACTAGAGGCCCAGGGTGGTCGCCCCTCTGCCCCGCCCTTTGGGTCGGCCCTGGGTCTGGAAGTAGAAGCTGCTTTATCTTAGCCCTGCTTCTACTCTAGAAAAACATATAGCCATCTTCACCTGTCGTCACCAAGCATGAAGAAATTCCAATATGAAATGTGTGTCCTGCTGACAACAGAGAATGCTTCTGCACGTTGGGCTCCTCACACTCCACAGGTGATCTATTCTCATGTTAGCCCCTTCTTCATTAATGCAGATGAAGCCCTTGTAGGATTTTCGACTTCTGTTGCCGTGAATTCATCCATCACAATATGAGGGTAACCAGAATTTAGAACATCATGTTAATTACGTGCAGGTTGCCACAGCCCACAAGGACTGGTATTGCAATGTTTGGGTCATCCTTGTGGAACATGTTCTTCACAATTATGATGACTACAAGTTCTGCTGATGTTGTTCTTTGTCCCAGTGATGAAGAAATACCTCTGTCCTTATTCAGAATCTAAATCAACAGTGTGCGATTCTTGTGTTGTTCAGTGGTCTGCCATGGTTCTACTTGGGAGTTCCAGCGAGCTGTTCTTTGCCCTCCAAAAAGGTTAGAGCAGAACATCATCTCTGTTGTTTACACGAGTTATTGGTAGGCAGCACTTCTTTTTTATATGTATCCTTGTATTGATTGCATTGTCCTCCCTCAATCCCAAAATAAGTGTCGTCGGGGGAATTTTTTTTTAACTGCAGTCAATTTTGCACTCAGGCCCTGACAATTTAAAACGTTACACAAATCACCACGATCCACGCGATCAGGCTGAGCTGCTCGGCAATCCACGCGATCACCTCGCCCAGGCGGCCTGGCCTCCACTGCGCATCCTCGCCGGAGCCGGAGCAGATCAACGCCAGCATCAAGCTCCTGCTCCGGTCAGTCGAGCTCCTGCTCCAGCCAGTCGACGCCGGTCCTGGCCCCCGCCGCCGGTCAGTCCAGCTCTTGCTCCTGCGGCCGGCCTCTGCCGCCGGTCACTTGAGCTCCTGCATGAGAGCTGCTCGATCAGGTAGACAATCATCAGGTAGACAATCAACAGAAAGATCGGCAGGCAAACAGGAAATAACAGACCTGTACTCCAAAAACAGGAAACCAAGTGTAATGGAGTAGCGCAATTATCTTGTGCTGCTGTTATGCTCTTATCAAGAGAAACCAATTCATGACCAGGGAGTACTATAAGTTCTTATAGTGGAGTATCAACATAAACCAAGATGCATGTCACACCATTATTCTTTTTCGAAAAAAATGTCACACCATTAATAACATGTTGAAAATATTGTGGAACACACATGAAATTGACACAAGGTTAGGGTAGGGATTTCTCCTTACTATTCAGATCTCCATGAAAAAAAAGATGTGGATAATTGGGTTGCCACCCACCCGGGGGAGGAAGGGGGTTAAGAGTATAAAGATAAGAAACAAATCTCACTTGGCCGCTTGGGCATGTTGGTGTTGGAAGTGGCCAGCGATGTGCATCAGAAGAAGAGACACAAACCGCTGAAAATCCTATTGAACTCCAAAGAATATCACATCCGAAACAATTGAAATGGATGTCCCTGATCAATCAGCTGGACCTCGAAGTGATTCGCACACGAAAAACTAGAGCTCATAGCAGCAAGGCGTGAACCTTTTATTGCAGAAAAATGACAATATAGAATACGAATTTTGTGTTAGGGAACTTGCACCACAATCAGTCAAAGGCCAGATCTCTGAACTAATTTCAACATTCACTTTATTGACTATACATGAAACAATTATCAAGTATCACTGATGATGAATCTGAAACAATTACATTTGGAGCTTACATAAAACAAACAATCAGTGCTCATTTGTAAACGGTCTTCTCTCACTCCTCTCCTAGTTCCATCAACATTCAGAACTTTGATTCTATGCACTTATGCTTAATTTTATGGTGTACACACAGGTGGACGACCAATATGATGCCATGCTGAAAGAATAAGTCAGCCTCACTTGGTGTAGAGGACATCCTCCCACGGGTGTCGGTAGAGTGGTTGCTTGAGCCTCTTCTGGTCAAAGGTGTGCCTGTGAATCCAAGCAGCAGATTGAAAATATTATAAATATGCAATTAGAATAACAATAATGTAGATATATAAACTATCTAAATGTTGGTTGCAACAGCATGAGAGAATACTTATGAAATATCAAATATTGAAGAACAGGACTCACCCAATTAGGCCAATTGAACGTGCAAGGACAAAGAGTCCATTAAGATACCCAATCTCTACAATTTCGTCGATCTCTTGCTTGCTGAACATTCCACTCCCAGAAAGAAGATCCAAGAAAAGTGACCCTATTGCACCATCGACATTCATAACCAAATTGTTTGCCTTTGACAGGGTGTAGGTCTCCACCTGAACAGCGTATTCCATATACTTGACTGAAGGGAAGTGTGTGTGAGCATATTTCTGCAACAGCTGCACCCTCTTGTCCCTGTTGTCTCTGCTCTTGATCCTAATAAGGATATGCAAGTAAAATTTGAGAAAATACATCACAGCTCATTGTTCATTGAAGCAATGAACTTCTATGTCTCAAATCCATTTTCAGGTGCAAGATTATTATGATGTCAGGGACGTATTATACCTGTGACCAATCCCAGGGACACGGATTCCCTTCTTTTTCATGCCCTCAACAAATTCATAAGGTGTAAGACCCTGGAAGCAATTGATGCATTTTATTAGAGCAATCAAAAATGCATAAATATGGAGCTGGAGAAAAAAAAAAGGGATAGAAACTAAGTTGACTCACCCTATCATATGCATCTTTGAAGTACCGAGCAGCGTCATCAATTGCACCACCAAATCGGGGGCCAATCGTCAACAATCCTGTGATATTTCAACCATAAGTCTTAGTAATATATGCTGTTGCGTACACACCGGTACAATTTTGCATGTATGAATTAACAAGCTCACCAGATACCAAGCTGGAAACAAGGTCCTTTCCAGCCCTAGCAGTAACTATAGAATTGTGAGCACCGGATACACAAGGACCATGATCGGCGCAAAGCATGATGCATATCTGTCAGACATATGAAGAAACCCTTTTATGATCAAATGAACTCTAGATTTAGAAAGGGAAAAAGTTAAACAACCAGCAACCATCACGATAGAGCTTGAACTTTAGTAGATTATCCTACATTTTACCCATAGATTACCTCAATAAATTGAGTGCAATAACGAGGAAGGCTGCGCTTGAACCACAAAAGGGAAATAACATCACCAACTCCATAACCCCGTTCAATAATTGTAGACATGGGTACGCCAGCATAGCAAGGTTCCTCACCTGCATCACACACGCACCTTTACAATTTGGGAAAGGATAGCAGGGCAAAGAACAATTATAGAGCATATGTAGGATAAAATGTTGCCACCAATCTAACCTCTATCATCAGAGATAGTGGAGATAATGTGTGTTGGAGCTCGGACCTTCCCACTTTTAATTGCAGTTTTAAGATCCTCGGGTATGGGAGGAGGTGTAATCTCAGGGACAACAGGAACTTTTCCTTCCTCAACCTGCAAAAAAGTTAACCCCAAGCTTTGATTCAACAACACACATTTTTAAAATATTATACTTAGAAAAGATATCAGTCATGATGTCGAAATATATTATCACCGTACCAGCTTCTCAAATGTCTCCTTAATCACACTTTCGAGAGCTTCAAATGAAGTAGGGACAACTGCCCCAGCATCCCTTAGTGCCTGATTTTTACCTTGTGCTGATTCTAATTCACCACCGCTCTTGGCACCCTGTTATACCAATAAATTAATAAACCAGATCTTTGCATACTAAGTGTACTGTTAAGCTCACTGGTATTCCAGGAAAAAAGGACACCAATGTGTTTAGAACTTACAGCATGGCCAAACTGGACCTCAGATTTGAATAAAGTTGCACATGTCCCGCTGACCCAAGCAACAACAGGTTTCTGAACCTTTCCTTGTTTCAAGGCTTCAACAAGTGAATACTCGTCGCTTCCTCCAAGCTCCCCAAGAACAACCATCATTTTAACCTAAAGCCAACAAATAACAAAATGTGATGTTGATACACAATTGCTCCAGAGTCGAAACTTGGCTTACAAGTAATGCAGGGATAGCAGTATCGTGAAAGCATACTTGTACGCCAAACAACCTTCGTGTCCTAAAATGTCTATGGGGAGTGGATCCAAAGATGATAGGCCAAGATTATGGTAAAGGAGTTGCCTTCCGAAATTTAGAAGGCAAAAAAAGGGTGTGACCAAGCAACATGTTACAGTGATGTCATATGGATGTCCAAATATGCCAGAGAAAAAATAATAAATTCAATATTCGCAGGACACGTGTGCGACAAAGATGATGAATATTAAAGCACTACAGGAAGAAGGTTAAACACTATCTATTTAGAGATGTTATTCGAACCTGAGGTATGTTATTAAAACGCAGAATGTGATCTGAAAGAGTTGAACCAGGGAAAACATCTCCTCCAATCGCGATTCCTGAATATGTTAAGCAAATGTTAGAGTGGGCACATTATTCATGTGAATCAGTAAGTGTGGCATTTTACACATATCCAAACAAGTTACCTTCATAAATACCATCGGTCACTCTTGCAATGGTGTTGTACAGCTCATTCGACATGCCACCCTATTGAAGTAATGGAAGATCAGCTTATAATTAGCAATAACTAATGAAAAAACGTGCAGTTGAGTATGTACTAATCAGTCGTCAAATTCAAATTAAATAAGTCAGGAGCTCTACACATGTATTTACATTATAAGTATCTCCATAATATAAAGATAAACCCCAAGCATCGTGTTCGGGTTCTAAAATTCTAAAAAGCAGAACTCCGTATGTAAACAACAAATAATCTTTGCAGACACAATGGGTGTACAACAGACAGTTTCTTTTTTATTCCATTAACTTTATTTATGGATGCGAATTATACAGAAATACATACGGTGAAGTATCTTATTGAGTGATTTTATGATTTAAAGCATACCGATTTAGACACAAAACCAACAGATCCAGGCCTGTACAGCTTGCATTGAATTATGTTGTCAATGGTTCCAGCAGTATCACCAATCTTGAAAGCACCAGCCTGAACTCCTCCGACTGTTGCAGGTCCAATGATGACCTACACATATCACCAAATCACTTCGCAAACATAAACAATAAATCGAAGGCTACTGTCAGCCTGCATCGTATAACATGCCAACACCCATATCAGAAAGGAGCAAAAGAAGTTATCATATTGCTCAAGCTCACAAGCCATCATTTTGTTCAAAGTTGCCTATAAGGATATGTTCCTTTGTTTTATTTTATTTCTCATTCTAAGCGCTCTATGATGAGAACCGGCGATGAACACACAAATTTAGAAGCAGTAATTCATATAATATGTGGCCTTAGTCCTTACCTTATTGTTAGCACGTGCATAGCTGATTAGCTGCTTTGCATCTGATTCAGGAACTCCTTCTGCTATAATGGCTACAACTCGGATAGTTGCCTGCTTCAAAGCTGACATTGAAGAAGCAGACGCACTGCAGATTTCGCAAATACAGTTTAAATTGTAGTCGCTTGATCATGCAGTATTTACCAGACGGATTATCAAAACATAACTAACCTCCGGTAGGATGCAAAGTTGATAAATACATCAGCAGTTGGGTGTGCGTTGCAAGCAGCTTCAATTCTACAAAAGATAAACGAAGAGATAAGTTTTCCGCACATGAAAGTTGTCCTAGCAATCTGCTAGTGTACTAATCTCTGCATCCAAAAAAAGAACTGTATTCTTGTTCAATCAGACAATATAAATGAATGATCAGAGAACCCACGTAGGATGAACCGGAATAGCAATTTCTTCTTGTCCAAAGAAAAGTTTCTGGAACCCATCAGAACCAGGATTGATTATTCCAGCAACAGAAGGTGTTTCTCTCCCTATCAAGCAGTGCAAAGTCAATAAGGAAGAAGAAAAACAGAAACACTATGTAATCCTTTTTAACAAATGATAGGGAGAATATGTACCACAGAGGAAGTCAAAATCAAGCATCCGTTGGATAGGGAGTTGCTTATAATTGTAGAATAATGCTTGGGTGGTTTTTGAGAAAATTTGACCTGTCGCCATGATGTACTTCCCCTGAAACTTAGCCGGTATTAGCCAATGGTACCACAGTGAGTTACTATTTTAAATATCATAAATCATAAGCCCACTAATAGCCATAAATACCAGAATAGAATGAAATCATGTTAGCACAATGACGCAAAAGTTGATATGATGACGCTTCACTAAAAGGCAAGCATACTCCTTCACATTATTTCACAATTCACATGCATGGACAATCTCATATGTCAAGCATAGGCACAACATAAAACGACAACTGGGAAGTACTTTTTATTAAAATGGTATTATGCGAGAAATTTTTCTATGATTCCAAACATTTGCCTGCTAACATGCCCTATAGCAGATGAAAAGAAACATCGGCAGTGTACATCTGGGGCACAGGGAAGAGTCATGTATCATAGCCTTGTATTAACTAAGTATGAGAGAAGTAATAATTTAAGTACATGATGAAAATAACAACTCCAAAGAGCTAGTTTGTTTATCGCTCATAAATAATGTTCGAGCTACCATAATGTTACAAAATTAGTTTCTTGAATACTCAACCCAGATCAGCAACAAATAATCGTGTGACGACAACCAGGCACAACTATCTTTGCAGCAACGAAAAATATAACTGCAGACAAAGACAAGCCATGCTTGTTTGAAATACGACACCCGGAGAATCTACAGAATTAAATGTCCTGATTCACAAAAGTACACCATACAAAGGAGCTGACATCTGAGCAGAACACCAGATCTCAGATAAAATGACCAGCATTTTCACTTAGTGCCATTGCTCAGGTGACTTAATTGAACAATACTCAAACACAATCTCGCACTTCTACCTCCAAGTAAAATCCACAGTATGTATAAACATGTACGGTAAGTTCCCACCAAGCTCAGAGTTTTCTACCCGCCATCATTCATACACAAGCTATAATGAATACAAAGGAACATTAACAACTGATTCACTGAGCCATCCAAATAGACTCAGGAATAAGTGATCAAATTCTTAGTCCAAGCGTGATTTTGTTTCTGAAACCTCCTATACCTGTCACCGAGAAATCCTACTAAAACAGAACAACCCAGAACGCACAGAATCTGATTGCTCAATCCACATTAGTAATAATAAAGGAGTTCGTAATAGAATATAAAAGGAGTTGAAAATCTAAGCAGAACACCGGATCTCAAATATGAAGCGTGAGCACATGTTGTCCATAATTACGCAACTACTACTTCCGATGCTTAAATCATGTTTGATTCCAAGATTCAAATCCAGAGCAATACTAAGTTTGCACCAGGACCAGAATTTTCTTCCAGACGTCACTTCAGACAATTTTATATAATAACGCCTAAAATAGACCACTAAGAGTAGAGCTAGCCAAATGGACTCCCAAATGAGTCCACTGCTACAATCAACTCGCACAGTTCTAAGCCACGGGATCTTTTCAGATCCACACAAAAATCGAGCGCCAGAGCCCAACCCGGACAAAACGCAGCAGACGCCCTCACGACTCCCCACGCGAAACCGCATCGATCCGACAAAAATGAAACAAAACTGGGGGCATTTCTGGGCCAAATTCAGGTCGGACGGTGCAAGCGGGGCATCCCATTCCCACCAGAAAACCCCAAAACCCCGTAGAATCGAGCACGGAGAGTGAGATCTCAACGGTACACCGCGGGATCCCGCCATCCGCGCCACCCACCGCGCGGCCAGGGCGAAGAGATCCGCAGATCCGCCGCGTCGGGAGCACACCCCACCAACTGTTCGACCAAACGCCGGAGCGAGCAGTAACAGCAGGAGAAGAGTGGAGAAAGTGCGGAGGGAGTGGATGCGTGCATGTGGGAGCATGGTTTGCAGCTACGGACCTTCCGAGGCGACGCGCAGCGGAGGAGGCGGAATTGCTCGGCGACGTAATTTGGTTTGGGTCTCGCTCGGGGAGGACGGAAGACGAGCGCCAGGATTTATAGTGGCAGGTAGGGGATGGGCCGGTGTGAAGTAGGAGACGCACCCCAGCTACCCACGCGAGCTCACGACGCCGCGAGGACTGTTTGGACTGGGTGTATGAGCCGTAGGGACGACTCAAGTTTCCATTCCTCGATTTAAATCGCCGAGAATTAACTAAAACAGAATATATATTTGTAGAACATTAATTTAGCTTTAAATGTGGTTCTTCTTTGTATTCCGCCCATTACAACATGTTATAGGATTTTTTTTTTGCGAAACACAGTATAAACGCAGACGCTCACATACACGTGCACACACTCACCCCTATGAACGCACACACGCAAACCCTACCCCTAAGAGCATCTCCGAGAGACTGAGTCGGCAGGTCGAGTCTTGAGATTGACGAAGTCACCACAGGCGCCTCACTGTCGACGGGAACGTCGCCTCCCACTGAAGAATATTCCGTCTAAATGAGAAACACCAGCGTCAAACCTGTGGTCTGAACCCTGGTGGGCTGGGGGTACAACCACCCACCTAACCATCTTGCCACAGGCAAGTTCTCGTGTTATAGGATATACAGTATTATCGAATATGACTTACCTAGTATCGTGAACTTTCCTATAAACTGTTGGCACCTAATAACATTTTAGGATGACAATATGAAGGAGACGAGTCCAAACATAATGCCCGGCTCCATGTTTCATTACAAAAAAATTAAAAATCCATCGTGAGATTTACCCAGCTGGGATAGAAACCACAAAGATACTTTTATACAACAAAGTAAATTGAAACCAAAAACATATTTTTATTCAATAAATTTTGAGATATTATTCCCACACAAGAAATTCACAAAATCACACAAAATGAATAATCTAATAAATAGAGCTTGCAGAAGATGTGAAGAAATCCCCATGCATGATCCTCTTATCAATAAAGTTTCAAACGTCAACCCGATCATCATGGCGGTATGGCTTCATGTTGCTCTTATATTGAAGTTAACCCAATCATCTAGTCTAGAGAAAAACAATAAATAGGACACACAAGCACATGTTTAAAAATCAAAAAATAAGCAAGAGATCTAAAAGAAGGGAAAGCAGGTGATTCTGCCTATAATCTACTCCCTCCATCCAAAAATAAGTGTCTCAATTTTGCTCGAAAGTGGAGGTATCTAGACATGTTTCATGTATAGATACATCCACTTTTTGTCAAACTTGAGACACTTATTTTTGCACGAAGGAACTATTAGATAGGTTGGAGAAGCTAGTTTCCGACTCTTCTATCCCAACTGCATTTTCTCTTTATTTTTATAAATTTCCCGAGCTTAGTGTCTACAAGAGCTGAATAATAAAGAGAAGAACGCTACCATACAACTTGTATCTATTTTCCCTACTCCCTCCGATCCATATTAATGGTCTCAACATTGTCTAGATACGGATGCATCTAGTCTAAACACTTAACTAGATACATCTGTATCTAGATAAAGTTGAATCCATTAATATGGATCGGAGGTTGTATTATTTTTCTGTGGTTTCTGCAAAATTTCAACGGTTACAGTCTTTGACCAAAACGAAGAGACAATGGCGATTTTTTTTACAACAACCAGACATGCACGATATCTCACGACCAGGAGGTGCTCGGTTCGAACTTATACTGTATATCTTAATTTGTCACTCAAAAAATTTATCTCCGCTCCGTAGTCATGGTCCATACATGTGTATGCGTGGGTTAGACTTCGATCCGACAGGGGCGGCTGAACTGATGAGTGATGAGATCCACCTTGTGCTCTCCCTGAACGCTGGGCTACAACAATTCATCAGGAGACCAGCACTCGTGGTAGATCAACGATTCAACGACACGTGTTTGACTGAATCGTTTGTGTTCCACAGTTCCAATTTTTGGTATATCGGTTTTATTTTTTCTTTTGGAATCGGGATAGAGATTTGATTTGTCCAAATGCTTGAGCGTGCGTGTGCTTTCTCCATTTTCTAGCGCTCGCGACTGTCGTAATTGACTGGAGCGAGCAACTCGTCATGTTTTGTTGACATGCTGGTTCAACCTATATTATCTGTCGTTTTCTGCTTGCAGCCCCAAATTTTGTAGTTTTGTTACATTTTCCTCTGCCCATATGTGAGAGGTGTTACAATTACATGCTTCCAATTTCCAAACTGCATGTGGGAAATTAGAATGTACCGAGTATAAAAAGTCACGTTGCTCCACTTTACAATTTCCAAACTGCATGTGGAAAATTAGAATGTACCGTGTATGAAAAAGTCACATTGCTCCTCTTTACAATTTCCAAACTGCATGTGGAAAATTAGAATGTGCCGAGTATTAAAAAAGTCACATTGCTCCTTTGTGGTGGAACTATAAACCGACTAAGATTTCATATGAATATATTCCAATGAATATTTTTCAAAACAAATTCTAGGACAAAAAGGGAGTTTGTACTATAAACATGCTTTTCTCTCACCTACACGAACAAGTTTGATGATGAGGGGGATTTGTTTTCTGTTTTTTTGTTAGCAAAGGTTGGTGTTATGTATATCACACTGCTGTAGCAATTAGAGACCAACTGCCGAAGTTCCTATGACATAAATAGTGAAATTGTATTTAATCCGTGTCAGAATATCTAGCAACAGTGAGTTATTTGGGTTGGTCCTGGCGTCCTGCTGTACACCTGCTGAAACTGGCCCAGAGAGAATATTCGGTATAAACCAAATTTCAGTAGAAACAGGTGAACTTTACAAAATATCATGTTTAAAAACTACAAAAATTCAACAAAAATGGATTACGTTGGGACGGTAGAGTTTTGTAGACATGTAAATTTGCAAGTTGAAAATCAAATTTGTTTAATAGTTATAAAAATGACAAATTCAGTAATGAATAGTAGTTCCGCAATGAATAGTAACGTTTGCTACAACGTTACTATTAATTGTTGAATTTGCTATTTTAGTATCTCCTAAACATTTTTTAGTGTTGAAAGGATCGTATGGCCACCTAGAGGGGGGGTGAATAGGTGCTACTCCAATTATTAATTCTTTTTCGATTAAGGCTTGACACAAAGGTAAATTCTCTAGATATGCAACTAAGATGAATTTACCTATATGACAAGTTAAGTCTAAACAAGATAAGATACAAGTAGTAAATAACAAGAAAGGAGTAACCGATCGGGAAGCACGCGGAGACAAGGATGTATTCCCGAGTTCCTCCTTTTTAGGGGAGTACGTCTCGTTGGAGGGGTGT
This sequence comes from Poa pratensis, assembly GCA_947311845.1. NCBI lineage: Eukaryota > Viridiplantae > Streptophyta > Magnoliopsida > Poales > Poaceae > Poa > Poa pratensis. The sequence continues at coordinate 3,218,013 of CAMZMU010000110.1, read as the reverse complement.
GAGTTTCAAACTCAAGACGCCACAAATGGCCTCACCCTATTCTCCGATGAACTTCGCACAAAAGCTCGGTCCACCTTCCACTATCGGAGACCTTCAAGGCGGAATCCGGAGCCCTTACAACAAGCTTGGAGCACAACCCACAAAAGGATTGGGAGCTCCCAAGCACCACAGCTTCACTACACAAAAGTAGCAAGCAAGTAAGTACAACAAGATGCCTAGGTTTTCCTAGTGGAAACCCTAGGCTCAAATCCCTCAAGTGAATGAGGGGGAAATGAAGAACGCTTCGGTGGAGTTGTAGATCCGGGCCTTCTCCTTCAATCCTCCAAGTATGAGTGAGTTTGGGTGGAGGGATTGGGAGATCGATGAGCTTTGGTCTTGCAACAATGGGGGGCAAGAGATTCTGGTCGAGCTCTCTGCTGGAGGTAGGTGGAGGGGTATTTATACCCCTCCCAAATCTAGCCGTTGCAAGTCTTCAGGGGGCCGGAATATCCGGCTTGAGTGGGGGCCGGAATATCCGCCCCCGGAATATCCGGCCCAGATATTGAAATGTCCGGCCCCAAATATCCGGTTTTGGCAGACGAACGCACATCTGGTTGTTCTCTGGTCCTTAGCAGAAAATCCCTGGGGGCCGGAATATCCGGCCGCGAATATGAATAATCCGGCCCAAATGTCCGGTTTAGCCAGACACTCGCACAAACGTCTGGCAGCTGATTCTTGGCAGAAATTTCCTGGGGGCCGGAATATCCGGCCCATAATTCAAATGTCCGGCCTCAAATATCCGTTTTGCCAGAGCAACACACGAGCTTCTTTTCTCACATCTTTTTGGAGTTTGATGCTTATAAGATTTTCCTTAAATCCTGCATCACTTAAGCATGGTTAAATTATCGCTAGTGTTGTTGCCTAACACACAAAACATCGAGGGATCATGAAATGCCCTTTCAATCTCCCCCTTTTTGGTGTTAGATGACAACACTAGGATTTGCAAAGAGGTAACCGAACCAAGTCATCAAGTTTCCAAAAAGATTAGAAAGGCTCCCCCTAAATGTGTGCATATAAGTAGTTTGCATTGGAATACAAATGCACAACATATAGGTAAAGAGCTTCACCATTCATAGTAGGGAAACATGATACAACCATGAGACAAGATATATATATATGAATATGATGAAATTTTGAGTTGAAGATCATACCATTGCATAAATAATTTCAACCACAACATAACTAGATAATTCCGAAATCCATGTCTCATCAAAGAACCATAGGACATAGTGCTTACACATAGCATACAAATAGCAAATAGTTCGATAAAAAAGAAAAAAATGGACACAAGCTCTTAAGAAATGATAAAGGCATATGCTTGTGTCCGACCCATGCAAATCCCCACGGAGAACCTAAATAGAACTACTTCTCCCCCTTTGGCATCGAAACGCCAAAAAGGGAAAAGAGCGAGGCTAAACGTCCCGGAGGCTCAGCCGGACTCCGCATCCTCATCCTCATCCTCGCGCTCCTCGGAGGCAGCATCACTACCAGCTTCAGCATCATCATCATCCTCATCATCATCACTGTCAGCAGGTGGAGGTGAACTAGTAGCAGCAGCACTGTCAGAGTAGAGGACCGTCTCCATGTCAACCCATGGAACCTTTGACCGATTCCACTTACTATATGAGAGGGGAGCTGAGGCCTTGGGGGGAGCACCCTTTGAGCCTGACACATGGTGAATAATAAGCTTCTGATCATGGGCCATGTCATGGCGGTCACGGTAGGCAGTGTATTGCTCCTTGCGGATGTCAATGCCCATGCAAAGCATGCTCCGCTGAAACCAATTCAGCTTTTAATCTCCGGGGCAATAGATGGTGCAGCAGTGTTCAAACGCCTAGTGCTACCACTTCGGCGAGCATCAGTCATAAAGGAATCAGTGCTAATAGGAGTGGACTGCATCTTTTTGAGATAGAACCCCTTTGGCTTGTGCTCCACACAGCCCCTAGACAAGTCATAGTCCTCCAATTTGTCCTTGATAAGCAGCATAATATAAGGAGCATAAGGAATTGAGTATCGAGAAACCATGCATCATGCATCTCATGAAAGATATAATCCATCACATCCACTTTAAAATTCTCTTCGGAGTCTTCACTTTGAAAGCAAGCATGAGCATGAAGAAGGAGATCCACTAGACATCCTCGGATAGCATTTCGGTTTCCACCACTTGGGTCAATGTTCTCACGAAAAATGCGCACAAGAAGATCATAGAGTGGGAGGAGGCCCTTGACCTCACCAATGACACCACGGGGACCATAGAGATCAGCCATCAAGTTCTTGTTAGGCCTTCCCGGGGAGTGAAGACGACGACCCACTGCACGAGCTGCTCCCTTGAACCTGTAGCCGAGGACCCTAGCGAAATCATAGAAGGTAGCCTCACAATAGATAGCCCCGGTCATCCACTTCATAGTGAGAGCATCATCACCTTTCATAACTAGAGTGGCGAAAAACTGCTGAAGGATAGTTGGATTGTAGTCACATTGAATACCCATGAGGCGATGAAGTCCCATTTTCTGAGTCACATACACTGCATCGGAAAATTCTGCCTTGGCCTTGAAGCGATTCATGTCAATTGAGTGCATTAGACGGATGGGATGCTCGAAGGTGAGATAAATGTCTCGGTAAATGTACATTTGTTGAGTGCACCAAAAGTTTGTGTCCTCAATGTCCTCATCTCTATCCTCAGATTCATACCAATCTCCTTGACGCAAGGCGGAGTAGTCAACAGCATCCAAGAGCTTGTAATCGGTTCGAGCAGCTTTGCCCTTTCTCTTCTTAACCTCAGCCCTTGATTTCTCAGATTTCTTCTCAGCAGCTTGCTGCCTAGTAACTGACTCATCAACGAAAACACCTTCTGCATTTTTCTTGAGGTACCTTTTGCGATGATATTTCTTCGGAGTACTCGAATCACCTGTGAAATAAGAAGATAGGTGGATAGCATAGATAAGGACACACAAGTTTATGACTGGAATACTAAATACATTAGAGAAGGAATCCCTTAGTCGATACTACTTAGGCCTAAAAAGAATCTGAAATACAGACCCCGGATATTCCGGTCCAGAGAGGGCCGGATATTCCGGGGGCGGATATTCCGGCCAGCAAGGGCCGGATATTCCGGCCTCCAGAAATCTGATTCATCTAGGTCTAAAAGTAGATCGAACAAAAGAGTACCAAAACTAATGTATCTAGATGACAGGGAAAGCAACTAGCATCATCTACTCCAAGTATTAGCACAAAATAACTCCACATCAAGAGAGGATGAAGAACACCCTAGATTTGAAAGTGAGAGAGTTACCCTCATCCATTTGAGGAACCACTTGGAGGAGAAGATGCCCGGAAGAATGGAGAATCAGATCCGGAGGGGCCCCGGATATTCCGGTGGTCCAACTCGACTCCGGTGAGGCAGGGCGGCGGCAGGCAGCAGTTTTTGAGGTGAGGGGGTCGGGGGGAAATGAGGAGCACGAAGCCCTCTCCACCCCGGACCCTCCCCTTAAAAAAAAGACAACTGCTTAGGCCGGATATTCCGGCCCCCGAAGGGGCGGATATTCCGCCCCCCGGATATTCCGGCCCAAAAAGGCTGAATAATCCGGGGCCTGCTGGAGCCAAAACACTCAGATAAAAGGTGGACTTGTGTGCAAGAAAAGACATGTTTTTAGATGAGAGAGGCTTAGGATTAGAGAGCCAAACTGATATTGGTACTTCACGCTCAAACTTGCAAGAAACGAACAAGGAAATGCCAAGTTGAGTGTGTTTTCCATAAAACCAACGAAAAGGACCAAAAACTCCAAATGATTTGCAAATAAAGTCCACAAGAACCAACTCTTCATAAAGAAGAGGGCGGTGGCCTAGGCCACCATGTATGAGTTTGTGGTGTGACACCGCGAAGATGTATCTTGGGTTCACGGCCACTACTCGTCATTTAAGCTCACAATTCATAAAATGAAAATATAGAGGCAAAATGAGTTCTTGCTATCGGCATAATGGGGGGAGGGATAGACCAATGGATTAGACCGCACTCCCCCTATGTCCATGCCTACATCCAAACCAAATTACTATTGTCTAATATGGGTAGGTATGCAAGAAGTCCACTAAGTCCAATTGCTTATGTCCACCACATTTAGTTCTCCTCTCAACTCCTTGAATCTTGCTTCACCAAGAGGCTTTGTGAACATATCGGCGAGTTGATGCTTGGTGTTGACATAGTTGATTGCAATATCACCCTTTTCAACATGATCTCGAATAAAATGATACCGGATCTCAATATGCTTGGTCTTCCCATGAAGTACCGGATTGTGAGCAATTTTGATGGCACTTTCATTGTCACATAAAAGAGGCACTTTGTCACAAATGACACCATAATCCTTTAAAATTTGCCTCATCCATAATAATTGTGCACAACAACTTCCGGCGGCAATGTATTCGGCTTCGGTGGAGGACGAGGCCACACAATTTTGCTTCTTGGAAGACCAACTCACAAGAGACCTACCAAGGAATTGGCAAGTACCCGAAGTTGATTTTCTATCCATTTTGCAACCCGCCCAATCCGCATCCGAATAACCTACAAGATCAAAGCTTGTCCCATGGGGGTACCAAAGACCATAGTTAGGAGTATCTATCAAGTATCTTAGAATCCTTTTAACCGCGGTTTCATGACTTTCCTTAGGACTTGATTGGAATCTTGCACACATACCCACACTAAACATAATATCCGGTCTAGATGCACAAAGGTAAAGTAAAGATCCAATCATAGAACGATAAAGCTTGGGATCAACTTCCTTACCCTTCGGATCTAAGTGTAGATCCGCCTTAGAGTCCATGGGAAACTTATATGGCTTGGCGTTGTTCATATCAAATTTCTTGAGCATGTCTTGAATATACTTGGCTTGACATAAGAATGTTCCTTCACTATATTGGTGGATTTCAAAGCCAAGAAAATACTTCAATTCACCCATCATGGACATCTCAAATTCCTTGGTCATTAGCTTAGAGAATTGATCACTAAATTCATGGTTAGTAGAACCAAAGATAATATCATCAACATATATTTGGCATACGAAAAGCTCTCCATTTATCCTTTTTGTGAAAAAGGTGGGATCGATTACCCCAATTTCAAAACCATGGTCTACTAAGAACTCCTTGAGATGATCATACCAAGCACGTGGAGCTTGCTTGAGCCCATAAAGGGCCTTATGTAGTAAGTAGACATGGTTAGGAAAGTTAGGGTCTTCAAAACCCGGAGGTTGTTTCACATACACTAATTCACTTAGTGGACCATTTAGAAAAGCACTTTTAACATCCATTTGATATAAGGTAATGTTATGAGTAGATGCATAGGCAATCAATAAACGAATAGATTCAAGTCTAGCAACGGGGGCATAGTTTCACCGTAGTCGACTCCTTCGATTTGGGTGTAGCCTTGTGCAACCAATCTTGCTTTGTTGCGAATGACTTGACCATGTGAGTCTTGCTTGTTCTTGAATATCCACTTGGTTCCAATGACATTATGTGATGTGTCTTTGGGTCTTTCAACTAATGACCATACTTTGTTGCGCTCGAAATTGTTCAATTCTTCATGCATGGCCGCAACCCAATCCATGTCTTCAAGAGCATCATATACCTTGAGAGGTTCTAAGCTAGACAAACAAGAGACATGACCACAAAAGTTAGTTAATTGATTACGTGTGGACACACCCTTACGAATACTCCCAAGGATATTTTCTTTGTAGTGTTGGAGATGATCCAATGTTGATGCACGCCGAATGACTCGGCGTTCTATGGCTTGACCAATTGTTTCACCAACACGAACATCTTCATCATTTCCTTCATCTTGTTCATGGTCAACCCGAAGTGGAGTTCTTGGAGATGGGGGTTCATCATGTTCTTGGTTTCCACTAGAGTTGGGTGGGTCTTGACCATTATCTTGCTCATGTGGATGACTATCATGATCTTGTTCTTGTATAGCTTGTTGATCAATGGTTGAGGTGGATGGTTCAACTTGAGTAGAACTTGTTCCTTCTTCTTGAGTGTCCATAATAGGTTCTTCAATAGGAATAAGTTCCCCTATGCCCATAGTTCTTATGGCTTGAGGTGGAGGTACATCACCTACATTATCATGATCAATATGCTCCGCTTGGGAGCCATTATCCTCGACAAACTCCACATTCATAGATTCTTCAACACATCCGGTGGATATGTTGTAGACCCTATAAGTGTGGGAGTTTGCGGCATATCCAACAAAAATACCATCAAAAGTTCTAGATTCAAATTTAGCAATTGGGCAACCTTTAATGTAAACATGGCATTTGCATCCAAATACGCGAAAGTAAGAGACATTTGGCTTTTTACCGATAAGGAGTTCATATGGTGTCTTTTTCATGAGAGGACGAAAGAAGAGCCGGTTGGAGTAGTGGCAAGCGGTATTGATGGCTTCGGCCCAAAAGTTATATGGGGAACGAAATTCGGCCAACATAGTTCTTGCCATATCAATAAGAGTGCGGTTCTTCCTTTCGGCGACACCATTTTGTTGAGGAGTATAAGCAGCGGAATATTGGTGTTGAATGCCCTCCCCACTTAGGAAATCATCCATAGTGTAATTCTTGAACTCCGTACCATTGTCACTTCTTATTGCTAAAATCTTGGAGTCATATTGGCGTTGAACTAAGGTTGCAAAGTCAATGAATATCTTTTGAGTTTCACTCTTCCTCTTGAGGTAGAAAGTCCAACAATATCTTGTATAATCATCCACAATCACCAAACAATATTTCTTGCCACCAAGACTATCATATGTGGGAGGCCCAAAGAGATCCATATGAAGGAGCTCCAAAGGCCTCTCAGTGGAGATAATGCTCTTCTTGGGGTGATTCTTTTCATGCATCTTTCCGGCTATGCAAGCACTACAAGGACGATCTTTGGAAAAATTAACATCGGTTAGTCCTACCACGTGTCCACCCTTCACAAGAGTTTGCAAATTTCTCATACCGACATGGCCTAGCCGGCGATGCCAAAGCCAACCCTTGTCGGATTTAGCCATTAGACACGTGGCGATTTGAGTGGAGAAATCGACCACATACAAACCGTTTACACGAAATCCAACAAAGGCTACTTTAAGAGATTGAGTGAAAAGGATGGTCACGTGGTGTTTATTAAAGATAACGGTGTAACCGACATTGCATAATTGACCAACGGAAAGTAAATTGTATGAAAGGGATTCAACAAGAAGGACCTTCTCAATGGATAACTCCGGAGTGATCACTACCTTGCCATATCCCAATACCTTAAGTCTTGCATTATTCCCGACGGTAACATGAGAAAATGTGAGTAATTGATTCAATAGGCCCTTTACTACTTCTTTGCTTCCGGTCATGTGAGATGAACACCCACTATCAATGAGCCATGAAGATCCACCGGAAGAAAAGTCCTACAAGAATCAAGTCTTTGTTTTAGGTACCCATTGTGAAATGGGTCCTCTTTTGTTAGTCACAAGGGTCTTTGGAACCCAAATAGCATAGTGATAATCATCTCCATATGAAGTGCCAACATATTTAGCAAAAACACAACCATCTATAGATTTCATAAGAACATATGAAGGGTTGTATTTTCCCGCAAAGTCATTGTGAGTGGCATTGCCCCTTGTGGCATCACCACTCGCAATGGTAGTCTCTTTTGCTTGTGCGGGCTTGGCCTTCTTCTTGTTCTTGTTCTTCTTTTCTTCTTGGCAACATAACCAAGGCCCTCTTCCCTATGTGTAGCTTTTGCGCTTGCAAGAGCTCATAAAGAGGTTTCTCACCTTGAGGGCTAGAGGCCTTGGCAAGCTCATCCTTTAACCTAGCATTTTCCTCAATGACATTTGCATGATCACAAGAAGAAGTGGAGGAACTAGGTACATCAATTTTAGTAGATTGTATTTGAAGTTGTTCAAAAGACTTGTGAGAGTAGAGTGTTCACTCTCCAAGGCCTTGTGAGCCTTGGTGAGCATCTCTAGCTCTTCGGCTAGTCTATTATGACCAACACCAAATACGACCTTTTGTTTCTCTAAAACCTTGTATTTAGCAATAGCATGGTCGCGTTCTTTAATGATTTTAGAAAGAGTTTCATTTTGAGATTCATCAATATTCTCAAGCTTCTCCTCAAGAGAAACTCGAAGCTCATGCTCTTCCTCAATAGCCATGGTAAGGGAAGCGATCTCATTAGCATATTCTCTTTCAAGTCTCCCCTTTTCTTCTTGTACCACCAACACTTTGGAAGGTAGCTTCTTGTTGGAGATGAACTTCTTGAAGTAAGGCTTCGTGGGAGAAGAACTTGAAGCTTCCTTGAGAATGAGTCTTCCTCCATGTTCTTCACGGTTCTTATAAGGGCATTTGGCAACATAGTGGAATTGATCTTGGCAATTGAAGCAAGTCTTCATTTTTGGGTTGCCCACCTTGTAACCACTTGATTTGTGCTTTTGATCCACATAAGCTTTAGCTTTTGATGGATTCTTCCAAAAGGTCTTTACCATGAGAGCCACATAATCTCTATGAGCACTCAAGAGTTCATCGGGTGGCAAGTAACTTCCCTCTTCATGATCTTGGTCTTCATCTTGTTCCACCACCTTGGCCTTCAAAGCAAGTGAGGAGCTTTGGGCCATTCCAATAGCTCGGGCACGAGAGTCTCTAGCAATTTGGGCTTGGACCTTGTAGGATTGCATCTCTTGCATGACTTCATTTGAGGTCAAGGTTTCATAGTTGTGCTTTCCTTGGAGACTCTTCAAGTCGGTCTCTTCAAACGGCATGAGGGCATTCACATACTTCCTCTTGATGTAAGTATCATCCACATGTTTAGCACCAAGGTCTCTATATGCGGAAGCAAGAGCCTTGAGCCTTTGATACATCTCCTCATGAGTTTCATCATCTTTCTTGTAGAAGCCTTCAATTTGATTGCTCATGGCTTCATATCTATTTCTCCTCATGCTCTCATTTCCAACGAACACCTCCGTCAGAGTGTTCCATGCTTCCTTGGCGGTGGTGCAATCTTCAATGTGATGAATGTTCTTCTCACCCACGGCAACACGGATCACATCAAGAGCGGTGGAATTTAGTTGAGCTTCAACTTCTTCTCGCCTTGTCAAATCATTTTCATTCACCGGGTTGAATCCATCTGCAATGATCTTCCAAAGACCTATGCAACCACTTTTCAAGTGAGATTTCATAGAAGAATGCCAACGGGTAAAAGAAGATGCATTAAGACTAGGTGGAGCTCCTCTTAAGTGTATAGGAGGATGAGGGATAGGTAGGTCGGGAGAGTAGGCAAAAGGAACTCTAGCATTTTCTCCCTTCCCATTAAGTGTTTTAGATGGGGATTCATTTTTATTTTGGTCCACCCCCGGATCCACTTTATCCTCGTTCTCCTTTACCTCCACTTGAGGAGTTTCCAGAGAAGGAGGTGATGCGGTTACCTTTGCTTCCGAGAGTTTTGCTATCATTTCACGCAACTCATCCATTTTGGTTTCCATAGAGGTCTTCAAGTTAGTGAAGTCCTCCATGAAAACCGAAGTGGCCGGAAGAGCAAGAGGGTTCCCATCGGCATCGAAGGCCATATTTCTCTTAGGCGGTTAAGCCCGAATAAAGAGCCGAGGCTCTGATACCAATTGAAAGGATCGTATGGCCACCTAGAGGGGGGGGTGAATAGGTGCTACTCCAATTATTAATTCTTTTTCGATTAAGGCTTGACACAAAGGTAAATTCTCTAGATATACAACTAAGATGAATTTACCTATATGACAAGTTAAGTCTAAACAAGATAAGATACAAGTAGTAAATAACAAGAAAGGAGTAACCGATCGGGAAGCACGCGGAGACAAGGATGTATTCCCGAGTTCCTCCTTTTTAGGGGAGTACGTCTCGTTGGAGGGGTGTGAGTTTCAAACTCAAGACGCCACAAATGGCCTCACCCTATTCTCCGATGAACTTCGCACAAAAGCTCGGTCCACCTTCCACTATCGGAGACCTTCAAGGCGGAATCCGGAGCCCTTACAACAAGCTTGGAGCACAACCCACAAAAGGATTGGGAGCTCCCAAGCACCACAGCTTCACTACACAAAAGTAGCAAGCAAGTAAGTACAACAAGATGCCTAGGTTTTCCTAGTGGAAACCCTAGGCTCAAATCCCTCAAGTGAATGAGGGGGAAATGAAGAACACTTCGGTGGAGTTGTAGATCCGGGCCTTCTCCTTCAATCCTCCAAGTATGAGTGAGTTTGGGTGGAGGGATTGGGAGATCGATGAGCTTTGGTCTTGCAACAATGGGGGGCAAGAGATTCTGGTTGAGCTCCTCTGCTGGAGGTAGGTGGAGGGGTATTTATACCCCTCCCAAATCTAGCCGTTGCAAGTCTTCAGGGGGCCGGAATATCCGGCTTGAGTGGGGGCCGGAATATCCGCCCACCGGAATATCCGGTCCAGATATTGAAATGTCCGGCCCCAAATATCCGGTTTTGGCAGACGAACGCACATCTGGTTGTTCTCTGGTCCTTAGCAGAAAATCCCTGGGGGCCGGAATATCCGGCCGCGAATATGAATAATCCGGCCCAAATGTCCGGTTTAGCCAGACACTCGCACAAACGTCTGGCAGCTGATTCTTGGCAGAAATTTCCTGGGGGCCGGAATATCCGCCCATAATTCAAATGTCCGGCCTCAAATATATGTTTTTGCCAGAGCAACACACGAGCTTCTTTTCTCACATCTTTTTGGAGTTTGATGCTTATAAGATTTTCCTTAAATCCTGCATCACTTAAGCATGGTTAAATTATCACTAGTGTTGTTGCCTAACACACAAAACATCGAGGGATCATGAAATGCCCTTTCAAGTGTCAATTTGTAAATTTACATGTCCATAGAACTTTTAAACATGATATTTTCTTTGTTTTCACTGGTTTCCACTGAATCCTTTGCGGTGGAACTGTAAACTGCCTAAGATCTCATATGAATATATTCCGATGAAATTTTTCAAACAAATTCTAGGAAACAATACTGAGATTGTACTATAAACATGTTTTCCTAGCTCTCACCTACATGAACAAGTTTGATGATGAGAGGGGGGCATTTTAATCAAATCAATATCAAGGAAGAGGGGGTGGCAGCGGTAAGCTAGGGCTGCGGGGGTGGCAAAGCGATGCGGAAAGAGAAGGAGCGATGGAGGAGATGTGCAGCAGCCCTTCTAGATGGCCGGCGACGGTGCACCTCGGGCAGTGAGGATCGTGTGCTTGCGCACAGGGCGACGTGCGACTGTTGCCGAATCGGGGGAGAGGTGGTTGGAGAAAAAATTTGAGATTCACAAGGCCACGCGTCGTTGTTTGGAGATAGTCCACGCTGATAAGCCTGTAGACCAGTTCCGATAAAAATTCTCGGTAGTCAGGAGGAGCCTGTAGCCGGAGAGTTTCCGAACAAGCCCTAACTCCACATCCTCAGGTTCCCAGGAGAATCACCATTCGATTAACTTTGGTATCTATGTCTGTGCAAATATGGGATCTTAATGTGAGATCACTTGTTCCTTTGGCATAAGCCGCTCCTTCCCGTGAGATCGATGCATATATTGTTTCTCATGCAGCCTTTCCGATACACGTGTGTTAAATCAGCATTCGACTCATGCAATGTTCCAAGTCATAGTCCAACTTTTCTGCACATCAGCCCGTGACAAGATGAATTCATCTAGCGTCACATATTTGTGCATTTCCTCAGAATGAAAGCAACCCACATTTTGGAGCGTAATTGTGAATCCCGACTCCAGTTTGGTTACCAAATCGACATGAATAAATCAACATGAATAGTGAAGTTTCTTTTCTTTTTACCTTCTTTTATTTCTAAACAATAAATTGAAATTTGTACATATGTCTAGCAACTAGAGATTGTACGTACTTCTTTTTATTTATTTTTAAACGAGTTAAAAGACTTATCATTTTCATTAATTTAACTAGAAGAGAGTTGTCCGGTTAATTAGCCGGTGATGGGCCGAAAACTGGCATAAATATCCTCGTCGACCGTCATGAAACACGACCATCACGAGGACACACGGCCACGCTGGCTGCCAAACGTAAACCGCACACACACCACTGGAAGGGAGGGTCGTCGTCGAGATTGTCCACAAGTGTCATCGTCATCAGTCCACCGCAAGTGACTCCGACTTCACCGAAGAAACGACCGCCTAAGCGACTCCCGCAATATTTTTTTATGGGTTATTCATGTCATTTTGATGGCTATACCTTCTTTATATACTCCTAGGTGGGTTTCATGGACATGAAACGTTGCCCTCTGACAGAGTAAGCGCATCTCCAGCCAGCCCCCCAAGAGGCCCTTGTTTAGCTCCGGCGATGCAAAAACGCCCAGCCGTGTCCCCATAGCCTCCCCCCCCCCCCCCCCCCCCCCCCCCCAACAACAACTCAAAATAGTGTCGGCAAATCCAGCACGACCCCAGCGCGTCCATTTTCCTGGCCCACCCAAGTGTTTGTAGAATTGCCTTTGTTTGGGGTGGGGGTGCGGCTGGGAAGATGTCCTCGTGTTTCATCCGGCGAAAGCGTTTTGCCCTCAGGACGTGTCATTTCCCATCCGGCGATTATCTTGTGTGTACCAACGGCTAGAGATGCTCTTAAACGCCATGCAGGGTGAATTCCGTACTGATTAACTATGTTATAGTGTTGTAGCATTTAGAGACCAACTAGTGAAGTTTCTACGACATAAATAGTGAAATTGTATTTAATCGATGTCAGAATTTCTAGCAACAGTGAGTTATTTGCTTGGTCCTGGCATCTTGCTACTTTTTTTTAAACGAGGCAAAAGTCTTGTCTTTTTATATTGCACCCCAGTAACTCAATTTTTTTTCTGGATTTCTTTCCAACCGGTCTTTCGTTAGGAACAATGCGGTCTAGCTACCTGATTAAGCAAGGGCACATGCCATGACTCAGGCGGAGTGTCCCAATCAAAGTTGTTAATTCGGCAGATAGGCAGATACGCGGAAGAAGGAAGGATGGCGCTCTCCGGTGCTAACTCCCAACAAAACCAATTGGTGTGTAGCAGTGGCAGTCAGCTCTCACATAATCATTCCTCGTATGCTCCAATTTATATTAGTGTAAAGTGGCCGTTGGAACCTTTGGTCATACGCAAGATTAAAAGGAAGTTGAAGAATCAAACCATGCCGTATTGACCAACTAACTGTTTGCTCCTGCTTACTTCTTAGGGCACCTCCAACGGGCTGGCGCAAACGGATCAGCCCAGTCCGATTTTGTCCGGACGGACACGAGAGGTGCTCCAACGGGCTGGCGCATATCGCCATCTGTCCGGGAGGACACGCGTTTTCACCCCAAACGCGGCCCAATTTTGGTCCGCCTTTGGTCCACGCGCGGACAGAAAGCGTGTCCTCCTGTGTCCGCGTCTGGCCCACCTGGCAGCGACCGTGGCCGCTTCAGCTACCTCGCTGGGTCCTATTAAATGAGACCGCCGGCCAACCCCCCCCCCCCAGTCCCCACCCCACTTCCAGTCAACGACCAAACCTTAGCCGCCGTTCCCGTCCCCGTCGCCCGCCGGAGACAATGAAGAAGCCTTCGTGGCCGTGGAAGGCCGGCCGCCACGACAAGGAGGCCTCCAGCTCCCGCGCGCCTCCACCATCCGACGCCGGTCGCCGTGCTGAGGCCTGCCGTGAGGAACTCCGCGCGGCTCGGAATGCCCGCCGCCGAGCCCGTCGAGCTCGCGTCAGCACGGAGGTGGCCCAGATCTACTGGGATGTGGCGGTGCCCCTCCCGTGGGGTGACGTGCACCTACCGGATGGCTGGCATCTGAGCCACCGCCGCATTCCGGTGCCCGCCATCCCTCGGTCGGGCAGGGCGCGTACGGAGGAGATACTCCGGCGCCGCAGCTTCCTCCCGCCCGACCTCGTCCACGACCCAGCGTACGCGATTAACTCGCCGCTGTGGGACCGGTGGTTCGAGGTCGAGCACGATGCTCGCCGGCGGGCCGCCTTCGCGGCCGAGGCACCGCCGGGTACCAGCCTGCGCCGCCAGAGGAGGGCGAGCCAGACCTCGTCGAGTTGGAGGATGACGACTCCTCCGACTTCGACTGGAGCGGCGACGAGGACACCGCCGCGGCCGTGAAGATGTAGGAGGACGAGCCTGCGCCGCCCGCCTACGACGAGGAGGCCGCCTTCCAGGCCACCGTCGACGCCTCCAATCTGGAGGAACTGGCCCAATGGCCTGACATCGCGCTTGCACTCCGGGAATCGGCGGAGGCGGCGGCGGAGCAGGCCCGCCAGCAGGAGGAGGCGGCGCCCTGGCAGGAGGCGGCGGCGGCGGCGGAGCAGGCCCGCCAGCAGGAGGAGGCGGCGCGCTGGCAGGTGCCGTGGTAGCCGTGGCAGGAGCGCGAGGAAGGCTAGTTCTGGGCGCCAGCACCCGCGTGGCCGCAGGACCCAGAGGCGCCGCCGACGCCTCCAGCGGCGGCAGGGCCACCGGCGCACCTCTGGCACGCGCCGGAGTACGTCATCCTATCCGGCGAGGACTAGAAGGCCACGGCGAGGTCGTGCTATCGGCGGATCCGGCACCGCCGTCCCCCCCCCCCCCCCCCCCCCCCCCCCCCGCGCAGAACCCACTAGATAGGGTTATTTTGTTTTTTTAGATCTATTTTGTGAACTGTGTCACTGGCCCGTGGGGGCCTGGAATATATATATATTATCTTTTATCTTCTTTTTTTTCCTTTAGTTTTGCGCCAGCCCGTTGGGGGCACCTCCAACCGAGGCCCAAAATGTGTCCGTTGTCCGCCCCCAAACGGACCAAACCGGACCAATTTCGGTGTCCGATTGCGCCAGCCCATTGGAGGTGCCCTTATATACTCCCTTCCATTCTTTAAAGTAAGGCGTATTTTTTAAAAATTTAGAGAATGTAAAGTCTGACCAATTATTTAGAAACAATGACCATCAACTATAATATTATATGAACATCTTATAGAAATATATTTCATGATGTATCTTATGGTATTGATTTGGTATTGCAAATGTCTTTTTTTTCATAAAACTTGATCAAACTTCACACGTTTTGATTTTTGGAAGAAAAAAAATATAGGTCTTACTTTCTGAAACTGAGGGAGTACTTTCGTCCATCTGCCATCAGTAATGAGTCAAGTGCAGGGCAAACAAGAAATGCTCTGGCCGTCTTACTAATGTGAATGTTGGACCGTGCCATATTAAGTTGTGTTCAATAGACTTTAGAATTATGTGTTCACCACCTAGGACGTGTTTGCTAATGTAGATGTAGTCTGTTTAGTTACCTGCAGTTTCTATTTCAGACTCTACGGATGCAAACCACATTTAGTTGTCAGCGTGTTGCTATTTGTGACACGCGTAAAAGAGATCCCTTCACTTATTTAAAAAAAATATGTGAAGTCATCACACACAATAAACACCAACATTTTTGGAAATGGAGAATGAATCTCTAGCCCCTGCGTCAAAATAAACAACAATTGATAACCAAACTACATGATCAACATCATTTTCAACCTTTATTGGAAAAGGACACTACTTTATTGGAGATCAACTGCCATGGCGCGCACAGACGAACACACCCCCTCTGTGGATGGCCTGACACGCCGAGTGCTCGGCACGTGCGGACGGTTGTTTGATCACGTAGCGCATACCGAACCCAACCCCTGTTTCCGATTTGCTTTTTTTTATACTCCCTCCGTTCCAAATTAATTGACTTACATTTGTTCACATGTTGATGTATCTAGACATGTTCCATATTTGTAGAAATGAAAGTCATTTAATTTAGAACGGAGGGAGTACAAGATAACCGATTTGCTTAAATAGTACTCCTACGCACATGCTGGCTGCTACCGCGTGGGCCTACCAAACAGGCCCACAAGTCATGGCAGCAATTTTTTTACGTGTGCTTTTATTTTGGTGGAGAAACCGAGGCTGGGACAACCACTGCTGGGACGATTGCGGCCTCTGTGTGGGGCCAAGGTGGCAGCGGCTGATTTCAAGGCCATGTGGAGAATCGGCGTGCGTACGAGGAATCTGGGATCGACTCTGCCGATGTATCATGTGACGACCGACTCTTCTATAACTTCACTTGATGAGATCTCTTGTTCGACGTACGCTGCTCCTTGGCATCAGATCGATGCAAAAAACAAAACAAAAAATGTTGAGACTGACAAGTACAGGACGCAACATAGCTAACCAATAAGGCAATGAAAAAGTTAATGTAGAGATGTACTTCGGAGAGGTACATAGCAGAGCAGCCTTTGATATACGCATACCTGTAAAATCAGTTGTTGACTCTAGCAATCCTGTACCATATGTCACGGTACAACAACTCTTCTCCACATTTCCCGCCAAAAGAAAAGCTCTTCTCCACATTAGAGCATCTCCAGTCGGAGCCTCCACATCCGGCCCCCAAACTGTTTGCGGACACGTCCTAACGTGTCCGCGGACAGCGACCGGACAGGCCCCAAATGTTGTGCTCTACAACCATAATGTTCAAATATTGATATCCAAATACATGCAAGCCATGCACGTCGATCATCGTCGCTAGACCCATAGATGAACTCGTTGTACATGAACTCATCTACGGCGGAGTAATCATACTCATCGTCGGATGAAGAATCCATGCCTACAAATATATAAACTCAATGACAAACCGGTTCCGGCAATTCGACAAACACTTTGAGAGCCAGGTGGATGGAGAGCGATGTAGAACGTACCGGAAACGGAGACTGCGGTTTCCGTGGCGGCGGGGCACCGGCGAGCGTCTTGAACTGCGGGGAGGTGGCGGATATACGACGGGAACGGCGACAGAGCAGAGAGGTGGGCGGAATGTGAGCAGCGCGGAGGAAGAAGAGATGGTTTCGGTCGAATTGAGGGGGGAAATGCGTGTGTCCGCTATTCCAGGGTCGACGTGGCAGACGCGTCCGGGCTGCCCCAAACCCTCCCCGCATATGGGCTGTCTTTGGGGTTGCCGGACCGCCCGGTCATTTGGGCTAGGTTTGGAGGCCTCGCTTGGGTGATGTATTTCAGCCCAAACGCTGTCCGGACGAACCGCCCGGTCGTTTGGGATAGGTTTTAGGGCCATGGTTGGAGATGCTCTTATGGAGCATTATATGATGTACTACTTGGTAGAAGTACATAGAAGCCTTTGCTATGCACGTGTGTAAAATCGTAGTCCAATTCTTGAACTTCTCCAAGTCATAGTCCAACTCTTCTCCACATTACCCGTGACAAGATGAATTAATCTGGCGTCACATATTTGTTCGTTTGCCCTGGAATGAAAGCAAACCTATATATAACTATTGGATTTTATATACGCGTTATTTTCTACACGTTGTAGTGTCGTCTGTGTTTCACACACGAGCGACATGTTCCGGTGACTCTTGGTGTCCGCTTAAAAAATTATGATCACGATGTTATTAAAGTGTTGCAATGTCATGTGTATTTTATCGGAGACACATGGGCAGATATCCTGCGATGATTATGGGTGTCTTGCTGTGTTCATGCTGTAATTGTTACTTTGACATGTTGCAAGTTTGTGTGTATTTTGTTCCAAATATATAAGCGACATGTTGCGATGACTCTAAGTGATTGCTGCAAGTGTTATTTACATGTTGCAAGCTAGTGTGGGTTTTGTTACAAACACACGAGCGACATGTTGCAACGACTCTGCGTGTCTGCTATTTTTTTACATGATGTTCATTTGTGTTTTGTTGCAAACACGCATGCCACATGCTATAACAACTCTAGGTGTCAGCTGCAATTATTATTTTTACATGTTTCAAACTCGTGTGTCATTTGCTACAAACACACATGCAACACATTGCAATGACTCTGGGTGTTTGTTGCAAATGTTATTTTGCCATGTTTCAATCTCGTGCGCCTTTTGCTGCAAACAATAATTGCGACAACTCTAGGTAACTGTAACACCCCAGCCCACCCCCACCAATCCTCAAATCGCTCCGGGCCAAGCACGCTTAACCTCGGAGTTCTTTTCAGATGAGCGTCCGGAAAAGAAGTTGCAACTTGTTGTTATGAGTATCCTATCAATCATATTAAGCCCTGAGCCAGGATCTCACAGTAACTACTGCAATTGTTGTGTTCATGTTGGAAGCATTCTTTATAGCGTCGCATGCTCGTGTCTGTTCTGTTGCAAATACACTATCGTCTTGCTACGAAGACTGTAAGTGTATATTTTTGCAAATGTTATATATCATGTTACAAGCATCGGTTTTATGACTTTATTTTTTTTTCTATTTTTTAGCCACCTGTGATTATCCTTGTCAGATACCGTAACAACAACCTTTTCCGTGTAGCTTGTGTTTGGAATGGTAGAAATTGGAGTTTTTATATTGCATAGAGTTGGCACCAGAGAAAAGTTTAGCGTTAAGATGTGAGGCATTGACCCACCCACGTGGGAAAGTACTTGAAGCATTGTTGTTGGCATGTAGCGGGCTCGACCAACGTGCTAGAGAATCCGAAACGTAGATAATGATGATTCCTGCCTATGTGCAAAAAAGAAATACGAAACATTATGTATTTCATCCTGTGTAAAAAAGACAAATTTCTAGATCTGTGTGGTGATTCAAATCCTCTCAAAATTGTCAGAATTTTGTCATTTTCGTGTAGGGCGCAATATAAACTATTTCGAGTTGAAACTTTTCAGAATCATAGATCAAGTCGATGTCAATATCCAGTATTTTTTCCGGATATTTTGGAAACTTAAAATGGCAACAAAAAATAAATAAAATACCAGGCTACATGTAGCCCGAGTGACAAATCGCCGCTCTCGCCTAAAGGTGGGTAGTATGAAGTTGTGTCGTTGCCGCCTATAGGCTTAGATGCCATGCATTGAGAATCCCCTGCTATCACATTACCATCGAATTTAAAAGAGTAATTACTGAAGTGTTTATGACATAAGTAGTGAAATTACTTATTTTATTATTACCTAGTATACCCGCGCGGGCATAGCTTTCATCGTCTATTGTGATTTATTCAAAAATCTGCACGAAGCAAAAGTAAACACATTTTATAAGTTATTGAGATTTTCTATTTTTGACAACACTTGCATCATCTATTATTTTTTTATTCAACTTTTTAAGAGCATACATGTTTTGGAATTTATTGAGATTTCCTTTATTTGGTATTGAAATTACTTATTTTATTATTGATACTTTGTCTTCGAAGAAAACAACCGATCAAAGCAAATAAAAGGTAAACCGGACATAATTCATGTATTGATGATGGGTAGCTTAGCTTAACTACATCATCATGCACTGTACGTCCCGTTGGGCCAGGTGGGCATGTATGTACACGGTTTGGAAATGTACAGGGAGGGCCGTATACACCTGTTGTTCTAAGCCTAATTGGAAAGTGCACTCTAGATGCAAGTAGGATCCCCACCAAAGTCCCATTTATAGTTAATTTTGTGATGTGTAGTTTAAAATTTGGGTCCAAATTTTACACTAGAAATCACAAAACAAATATAAGTGGGAGTGGGGGACTTTGGTGGGATCCAACTTGATACCTTAAAGTGCACGGGTTAAGGAAAAACTTTGAGGAACAAAAAAAAAAAGGCAACCAATAGAACTACTCCATGATGGGAGGGAGTTGCACGAAGAAGATGCCGGTAGGAAGCAGACCACCACCTCTCTACAACTATAAACGTTGGACCCATGGCCTTCAAGAATCGAAGCTCTTCATACCGAAGTCGAGCAGTATTACTCAGTTAGCTAAAGCATGTGCGTGACAATATTAGTGTTTGATCTCCAGTTCTCAACCTCTCCAGGAGAATGTTTACCTTCCCAATGTAACAATCCATTCCCAGTCTCGCTCTCTTCCAACCACTTTAGTACTGCCTTCTCTTTCTTGAGCTAATGTTTTCTTTTATGTCAGAATATAATCCTACAACGAGGAAAGATTATTGTACAGTGTAATGCTCGTTTGTCTAACTTAAAGTACGAATACTGTATTAACATGGATGTAAAAATGGTATCGGTTCAGTGTGTAGTTTCAATTTCCAAACAAGAAGGTTAAAAGGACGAACATAGAAGACTGCTAGCAATACAGGTTTTTGTTCTCAATGTCACGGCACCAAACAAAAGACCACTTGCATGTAAGTTACTTTCTAGAACTGTGAACGTTACTACATGCTGGCCCTGTTGCGAACCGAAAGTTGAAGTCCAGGCTCTCAAAAGCTTTATCCGGCTCTTGCATGCTGTACATAGTACAGCCATCATACAACATTCCCAACAATGGGACCAAATATAAACTGCTAGGTTCTTTCATCTCATCTGCAAAATTACCCCCCGAAAGAAAAGAAACAGCTACTTTCTAATCCTGACGTGTTGAATCAACTTTGCAACACCTAATCTGAAGCATATGTGTTTCACGCTCTCTTTCTCAATATTGTCTTCCGTGGTTCCTTTCTGCTTGGCGCACTTCCTGAACTTGAGTAAGTCGTCCCTACAGCGCTTTGGTACAAGTCCTTCAACCTAGCGTCATTATATCATATGTAAAACAGTTCTTACAATCATAATTACTTAAGTTTACATAAAAAAGGCTGGCGTGATATAGCAACAAACCTTGGCATACAGATCACGAGTGCAACAACGGAAACTCCAACAATAAGAGGAAACACTGGGGCTGGTGTCAGTTCCTGCAAGAAATAACAACTTAGACCATGTTGAAACTTCAGGTAGATGAAAGGTGTTGGAACCTTTAATAAATTTGGTACAGATGCAATGTACAGTGTACAAAGATATATAGGTTTTGATCAGATAAGAACCCTCCCCGCAAAAAAGGAACCTTTATTTGTGGTACAGACATCTCTCAATAAAATGGTTTCAAACAGCCCATTTATTTGATTCTTACCTCAAATTCACAGTTCGAGAACAAAAACAAATTAAAGACTACGTCATTATGTTTGCAATGCTGATGCAAGTGTGTGAAAGACGTTACCTGCTTGTGATGGCGCTCTTCAGTTTTATATTTCACAGGCCCAACATGAATCTGAGGTTGCTTTTCCAGGTCAACTTCAACCAACTCCGACTCAAATATATGTGTATGGGATGGAAGGCCAGACCGAAGCTGAACAAGATGCTTGCCTTTTGGCAAATTTCGTACTTCAAAGTAGTAGGAAAGAGGGACAGGAACTACAGATTCTATTCTAGAAGGGTCGACAGCTGATCTAATTTCAACAGATAAATGTGGCTGCAACATGTCAATGTCGTCTCCTTCCACATGACCGCTCAAAATTGTTGCTTCTGGCTGTTCAAAAACCACAAAACTAATACCAGAGATGTCCTCCTGACCGACCTGATTAAAAAATAAGAGCAGTGCCTCTGTCATTAACAGTCTTGAACAGTGAGGAGATGCAGTATGCAAATATTGCGTGTAAAGGAGATCCACAATTACTTACATCAACCGATACAAATTCTGGTGAAGCACGCTCAACTGCTGCCAACCTGATATCATCTTTTGCAGCCACTCTTACTGAGTAAGTTGAGCCAGGCACAAGTCCTCTAAGACGGAACCTTCCAAAATTATCTGTGGTAGCTTCCTCATAATAACCTCTTGATTCAGATCTAGCTTCGATAAAAACACCTTCCTTTGGTTGGCCAGTTAACAGTGTTACAGAACCCATGGCACTGCATTGGAATGCTGGATGAGTTAGTACCATAAGATTGGTTTAGTTAAGCATGTTGCAAGAACTGTTGCAATTGGTTAATTTAGAACTAATAAAACATATCTTCGAAGTGAAACACCCTCATTACACAAGCTAGGAGCACCGTTCTAATTGATCGATTTAGAACTTCACAAGCACATCAGTGTGGGAATCATTGAAGAACACAACTGCATGAGCATTAGTGCTACGTTCACACCTCCACTTCAGCACTAATACAGTGGCAGTTGATGCCCATTACTGTGTACAGAAGTCAAATTTCCCAGAATAACGCTAATAATAGTATTCATAGTTCATTCATGGCATTTTGTGTGAGTACAGGTAAAACAGGAGCAATCAAATCATTTATTTCACTCAATTGTTTTACCGCATTGTCCCTCCACCCACCACCTCGAAATAAAAGGCCAATACCCAGCAGCGGCAGTATGAAAAGCTGAGATTTGACCATTTGAGTTCCCTTAGTGCAGTATGAGTAAATGAAAACGTGATGCCACATAATTATACTTTATAACTCAAATCTAACAGATTCTCTCGTCAGCATTGCATAGCCAGAACTGACCGTTGTATGCATCAGTAGGGTTCATAACTAATAGTCTTCCAGTCTTCCCTAACTAATACTCAAATGATGGATTCCAGAAAAAATCTATGGCCATGAATTTTCTGCAGTTTGTAAAATGGTTTCTGTCTATAGATAGTAAGATGGTTTCTGTCTATAGATAGCAGGAGATGGGAACAAATCAAAATATGCGGATCAAATTTAATATGTAAAAATCAAACAAACCTGTAGGCAACACGGGTTGCACGAAACTCAACCTCTCTAGACTCCCCAGAATTGAGATCAATAGCAACAGTTGCTGGAGTAAATTTATATTCCTACAGCAGAACCACCAAACAATTAAGGGCTCTCCAATCAACAAACTTGAATATAATGCCACAATTTAAGTGTTTCTGTAGCCTAAATGGCATATATAGTTGGCTAGTGCGCCAGGAGGACTCTCTTTCGATGGTACCTCTGGCTTTCAAAAGAATCTAAAAAACAATGAAGTGTGAATTGTGAAGTGGGCAAGCATATCTGGTGAAAAGGTATATATAAATCAGAAAGATCCAAAAGAAACGATAGATCCACAACAGTCACTGGTTTTAAAATTTATTTACTCCTACTTTTCTTTCCGAAGTGTCTTTTGTATCCTCAGCGCATTAAGCTGCAAGAAAACACTCTCCATATTCTTTGATATTCTTCTTTCAGAAATTTTGAGAAGCTAGTTCAGTCGAGGCCTTGAGGGGATTGGATATCACCCCCTCATCAGCTATTCTGTCAGATGAAGGCTATAAATTCAATGAACGAGGTAACATGTAAGTCAATGCTATGTACAAGAAATGAAAACTACAAATAGGAGTTCACACTTCACAAATTGTGACAACATATTAACATCTGAACAACCCACTGATTTTTTAGACTATTCAATATTTGACATCTAGTTTCAAGAATTTAGCTTATTCATAATAGGTGTGGTGCGGTACAAACTAGCACTGAGTATGAATAACGTACCTTAAGAAGAGGACGTAGATAGAAACTTCCAGGAAATAAGTTGTCAAAGCTGAAAGTTCCACCAGAACCACTAACTGAGTTATTTCTGTAGCCTCCTTCGCCACTCAAGGATAACAATACAGACGGTAACATCTCGGTATCTCTTTCACCATAAATACGGGCTAATATTTGACCAAGTTTCTGACAAGCAAAGCTGTATGGACCAGTTTGTTTGAGATGATAACCAGCCTGCAGGGAGGTCGAAAATGCTGATTTTAAATGTTCCCTTCCCAGTTGTTGTTAATACGTAAACTCATGCATACGACTACCAGACCAAAAAAGTGGCGGTGCTAGGAGCTGATATAGCCGTGATGTCAATGTATCACAATATCTTCAAAATCTAGAGATTATTATATAAAATTCAAAAAATGCAAGAGGGTTTTTGCCAAATCTATGATGTCACTTGACCCAAAAAAAACTATCTGTAGCTCCGCCACTGGCCGCAAAGAAACACCATTGCACAATGAATGCATCATTAAAATTTGAATGAATAAGAGTGGAACCATTACTGACTAAGCAGTTTACGATGATATGCAATGACTAATCTTCTTAGTGGTAAGGTAAATTAAAATAAAAAGGTGTTCCATATAGACCTCACTTGCCATGGCTTTCTCATTTGAAAAAAAAGTAGTGGTAAAGCATTTTGTATCGCCGGCAAAAACAAAAGGAGAAAAGCAAGAAATCATGCCAATGCACGGTAGTACCGTACACAATTGCAGCATATACCTAGGAACTCAAGAATATAGCGAGAACACAAATATTTGTTTGCAGAAAATAATATAAACCTTTGAAGCTTCAATTTCATATCCTATATCATCATACAAGGGACCTGCAAAGAATGATCCCTTGGAATTTGTCTTTGTCTCTGCTGCTATATCACCTTTCTTCAGCGTTGCAAACTTGCTATTTCCAGCTGCTATAATCTTGATGTCAACATCAGAAGTTTCTGGTGAAACTGTTCCTTCAAGGTATAAACCCGTTTTAGCAGTGATTGAAGGAACAGTATCTTGGCATCCGTTCGTCGACACTGAAAACTGCAGTTTACATATTACGATCGTATTACAATCACGGTTTCACCATTCAGGGACAAAAGTGTTTCTAAATAAACCATCGCTCACCTGCTGCCGTGATGGATAAAATAGGATCTTTTTCCTGCCAGTGCTGTAAAAAATTGTGAATCTTGCATTAATAGATGGATAATCATAATTGCTAACTGAGAGAAGGGATACAAATAGTAAGAAAGGTAAACAAGAGTTACAGAACAAATTTGACTGTTGAGAAATTATGATAGATATAATACTGTTGATTCAACACTAAAAGAACTATGGGTAAGCATTATACCTAGAATCACGAGGGACAAAAATGAAGTCTTCCCCAAGATCAGTCCAAGTAGAGTACTCAAAGGCAGTAACACCATTTTGATGACTCTTTCCAAGTACAGGTACAGTAGAGATTTTCTCAATGGAACTCTCATCACTCTTAAAGGCATCGACAACAATATTTTCTGATAGATCAATTTCTTCCAGAGGAGGGCTTATGTCCACATGGATTTCACCTCTTACTAGATACTTCCTTGCACTGATATGAACCGGCTAACAGGGGGAACACATTTAGCATTAGGGTGTCAAAGTGAAATTTACCTGGATAAACATAAAAAATGTATGCAAGCAACTCACCGTTGGATTCCTTGTATCAAACACAATAGACGAGCTTCCAAAGGAAATGCAAGGATTAACTAAATGAAGCTCATGTTGCCCAGGAGATTCTATGCAAATTCTTTGTGGCCCTTTCTGCGCAAGATAAAAGGTGGATACATGTCAACCAAAAGTTCTATTGGTTCAAATATATTGTACATTTATTGAGTCCCAAAAATGGACCTTAATGAATAAGTCAAGTTTAGAAGAGTCTGGTTGATGAATGTATGCTTCAGTGTCATGGGTTGAGACTAGCTCTATCCAGTAGCCCTTTTGTACAAATACAATGTCTGTCACATCATCATTCCCAACATCTACATCCAAGGTATTTTGCTCCCAGCACCAATTATCGTTTGCAGGGGCCTCAGATGAAAATTGCTTCACCTAGAAGGGTTCATTCACAAAATTGGTAAGACTTTAGACATAACAGTAAAAATTCAATATCAGTTATTGCTACACAAGATTTTACCTCTAAACGATATTTTCCAGGAAATACTTTCGTGAACACAAAATTAGCATCATCTTGCTCCAAACTGGTTGTCTTCTTTTCATGTTCGATACCTCCAGCTATTCTAACAAGCGAGAGCAAAATATTTTGGTTGCAGTTCTCTTTGCAGAGGACCTTACCATGAACATTGACTTGTGACTGTTTACAAAAGAGATAGTACTCAGATATTATCGCAGTCTACAAAGCATGAATGAAACTAGATGGAAGTTAAATGATATTTAAAAAATAAAAATAATACTCGTTTACCTGAGAGAACTCTACATCAAGCAACGGGCTGTTGACGTTGACATCGATATGTCCTGGTGAAAACATAAGGCTGGAAAAACCTTTGGAATCTACAGGTAATGCAGATAACCGGTATTTGCCAGGAGGAACCTGCAAATTTGCAAGAAAGAAAGAAGAGTTAACAGTTGTGCCATACAAGTTAACTTCCACATTAATTTACCTAAATAATAAAAGCAGTGCTGGAGGTCACATCGCGAGCTGGTTCTTGCTAAGATCAGACCAAATTTCACAAGGATATAAAACAACCATTCCAGCTATAAGATTCTATGCAACAAGAATAATCTTATTTACATGCAGAACACAAAATTATCATTATTAGTAGAAAAGGCTTACTATGACATTCCACTTTGCCTTATGTTTATTCAATCAGTATGCACGGAAGATAATGTTGCATCTAACAATTATGAATAGTGTTATAAATATTTTAAAGGCAACACGTAGTGCAGGATTCTATTTTTCATATGAAAAAGTAGTGAAGGAACTAAACAGCATTAGGTGAAAGTTTAATGTAGTTTCACCAGGAAAACAAAAAAATAACCACATACCTCAAAGCAAAACTTTCCATTCTCGCTCACCATTTTCCTCTGAGGCTTTACATTTTCAGGCCCGTGTGTTAAAGTTACCTATCATCCCCATAAAATGTGAGGCTAAAGTATTTTTCGTGATCTCAATGAAGCAAAAGAACACATCAGTATATTACCATTGCTTTGGAATTTGGAGTTACAGTTCGGACAACACCACATACAGCATATCGAACTGATATTATATCATCAATGCTTGCCATGTTTGGTAGAATCTAATAAAAAAGACAGTCATTAACCATAAAAGGGAAGCTAAGGCATTTGATCTTAACGACTTACTCCCTCCTTCCCAAAATATAAGGCATACAAGTTTGTCCTAAGTCAAACCTTTTGAAGTTTGACAAAGATTATATCAAAAATATTGACATCTATAATACCAAATAAATACAGATATTGATATTGATTTGATACTGTAGTTGTAGATATTTTCCCTTATAAACTTGGTCAAACTTTAAAAAGTTAAAGTTAGGACAAAACTTTTAGAGTTACATGCCTTAATTACGGGAAGGAGGGAGTAAGGTGTTTCCTCAATAAATAACTATGTTACCATGAAGTTCTCCAAACGGTTGAACTTATAATGATCCTTCTCTACAGCTATGGTATACTTCTTGGATGTAACCTACACAAAGGCAGAAGAGAAGGCAATTTATCACAGATGAAAATAGCAAGTTTACACTTAAAAATGATGGGACAGCATAAGTATTTTCTTTCTATTCACGTCAATTAGAGGAACTAAGGCCCGTTTGCAACAAAGGGAAAACAAAAGCATTTTTGAGCATAAATTCCTATAGGAAAAATTAATTGGTACAATTCGGAATATTCATTTAGATTCCTTTGAAATTCCTATGGAATGGGCTATGTTGTAGGAATTTTGAGACTATTAGAAGCTGAATTACAAAGAAAAGGGCATGTGGAATCAGGAAATGACAGTATGAAGCATTATTCTTAAGTGCAAATTTTCCATCCATATTGAGTTAATACGATAAAAAGCTTGTTGCTTCAAATGTGGTAAAACTCTTGCTCTTAGGAGTTTAAGGTTCTAGTAGTACATTTGGTCCATTCCTTGTATCATGAAATTTGTGATTCAGAAGACTATTAGAAGGTGACAGTTTGTGCCAGAACAGATCAGGGCTAATTACTGAAAATCTGCAGCAGAATCTAGAATGGATCAGGGCTAATTAGTGCAAATCTGCAGCAGAAACTAAGCTAGCTTCTACGTCATTCCTAAGAGCAAAACCTAGAGGCCTTCTTTCTGGAACCTCTTATATTATTTTTCTACCTGAAATATCTGAGTTATAACTTATAACACTACTTGCAGTATCTATGGCACAGATTCTAGCCTCTAAACTGGGACTTCAAACTTTTCTGTACTTTTTGTTATATTTATTAACATTTTTTATATTTACTCCCTCCCTTGCTAAATATAAGATGTTTTAGATTTTTTCTAGATTCACATGTATCCGCATGTATCTAGACACATTTTAGTATGTATGTTCACTCATTTTGGTCTGCATCTAGTCAACATGTGAAACAACTAAAACATGTATTTAGGAACGGAGGGAGTAGTATGCAACAGCCAACTTGACTAATTTGGTCAGCAACAAATCTACTAGCTCCTCGCGAACCAGCTGGAATAACTAAGCAGACCAGTGGAATTAGTATTCTCTATACAAATAACCAGCTGATATTAAAACAAAGATATGATTAAGACGAAGAGCAACTTCCAATATCAACACATGAGCTCACTAATAATCGATCAAATAAGCTTACCTGATCAAGTCTGTAATACCCAAGATTATCTGTAACAGCTCTCAGCTGACCATCAATTATAACATTGGCACCTTCAACACCAGCACCATAGCCATCAATAACACGTCCACCAACAGAAAATCCAGTAACCTAGCAAGATACATGTGAAAGTTTGCTAGTTCTTAGTCGAGATGAGGTTTGCATATCAGGAGTGAGGAAGATAACTACTGAAACTGAATGTGCAAGAACATGTTCACGATCACAGCGAATAAAGAAAGTTTCAAAACTCAAATGTGCTTACAACAACAACTAAGCCTTTTGTCCCAAGCAAGTTGGGGTAGGCTAAAACTCAAATGTGCTTAAGCAGCTAAAATTTCTCAAGTCTACATTAAAATGTCACTTCATCCAAAACTTGCACCCAGACAAGCTTGCAACAGTTTTGAATGCTTGAATCATGCGCATTCATATCTTATTTATATCCAGAATCATGTGCATTCATCTTATTTATATCCATTATTCAGAAAGCATACATGCTAATCCTGTTAACTTCAAGTTAACAGTTACACAGTTTAAAATGATAGGTGGTCCTCTGTCTGTCATCCGCAAGCAAAAATTGCTACATTCATAACTTAAAGAGTCAAAAACAAAGTTCAAAAAGGCTCTACTAATCGTGCGCTTATGCCATGTGCGCTCAGAACCACGCCACGCGTAATGGCGCCGAAGGGCAAGAAAGGGGACCAGACGGAATCAGAATAAGGATAGGCGGGCAGACGCGGAACGAGAGCCAAAAGCCCAAAACTATGGCTCGTGTTAGGGTTAGCCTTGGGATCTCCTGTCCTCGCCCCGCCGGGCCCTTCTCGCGCCACCACGGATCTGAAGCTCCTCCGGCGCCCCTCCTCACCTCGATCAGAGTTCCTTCATCTCGTGCCTCTCCTTGCACTGCCAGCCGCTGGCCTCCGATCTCGCGCCCCTCGTCATGCTCTTCTTCTCTTCGGATAGGTGAGCCACGTGAGACCTTGTCCTGTCCCCTCTCCCCTTTGAGCTCTCTGCCTGGGTGCCTCCCTTCTCCTCCTCTTTCTTCATGGTTTACTGCTGGTCATGCTATTCTGCTGCTGTACATGCTCTGTTGCTGGCTGGCTACTACTACTCAAACCTGTGCTGTGATGTTGTGATGTGCTAGTGCTACTAGCTGCATATGGCTATAATCTGCTAGTAGTATATACATGGGCTATAATAGCAAAACACCATGTATCTGACAAGGTATTTATCTGTTCAATGATTATACCCCACTCCAATTTACATTTTAGTTGTATATAGATGGGCACATAGCCATAATCTGCTAAATGAAGAGCTTGAGAGGCATTAGTATTGGTATTGCTATGTTTTCCCAGCTAAAAACTACTTGCCCAGCCATCCCAGCTATGTCCCAATGGCCTGTCCGTAAAGTATTGTACGGAACACCTAGGCACGCATAAGCAAGCTAGGCACAAGTAGGTCACAAAATGCACAGCTAGGCGCTTTTTGAACTTTGGTTAAAACTATTAGAAGCTCAGATGCATAGTATCTTCAAGTATTACCTGGAACTTTTGGGGGATTGTCATGTGACTATGCTCGACAGAAATACGCAGTGAAGAAGGTGAGACTTCAAAAACAGTGTTTTCCCCTTTGTAGTATGGCAACAGCTCATAGTTACCTGCAAAATTGTACCAAAATGAACATTTGTATGATTACATACAACATGACATGGTATGGCACAAAGATCACCTCACCCTCACAAGCATGCAACACATGAAATATCAATTAGCAACTGACTGTGACACCAATAACACATCAAACAAATTTAGCGTTGCAAATAAAAAGATGGATTCAAATTTAAAACATTTGGAAAGGGACCACCTGAAGGAATGTCTACAACTTGATGCATTTTTTTAGCTGATACTTGATGCATTAACCCGAATGGCTATGTACATATAAACTATTGCTATAAAACAAATAAGGTAGACTAAATATCTACTCCCTCCGTTCCACAATATAAGACTTTTTTGATATATCTCAAGATTGACTATATACGGAACGAAATGAGTGAACAACAACAACTAAGCCTTTTGTCCCAAGCAATTTGGGGTAGGCTAACGAAATAAGTGAATCTACACACTAAAATGTGTCTAGATACGTCTACATATGCACGAATCAAGAACAGACTAAAAAGGCTTATATGAATGGAATGCAGAATACAGAACAAAACTTTCAATGGATAACAACCATAAAATATTTACAATCCATGTTGCAAGAGGACACACATTTCTTATATACGAGATAATTACTATTAGTTAGATGAACACATACATGTACAACTATTGTTGTTATCCTGGAAGACATCATAAGAGGACATGTCAAAAGGAAATCCTCATAGCATGTAAACAACGAATTTCATGTACCGGTGGCATTGCACTGTGAGTGTGAATAAGTTTAGACAAGTTAACTTACCACAGGGTATTGATCTAAATGAGAACTTCCCATCCGCACCAGATACTGCATGGCAAAGAGCACCTTCCCTGGGTGCACCACTCAAACCTTGTGAGCAAGGAACCTCCTTTACTTCATTTGAATACAAATACAGGTGAACTCCCAAGATTGGATTTCCCTGGCAAAGGAAAATTCTAATATATGTTAATATAAAAATCCAGGAAAGAAGAAAATCAAAACCATCATTGGTTATTAACTTATTTTCAATATGCAGATTCTTCCAGTACCTGTGCTACTACAAAACCATGAATATTGTATCCAGATACAAAGAAAACATCATCTACTACAGCATTTCTGAATCGCAAGTCCACCTACATATAAAAACAACTGTAAGACAATACATGTGACGACAGTATCTATTGGCACATGAGCATAGATGAAATCCTAACCTCTGATGAACCTCTCATCTCAATTTCATATTCAGGATGAGAAGCACGCAATTTGTAGCTTCCTGGACAAGTTCAAGGATAGACATAAATAATAAGCAAAAGGTGCTACATAGAAACAAGCAAATGCATGTCAGGTACTAATGTTAATGAAAAGGAGGAGAAACAAGATACACATTGTTATCATTTGTAAATGGGTGCAGCAAGAACCTGGATTGATATGAAAATAATATAAAATATATAGTCAAATGAAATTTTTCATAGAACTCACTTTGGGGTATCTAGGTCTGCTTTTCTATACAAAAAAAGGTATATGAACGGAACTGTACCGATGATATTTGTTTCATACTACTTGTATTAGGGTTTATTAGAATAATTAATGAGGTATATTGAGAATGATAAAGAGGTATAGTACACTCATGACTCATCTATGAGGTATATTGAAGATGGGAGTAAGTACAGACAGGTCTAACTTCCATAGAAGATACATGCCAACATAATGTTAGCGACCCAATTGCACGTCTTTTACACAGGATTTAATCTTTATAGAGATCAAATAATAGAAACCAGATTGAACAACCTATAACGGTCACATTACGGTCACATTATATAAATCCTTAACAGGGTGCTAAAAACAACATGAGAAGGAGATGGCTCCTTAAGAAATGACCAGCACTCCTCTCATCAAACTTCATAGACGCATATATTGTGGTTTTCTATACATAATAATAATATAATGATAATAATAATTGATGATGTGAGGCTAACCAGGAATTATGTTCACAAACGAATATCCTCCTGTTGATGATGTCAAAGCAGATGCAACAGATTCATCTGAATCTGATAACAGATCAACTTTCACACCAGAAGGCCCTCCATTGTTTGAACAGCTGCTGGCGCCAACAGCTCCCACTATTCTACCGGATATTGTAAACCTGCATATTGAATTCAACAGTTAACTTAAATCTGACAATTGTCACACAAAAAATACACTACCAAATAAATGGCCAAAGCAACAGACCCAGTGAACTGAAAGTTTATATCTGCATTTCCATTGCATCCATTTTGGTCAATGACAACAGGAACCTGGAAACGTCAAATGATTACTTATTTCAGATGACAGGAGAAGGTTGAAGCCTAATTAACATAGAAACAAGTAATGAGTTATGAGTGAACATATTCAGTCCTGACATCAACTTACCGTTTCAGGCTTCCATGACCATCCCTTAGGACCCTTAACTCTGACCACAAATGAACCCTGTGGAGACAAAAAACAAAAACCAAACAAACATGATCCAAAAGTTATTTCAGTGGCAAGGCAACGCTCAGTACATTTTCATATATATCATAAAATTAGCTAGTACCTACTGTGAAAAAGTATGAGAACACGCATAATGAAAAAAATAACAACTAAAAGCAAATATCACCCACAAGCATACCTTGTCATATACTGGAATAAAATAGTAGCCATTAGGAGCACACTGAGTACTTTCCTTCACCAAACCATCAACAGTACACAGATCAACCTGATTCAGAAAGTTCAGGAGGGAATGAATTTGTGCATACCAGATACCATAAATACAAAACCATAAAAAGAGAGCATGAAGAATCGAACATATATAGCCACCAAAAGTCCCACCATTGACAATTACTTCAGATGTAGCATTACACCTCACAGTTTAGGTTTGCATAAGCTATAGGGGAGATATGCGATTTTTTACTATCTTAAGCATAACCAAGGTAACATGACATCGGTTATGTTTGTGTTGTGGAAAATCATTGGGAAAATGGGATAAAATTAGCTCAAAGACAATGAATGTCGGAGACTAAGAATATCACCAGCCGACCATTATGGTTACAACCAGGGGTGGTTACAACTGAGCCAGTCAATCATGGGTGCAATTCGCTCAGACTAGCAGCAGCCACTGGAAGTTCGGAACCAGTGGCATCCAGCAGTCAGAAGAACCCACAAGGCCTTAGTTGGAGTGAAAGAAATACAGTAATACTTATCCTGCTGAACCACTCATGAACTACTTGCCGAGGCTCGCTCAAGAGTAGCAACAGTAACAACCAGCATAGCGCAACGATAATCCCGGATACGGAAACAATTCGAGTGCGGCGCAGGAGGGCATTGATCGCATACCGTGATATCGGAGTAGTCCAGCTTGGAGTCCGACGCCTTCCTCGACTTGGCCAAGCCCGAGCTCGCCTGCACCCAGCCAAAAATGCATCAGAAACAACCAAGCCAAGCGAAGCCAAAACTGAAGTTGGAGTAGCACGGGGAATACTTCGACGAAGCCGCCACATCCGTGGATCTCGTCGGAGGCAGCGGAGAAGGTGGCGAGGGAGAGGAGGAGGAGGAGGAGGAGGAGGACGGGGAGGTGGGGATCCATAGATCGGATCTATTGCATGCCAGGGAGACGACGAGTTCGAGATGTGCGGGCGAGGAGGTGTAGTAATAGCAGTGGAGTTAGTTTTTTTTTTTTTAGCAGAAGCAGTGGAGTTAGTAGTCACGACTCACGAAAGAGGCTTCTGTTGGGTTTTTGTGGGCTGTAATTGACGCATCCACTGGATCCTTTGGCATCAGAATGAGATGGTGTGCTATATGGGCTGGGCTGGGCTGGCAAAAGCCCATTGAGACTTCACGCGGCAGTTCAAGGTTCTACATCAAAATCGTTACGACCCCTAGAAAAAAAATCAAAAAAACTCTAAAAAAAAATCAAAATCGTTACGTTCCCTCAAAAAAAAGTCGTTACGTTCCCAGCTCTATTTGAGCACTAATTGGATGGATATTTTGAAATGAATCTATAATACCTTTTCCTGGTATTGCACTTG
The DNA here is from genome assembly GCA_947311845.1 of Poa pratensis. Classification (NCBI taxonomy): domain Eukaryota; kingdom Viridiplantae; phylum Streptophyta; class Magnoliopsida; order Poales; family Poaceae; genus Poa; species Poa pratensis. Next base: position 3,184,149 of record CAMZMU010000110.1, on the reverse strand, counting down.
GTCTCCAAAAGCCCCTTTTAATATGTCTCTTTGCCTTCGGCAAAATCTTTACTATTAAAGGTGGGTTGGTGGTGTCACACCTTTGTTGATGGTGTCACACTTCTAATAATCTACGAACGAATGCCACCGCATGCCCTCTGGCCATCCAAACTTCCACACCCCAAATTCCGCTCGATAACTCGATCTCTCCGTTAGACCACCGAAGCCCAAGCATACGCGTGTGTCCCTTTCCGCAGTCGCAACATTACTTCTATAAAAGCCCATAGTCTACCCGCCATATGCCCCTGGTTGCCCCCATCTGCCCGAGCGGTCAATTATGTGCGTCCGATCCGGTAAAAAAGTCTCGCTGTTTAACCCTGGACCGTTAGATGCGGTGAAAACGGTTTTGTACTAATTGTCTGAGGGGCACAGCAGCTGACCGCTGGGGCCAGATTTCGTTGGGCCACCATCGTCAGTCGAACGTGCGTGAGCGCGCATCGTGCTTGTCTCCTCACGACGTGAAAGGGCGCGCCTCGCGTGGGACAAAACCAGCAGTGAAACCCTATCGCCAATCACGCTCCCGTTCCTCCTCCCCCCAATCACCTTTCCCCTACTCGTGTTGGCGCCGCCATCCACCACGCCCTGGACTCCGTCCTCCGCAGCCGCCTCTCCTCCGTCGCCGGCGAGCAGAAATTGGACGGAAGCGGACGGCCGGGGCAGCGGCGACCGGGACAGGCGACAGCGGGCAGCGTCTGACGTCCTGGAGGAGGGCGGCGGCGCGGAGGACCAGGCGACCTGGCGACGAGGAGGACGGTGAGGGTAGCGGGAGGAGGAGGAGGAGCATGGTGACCTGGCAGGCGAGGCAGGGCGGCGGCGGCCAGGCAAGGCAGGATGGCGGCGGCCGGGCAGAGCGGTGGCTGGGCACGGCGTCCGGGCCAGGCAGGGCAATGGCCTCCCCAAGCTGAGCTCGTGCTTGATCCTGGTGAGATCTTCTCTTTTCCTTTTCTTTTTTTCTATTGATTTATTTCTGATTTTATCATTGAGCTGATGTGGGCTACTGCTGCAGGCACAAAGCTGATGCGGGACGAGGGCGAGATGGAGGAGACGGACAGGACAGAGCTCGATGGCCAAGCCCCGGTGGCCGGAGGCAAGTTCGGCGGCTGCCGAGAGGCCACAGCGAGCTCACCGCGCGTGTACAACTCGTCCATGGAGGGCGCCCCCGGTGGTGGAGCCGTGGAGGAAGGATCAGGAGAAGCTGCGCAAGGTTCCACTGGCCCACTGTCTGCCTTCTGCTCCGTCGTGCTGCCCAGGATTCCTCTTCTTCATATTTGGCACAGGTGCACACGCTCGTCTCCTCTTCCTTATTTTGCCTCCTTCTTCCAGTGCCTTGCTCCTAGAACTTTCCATCTTCTTTTGTGCATATTTGGTTTCTCACCTCAATCAGATTTAGGTTTTGACTGCCATGTATTTCTCAGAAACGAGCATGACGTGGACGAGGGACAGGTTACAGAAAAAAATGGAGGCAATCACCTTTCCTAGCTCATGTACTCTTGGTTCTCCATTTTAGATATTCAGTCCTTTTTTGTTTCAGGATTCGGCAGATATTCAGTTATTTTTTATTTCAGGATCCGGCAGATATTCAGTTATTTTTTATTTCAGGATCCGGCAAGAATTAATTCTGCAAGTTTACTGGTTGGTTACCTCGCTTGTTGATCTCGAGCTTCATCTTTAGCAGCTCGTCGACGAAACTAGACTAGCCTTCATGCCTCCCAACAACTTAAATTTCCCACTCAAGTTACCATATCCAAGAAAGCAATAGCTTCTCTTTGTTCTTCATATTAGAACTGCTACAGGTTATCTCACCACCTCTACAGTTAGTTAATGAGTCAGTTAATTAGTAGGTCAATGTCTCCAGTATGCTATTGCATCTGATCACCGTGATTTAGTTAGTTTTAGTTAATCATAACAAGATGGGTAGTTGATTAGCTCTTTGCAAGTTAAATAAAATTCATCTCTAATCTTTTTCAGAGTGGCTGCTACCTAAAGAAAGAAATAAAATTCATCTCAACCCGATTGTGATATCTCTCATGTGTACCGTGGAGAGGAGAGTCAATCCGGTGGCCAACATTGAGGCGCGCAATGCTTCGGGCTGCACCTCCCTTGAGTGAGCTCCTCCTTCGTATCCTTTACCCCTAATTTAGTTTCTGTTCTGCAGCTATGATTTGGATTATTGGGAAATTTCTAGACTGATTTCATGTTTCTATGTCCGTGCAGTTTCAGTTTTACCCAAACATATGCTCTTGTCTAAACCATACCCACAATATTGTGTTTTATACTCTTGGCCTTTAAATACAGTTTGAGTCGAGATCAGTTTTGTACTATTGATGATAATCCACTGCATTTTCCAGTAAGTTGTGTCCTTGAAGCTTTCATTGAGCTTTCCAAGCAAGATTTAAAGAGGCTGCACATTTTCAGTGTCAGGTATTTCTAGCAAATCTGCACTACATTATATCAGTGGCATGGCGTCGTTGACAGCATGATATTCTTGTCGGTGGTTTGATAACCCCCAAGAGCAAGGGATCACTGTAGCACCTCTTAATGTGGAAGTAAGGTATCGATCCGCAGGAGTAAGAAGGAAAAGTTATCTATTCACTACAACTAAAGTGTCACAAGTTTTAGTTGATTATGCACTAAACAAGTTTGGAGAACAAGGTGGTTGATGGATGGAAGTTCGATGTAGCAAAATAAGAATGTAAAAGTGTCCCAATCCTCTTCAATGCAAGAGGACAAGACAAATGGTAGCAAGCAAAAGCTCTCAGAGAGAGAGAGAAAGCCCAATCCCCTATGCAGCAAGAGGACAAGCTCAAGTGTAAGTTTCTTATAGGAACAATGGACATGGGTTCATGGGTTCACTTAATCCTCTCTCTCTCATCTATGGTGATTATCATGTTATAGATAAAGTACACATAATTGTCATGTTTTAATGGTAGATTTTATAACGGCTATATGTCCTAAAACACATAGTTGAAAGAAATACTCATTTGTGTTGCTAGGTCACCCTCGTAAGGCTAGCGTGGTTGCTGTCACACCCACATCATACTCTTTCTTTTTACCCCCACATCATACTCCTTTTTCCCAATCTTATAAAAGCATCCAACATATTTCAACCCATATTTCCAGTAGCTCTCTCATATATAATTGATAGTGTGGTGGTCTCTCAAGACTCAAACAAAAACAAAAAACGACGCTCCAAGTTTATGCGATAAAGTGTTTCGATCGAAAAACATGAGTTGGACATGCGTAAACCGAGAGTGTGTAGGTCCAGCGGGGTTGTCTTCACATCCCCAAGCTTATGGTCTTCACCATCCTTGGATAGCTCTTGGTGCATCTCCTCCAATCCCTGTGAAAAAACTTCAAAACACCGTTTCTCCCATCTCTTTTCTGTGGGGTGCATTAATAGTGATAAAAAATAGGTTCCTTGCTGCATATAATCCTTGAACAAAAATTCATATGAATGTCCAGAAAGTATATAATGTTGTATGCCTACTCATAAACTCAATTGGATCAAAAAGATTCAACTTAAAAGCTCAAAGCATGCATCAAACAAAATGGGACAGAATCTGTCCAAAAAACAGCAGCAGCAAAACGTATTTTTCTACCCTACCAAACTTTCTCGAAAAATTCCGAAAAAAATCATGCATACAGAGGATGAAAAGTTTCAACTACATTTCAAATATGAGATCATTCGGAGTTACATAATAAGAACTAAAAATCATACCGTGCACTGACTTGTGCAGGAATAAAATCTCCGAACGCTATAAGCAACTTTTTCAAACCAAAAAGGGTAAAACTTGGCACTTTATTGAAAACTTCAGAACCTAAACTAGACACAAAGTCTCTTGTTACAGCAAGAGGACACAAAGAAAATCACACAAAAAATAACCGGGTTGCCTCCCGCAAAGCGCTTTCTTTATAGCCATATAGCTAGGCTTGATAGTTTTAATGATGCTCACATAGGAATAAGAATTGAAATGCAAAAGAGAGCATCAAGAGAAAAATATGAAACACATTTAAGTCTAACCCACTTCCTATGTATTGGGATCTTGTAAGAAAATAAATCAATAAAGCACAAAGTGACTAGCATAGGAAGGCAAAACAAGTGCAACTTCAAAATTTTCAACAAAAAGAGAGGAGACTTAATATTATTGTGGTATATGAAATCATGTCTCCCTCTCTCATAAAAACTTTCACTAGCATCATTGATAAACTCAACAATATAGCTATCACATGAAACATTCTTATCATGATCCATATGCATAAAAGTATCATTACTCTCCACATAAGCATAAACAGTTTCATTAGGAATAGTGGGAGTAAAACATTCATAATAATCATTGTAATCATCATATATAGGAGGCATATCATAATCACAATAAACTTTATACTCAATAGTGGGTGGACTAAAAATATCATATTCATCATCATAAATGGGAGACATAGTATCATTAAACAAGTTAAAGAACCTCCCCAAGCTTAGATGATTGCAAGATAAAGAAACCTCCCCAAGCTTAGTCTAGTGCACACAAGAATAGAAACTTAAGCGCTACGCTCCCCGGCAACGGCGCCAGAAAAGTACTTGATAACCCCCAAGAGCAAGGGATCACTGTAACACCTCTCAATGTGGAAGTAAGGTATCGATCCGCAGCAGTAAGAAGAAAAAGTTATCTATTCCCTACAACTAAAGTGTCACAAGTTTTAGTTGATTATGCACTAAACAAGTTTGGAGAACAAGGTGGTTGATGGATGAAAGTTCGATGTAGCAAAACAAGAATGTAAAAGTGTCTCAATCCTCTTCAATGCAAGAGGACAAGATAAATGGTAGCAAGCAAAAGCTCTCAAAGAGAGAGAAAGCCCAATCCCCTATGCAGCAAGAGGACAAGCTCAAGTGTAAGTTTCTTATAGGAACAATGGACATGGGTTCATGGGTTCACTTAATCCTCTCTCTCTCATCTATGGTGATTATCATGTTATAGATAAAGTACACATAATTGTCATGTTTTAATGGTAGCTTTTATAACGGCTATATGTCCTAAAACACATAGTTGAAATAAATACTCATTTGTGTTGCTAGGTCACCCTCGTAAGGCTAGCGTGGTTGCTGTCACACCCATATCATACTCTTTCTTTTTACCCCCAGATAAAGGATGTTGGGCGGTACTGTGTCACTCAATACCTATGCCGTGTCACATCGGCCATCCCGTACCCACATACATCATACTTCAAAGTATTACAAATCACAAAAGCTCCAACACAACGGTAAATGCATAACAAATCATCTCACACCATAATATTCACCACAAAGGTATTACATAGATGACCGTAATCATATTTGGCAGCTCATACGGTACTAATTAGTGAAGCTCAAGAGAGAGGAGAGATACAAAAGTTACCACCACAAACCCTAGTCCAGGGGGTGGACTACTCCCCCTTCATCATGGTGATGATGGTGGAGAAGTTCTTGCTGTAGATGTTGATGATGAACACGCCGGAGGGGGTGGAGCCCTCCGGAGGTGACTCCGGCAGCGTTTCCCCCCTCCGATCTTCTCCGGCGGCAGTCTTCTGACTCTCTGTTTCGTGGTTCTGTGTTTCTCCGCCGCCTCCTTTCGCGAAATGCCAGGGGACCTTTTTTATAGGTGTTTTTAGGTCAAGACGAAGTCGGTGGAGCAAAAATCGACGGCAATGGAGCTCCGAGGGGGAAACGAGCTGGGCCCACGTGGCCAGGCATTTTAGGCCACGTGGGACCCTCCCATTTCCAGCCTGTTAGTCTTCTGGTCTTCAATTTAAGCCCATTGCGTTCGTCTCAAAAATTCTGAACCGTGCTCTTTAGTCTTGCCCTTTTTGGAGTCCCGAAGCTCCCGGAAAGTCTGAAACACTAAAAAAGACGTTTTCTGGAAAAACAAGGTTAATTCCAAATAAATAGGAAAACTATGAAATATTCCCAGAATCATTATAAAACAATGATATAACCCTTATATGATGCAAATATGATTAGAATATAAGTGATATAGTGCAAAGTTCATGTATGCATTTTACATGTATCATGGTTGCCATGTTGACTCCATTCCCTTTTATTGCTACTGAAGCTTTCTTTTTATTTTCGACAGTGATTCTGCAGGAATAGGCAAAAATACAGCTACACTATCGATTATTGGGTCATCTGATAGGTTGTGGTCACTTGCCTTTCCTTCTTTCTATAGCTTTCTATTAATTCTACAACATGACATCCGTCTAGTCATTCTATTAGTTGCGTTAGTTTTTTGGAACAATAATTATAATGTGCAGTTCTGCCACTATTTATTGCTCATCTCTTCAGCTCTTTCAGATTCTCGACATCTGCACTGATGGAAAGGTTACCAAGTAGATGGCCTAAACCTGCATGGCTAGCTCCCTGGAAGAACTACCAGGTACTATTTTTATTCAAGTGCCATCTTTCATGTTGTTTGTTATACTAACAAGCTGACACATCAAGGAGAAAATCCTGGAATACCGGTGCCATTTTTTTTTGCTTGGGAAAAGGTTTTGTTTTGAGTATGCATATAGGTCTAATGTCCACACGCTGAAATTTATTGCAGAGAGGATTTCTCAGTTTCATCTGTTGATTTGGTCATGTTTACTGCTTGTTTCAAATTATATAGGAGGTAAAACATCTAAACTGAAATAAAAGCTCTTATGAATACATCAGCAGATCTACTCAGCTGGTCACGTATTTATTTATTGACTCAAATATGGCCGCTTTATTAACTTATTGTAGAAGTGTAAAAAGTCTGTTACAAATCACGGATCACAAAGGGTCGATACATGTATCAACCAACGGAAAATAACAAAGCAAACATAAAACTTCATAGTGCAATTCTCTTCTCAAAACGCCAGCCCGATCAGTTGTAGAAATCATTGGCGACCGTCTCCAAGCGGGTACATCCAGAATCCATAACTTGGCGAAGCTCCACTGGTTGGAGATATGACCATGTACGAATCCAATGGATAACCAATGGTATAACCTGCAAGAAAGATGATTGTTTTGGCATGTTAAACACAAAGTCATTTCTGACATTCCACATTGCCCATAGGATAGCACAAACACCAACTCGAGTTGTCTTTAGTTCTTTCTTTTGTATACCATGAAGCCAATTACCAAACAAATGCGATATATTTTTGGGTGGAGTTATATTGAAAGCGACATGCACAATTCGCCACACTATTCTAGCAAAAGGGCATTCAAAAAAAGATGTTGAATAGATTCATCAGTATCACAGAAGGAACAACACTTGTTGTCGTTCCAGTTCCTCCTAACGAGATTGTCTTTTGTTAAGATTACTTTTCGATACAAGAACCACATAAAGATCTTAATCTTTAGTGGTACTTTTATTTTCCATATATACTTTCTAAAAAAACGGGTGTGGTCGTTCAAAGAATCCAAATACATAGACTTGATAGTGAAAGTGCCTGAGTTAGTCAGACTCCATACGAACCTGTCTGTTTCCGTCGAGAGGTTTACATCCATTAGTCGATTAACTAAATGTAACCATTGTTCCCATTTATCCCCTGAAAGATTTCTTAAAGTAATATTCAAGGGTTGAGTTTACGTATGAGCCACCAAAACTTGTTTTCGGTTAGCTATATTATATAGCTGAGGGTATTGTTGCGCCAAAGAACAATTACCTAGCCACACATCTTCCCAGAACCTTGTGTTCATCCCGTTCCCAACCACAAAAGACCCTCGTTTAAAGAAGTCATCCTTTACTTTCATCAAACCTTTCCAAAAAGGAGAATCAAAGGGTTTTACGGTGACCTGAGATAGAGTCTTGGAATTAAGGTACTTGTTTTGCAATAGTTCTTGCCATACTCCTTGTTCATTCATGAGTTTAAACAACCACTTGCTAAGCAAACATTTATTTTTAATCTCTAACACTTCAATACCGAGGCCCCCCTACTCCCTAGGTCTACAAATAATATTCCATTTAGTCAGACGGTATTTCTTTTTATGACCATCACTTTGCCAAAAAAACCTTGACCTATAGAAGTCTAATCTTTTCCTAACCCCTTAGGAATCTTAAGAAAAGATAGCATAAACATTGGTAAACTTGTGAGAACCGAATTTATAAGAATCAACCTATCGCCATAAGATAGTAGCTTTCCTATCCAACTACTCAACTTTCTCTCAAAGCAATCTTCCACCGGTTTCCACTCCCCGTTTTTCAATTTTCTAAAATGAATTGGTACTCCCAAGTACTTAAAAGGAAATGCACCCGATTCACACCCAAAGAGATTTCTATATTGCGCTTCGGCTGTTTTGGCTTGTCCAAAACAGTAGAGCTCACTCTTGTGGAAATTAATCTTAAGGCCCGATAATTGTTCGAAAGGATATAAAATTAGTTTCATGTTTAAAGCCTTGCCTAAATCATGTTCCATAAAAATAATGGTATCATCCGCATATTGTAAGATAGAAACCCCTCCCTCTACTAGATGAGGAATGAGTCCGCCAATTTGACCATCTTCTTTTGCTCGGTTTAACAAAATAGCCAGCATATCCGCCACCACGTTAAATAAAATAGGTGAAAGTGGATCTCCTTGTCTAAGTCCTTTGAGCGTTTGGAAATTATGACCAATGTCATCATTCACTCTAATACCCACACACCCCATCCAATTTCTTCCTATGAAGCTCGTGGATGGTCTCATAAAGTACAACTACTCCTTCTAGAATATGACGCCCATGCATGAATGCAGTTTGTGTTGGCCTTACTACCGTATGTGCCACCTTAGTGATCCGGTTAGTAGCCAATTTTGTGAAAATTTTAAAGCTCACATTAAACAGGCAAATGGTACGGTATTGCTGTATTGTAATAGCTTCTTCTTTTTTGGCAATAAAATAATGGTACCGAAATTTAGTTGAAACAGTGGTAACTGTCCTTTGTGGAAAGCACCAAACAGTTCCATTAGATCAGTTTTTATAACGTTCCAACATTTCTGGTAAAACTCTGCCGGAAAGCCATCCGGCGCTGGCGCTTAATTTTTTTCCATCTGAAAAATCGCATCATAAACCTCTTGTTCAGTAAATTTTGCAACCAAGATATCATTCTCTTCCACTGAAAGTTTAGGAATATCCTATACCACCGACTCCTCCATAGAGAAAAAATTATTCTCTGGAGCCCCAAACAACTTCTTGTAGAATTCAGTAATATAAACTTTTAAATTTTCGTGACCCACCACGATGCCTTCTTCTCGTTCCAACTGAAAAATCTTTTTCCTTCTATGTTTCCCATTTGCAATTAAGTGAAAGTACTTAGTATTATTTCCTCCCTCCTGAACATGTTTGACCTTGGCTCTTTGAGCCCACTTAGCCTCCTCGTCTCGTCTAAGTGAAGCTATTTGACAATTTGCATTTTTTAGTTCATTTCTTTCAGAATCGGCAAGGGAATACTTTTAGCCTTGGCTTCTAGTATCCCAATAATCTCTAAGAGTCTATCTCTCTCTTTCTTATAAACACCACTAAGATTTTTAGCCCATCCTCTAAGAAAGCTCCTAAGGTGACGGATCTTATTCTGCCACCGTTCCATAGGAGAGTTTCCATGGGAAACCGAATTCCATTCCCTTGCTACTAGATCGACAAAACCCTCTTGTCGTAGCCACGAAAGCTCAAACGAAAAAAGAGACTTGTTCCCAAGGTGAGCTTGTTCACCAAAATCAAGAAGCAAAGGAGTATGATCAGAACCGGCCCTTTCAAGCGCCCTAACCGTTACTAAAGGAAATTTATGTTCCCACTCTACATTTGACAAAATTTTGTCCAGCTTTTCAAAAGTGGGTGTGTCCCTCCGACTGACCCAAGTGTACTGTCTACCGGATAACTGAATTTCCTTTAACTCTAAACTCTCTATTATTGCATTAAACAAGAAAGGCCACCTAGAGTTAAAATTGTCATTGCTCTTGTCCTCCTTTCTATGCAAGATGTTAAAATCACCACTGATTATCATTGGTTTAGATCCCTGCTCACAAATTCTAACGAGCTCAGCCAGAAAATCTTGTTTATGCTCATCTTGAGCCGCCCCGTAAACCGTTACTAAAGACCATTCAAACCCATCACTTTTAGATTTGAGATCGTCCTTAACATATCTATCACCATTATTTATCCCCTTAACCGAAAGAGTCTGTAAATTAATACCCACTAGAATACCACCTGACCTCCCTTGTGGTGGTAGGCAGTACCAAGCGAAGTCCAAACCAGCTGCCAAGAACCTAAGAAAAGGAGCTGAGAAATTATCCCGACCAGTTTCTCGAATCGCAAAGAAATCCAACTTATGATCTCTTATTGATTCATGAATGCACCAATGTTTAGTTGTATCCCCAAAACCGTCACAGTTCCAAAAACACCCTTTCATTTTTACAAACACTTATTTATTCTTTTGGAACCTAGCACTACGGCGAACAGTTGTAACTTCACCGACTATTTTTTTGTTTCTGCCCTGAGTAGTCCTAGTTACCTTAGCAGTCAGATCCTTGTGATCCCTGGCTGCGAAGGACTCCTCATCTAGGAGATCAACCGAAAGCTTATTAGCCTGGTTTAACACCAAACTCCCAACGTCATTATTTTCTGTATCAACTTCAGCTTCCTTTCTCTTAAGCATCGTCAAGGTTCTATCCAGATCTAAGTCTTTTAAAAGGTTAACTGACGAATCTATTTGGCTAGGCGATTTACCCAAAGAGACACCCAACTTAGTAGCCCTAGCCACTACTACTTCATTAGGTATGGAAGCTAAAGTAAATTCATGGATCAAGTCGGTACCTGAATAGTCACGTGCTTGAGCCCTCTGCTTAGCCCGATCCATCTGTGTGTCATCGACATTCGGCTGTACCCTAATGCGCTGACTGGACCGAACTCCCTTTGCGGCCGTCTCAGTGATGCCACCAAAAGCAATAATCTTCGAGCGCGAGTACCTCCCCCCGAGAAAAACCCCAGTCCCTTACGGCCTACCTTGATCACCACTTGTTGGATTACGGTAGACCATATCCTGCAGAACACTCTTGCCCTTTGGTGTATCTCTGGGAGGAGTAGCAAAGTTCGGTGAGATCAAAGCATCATTCGCCCCCACGCTGTGCACAGTTTATTCATGCTGTCCCATTACATCTTCAGAACAAGTGACAACCGGAGACTCACTCGGCAGCACAGAAACTGAAGAAATCTCTGCCGAAGAGCCCTGCCGCAGCAACGAAGAACCTGAAAGTTGTGCCGTGTGCTCAGTTTCGGGCAGAGAAGTTGTGAGAACCACAGACCCGGTATCCAACAAGTCATCCGATTTTTGCTATACTGTTGGCATGCCTTTCAACCCGGCATCTCCACCAACAGGGGCCGATTTAGCTAGTTGACCTTTGATGTAGTGCGCCCTACACATGACACGCCACGTGGCCCAATGACTAGAGCAAGAGTCAAAGCTCTCCATGATAAGGTGAATTCACTCCTATCTATGTGTGATCTCGACACTCCTTTGAATGGTTTGCTACTTCATTCGGATACTTTGTGCATACTCAGGAACCACCTTGATGACGACCCGCAATGGAGTGAAGAAGATGACCAACAAAAGACCCAAGAAGAAGAGCCGAGAAAAGGAGCTGGAAAACCTGAAGAAGTGCCGGCCGGTACTACCGGGCCAGCGAGGTCGGTACTACCGCCGAGACGCCAGACGCTACTGGATCCGATGCCCCCCTAAGCGGTACTACCGGAAATACATCCGGTACTACTGGACCTACGCGCGTCCGGTACTACCAGACTGTATCTGCCGATACTACCGGCCCTGCGCGTGCCTGTGTGCAGATCTGGGTTTTGACCCATGTATTTCGTCCTCTTTTGCCTAGACTATAAATAGGACCTCCCCATCTAGATCTAGGGTTAGACAATGATTTAGGATTAGAGTAGAGCCTTGCTCCTTCTTCTCAAAGTGTCTCTTTCCTCCTATGGAGATGAATCAAGGCCTCCCCTTGTGGAGATGAACCAAGGCCTCCCCTTGTGGAGAAGATCCCTTCGTGAATACCAAGGCTTCCTCTTGTAGTTTGCTACTTGCCAATCTTTCATCCTAGGGTGATTCTATTGGGTTGGTTGGATTGACCAATTGGACAAACAATCCTAAGAGTAAGGTGTGCTTGGGAGAATAGAATTGGGGGCTGCCCACGGGGATTTGCTACCAGTTGAATCTTGTTGAGTTGCTACTTGCTAGTTATCCTTGTTTTGTGTGATTTCCCCTCTTTGTGTTCTTGAGTTCATCCCTTGTTCTTCGTGTTCATCGTTCCCTCCGCCCAAATCCGTGAAGATCGGGACCGAACCACATCATATGGTATCAGAGCTCTAGGTTGCCACAGATTTGTTTTGTGTTTCCACCAAAATCCACCAAATTTTTCTTTGTTTTTGAGAAATCCAAAAATTTCCACCAAAAATAGTCTTTCCTTGATTCGAGCCGATCAGTTGATTTGTTGCGTAGTTTTTGTCCATGGATCTGTTGCTTTAGGACCCCCTCCACCTTTGTTTGCGTTCCCTAGCCTTAATTTTGCTAATTTCCCACGAATTTGAAGATTTTTTTAGCTCAATTTCCGCCCAATTCGCGACGAAGAACTCCATATTTCGGGTCGACCGGTACTACCGTCCAGTACTACCAGGGCAGATCGAGCGGTACTACCGCCGGGCAGGATTTTCAGAGCAAAATTTTTCTTATTTTTCCTCGGTTCGTTTTGGCATTTCCTCTTTGGTTTGAGTCCTTTCTTGGTGTGCCCTACGTCTATGATATCGACAAGCTTCCGCAGCCACGCATTCTCAATGCCAAGCGACGACGCCACCAAGGACTCGACATTCCCCCATCATCATAATCCGTTGTGAGCCCTTCTTCCTTTCGTGTACCTTGACCTATCGGACTAGCTCTTTGATATTGCGAGGCATTGCACTTATTGAGTGATTGTCTTAAAGTATTGACGAGTGTGTATCGTTAGATATCTTGGCACTAGCAAAAAAGAAGGAATCATCATCAAAAATCAAAAAAAGTCGACAAAAGAAAAGAATCAAGTGGTGCCAAGTATCATCTCTTCTAGGTCGCGACAAAGCTAAAACCGCCAAAGTGAGTGTGAGTGTTAACTCTTGTGCAAATCCATTGCCCACTCAAAGCAATTGAGCTAGCATCCTTCTTGTGTTGGGTGGAGCACGTAGTCTTTGATAGGTTGCATATCTTCGAGTGCTCGCCCTTTGGTCGTCCAACCCATCATTCGCTTTTGTGTGTGTTTCTTCATCATTTGTGGTTGGAGTTTCTTTGGTAATTTGATCATTATGGATTTTCTCTACCTTGAACAACATACTTTTCGCCGGATTTGCTTGTTTCGTTTGCCACTTCATACCTTCCTATCATCATAAGTGTGTGTGTTGGGTGTTAGAACCGGATTCTCTCCTCTCAAGCTACATTATACTTGGGATATTGTTTGTCTTGGTTTTTCCTTACAACACATATCACTTGTTCTTGAGAAAATGTTTAGGGGAAGTACAAACGGAAGCTCAAGCTTGGATGACGCAATCCATAGTGGACTTTGAGGTGATCATGGCTATGTCACACATACCGAGTTTGTTGGTCTTTGACACCTTCTTCGTGATGGCCTAGGACGCTACGAGCGTCGTATTCAAGCTCAAGAGGCCAACTTCAACGACCGCATGCACGCGCAAGAAGGATCTATATAACGGGTGACCGAAACTCTCAACAACCTTGCGCGACAACGAGCTTCATCTTCATCACGCTCAAGTTGTACAAGACATACTTCAAGGTCGACGCAAGCACATCATGGACGTCATGAACCTCGACAAGAACGTCAACATAACCCAAGGCGCGACGCCCATGAACGACCTCCTCCTAACGTTGAACAACCACATGATATCCACGCGAACAATGCCAATGCGCATCAAGAACAACCTCTCCAAAGTGATGAACGTCACGAACGTATACCATCACCACCACCGCCACAACGTGATCATCATGACCCATTGGCTAATGACAATGGCGTATCGGGTGCGAATGACATTGGTGAACAAGGATGTCATCCCCGTCATCCTCCAAGGCCACGCCATCAAAATCATGACAATGCGAACAATAACGAACAACCCGTTCAACAACAAGAGCTTCCTCACCATGATCCTCGTCCTCGTCAAGACCTTCCACATGATCGTCACCAACACCACCGTTCCGAGTCAAGTGATAGCGAGTCAAGCCAACACAATGGTGATGGACTCAATAGAAGGAGACGTGGACGTGCATTCCCACGTGGTGCCCATCGCGACAACTATGATGACTTGAACAACGTTCGTTTCGATCTACCCAAGTTCTACGGCACAAGTGATCCGGATGCTTACTTTTCATGGGTACTCAAGATTGACAAGATCTTCTGCGTACAAAGCTTCTCCGACGAAAAGAAGGTTACCTTAGCTTCGATGGAGTTTGAAGAGTATGCTCTCTTGTGGTGGGAACAATTTCAAGATGCACGTGTCGCTAACCACCAACAACCAATCGACACTTGGATTGAAATGAAATAAACAATGTACAAGCGCTTCGTGTCAAGCCATTACACTCGAGACTTGTACAAGAAGTTGCAAGAGTTGAAGCAAGGATTGAAGTCGGTTGACGAGTACTATAAGGAGATGAAAATCTCGATGATGAGAGCCAATGTCAATAAGTATGAAGAGCAATCCATGGCTCGCTTCATGAATGGCCTCAACTATCCAATCAAGAAGATTGTGGAGTTCCAACCATATGCCAACTTGGTTGAGCTAGTCCATCAAGCAACAAAGGCCGAACGTCACGTGCTTGAAGAGCTCAAATTCATTAAGACAAAGGCATTCTTCGCCAACAAGCCGTCTTCGTCAATACCGACACCTTCACAAGCTCTTCCTCAAGCAAACATACGAGGTCCTCCAAGAGTCTCTACATCGACACCTCAAGCACCTCAACCTTTCAAGAAAGTACCTCCCGCTACAAAGGCGCCTCAAGGATCTTCGTCCGACACAAGACTATTGCAATGCTACAAGTGCGGCGGACAAGGGCACAAATCCTTTGAGTGCACCAACAAGAAGGTCATGATCATCAATGACATGGGAGAGTATGAATCTATGAGTGAAGATGAGTACAATGCTTTGAACAAGGTCGTCACAATGCAAAGTGATCAAGAAGAAGAAAGTGAGATATATTGTGATGGCGACAACAATCCCTCCTTGGTTGTGGCAAGAGTTTTAACCACCAATGTTCAAGTGGAAGAAGACCAAAGATGCAACTTGTTTCAAACAAGAGCGGAAATCAATGGAAAGTCCATCAAGGTCATCATAGATGGTGGAAGTTGCCACAATTTGGCGAGTAAAGAACTTTGTGATAAGCTCAACTTGAAGTTCAAGAAGCACCCAAATCCATACCATGTGCAATGGTTGAGTACTACCGGAGCCGTCAAGATCCAACACATGGTGCAAGTGTCCTTCAAGATTGGAGCCTATGAAGATACGGTTGATTGTGATGTTGTGCCTATGACCGTTTGTCACTTACTTCTTGGACGTCCTTGGCAATTTGATAAGGGTGCTATGCATGATGGAAGGACAAACTACTATAGCTTGAAGAACAACGACAAGACCTTCGTCCTTCGTCCCATGACACCAAGTCAAGTCATCGCCGACAACGCTAAGACTATTGCACGGGCACAACAAGATGGTTCTTCAAGTGAGAAGAGTGGTGAGCGAGAGATCCACAATAAAGTGAGTGAGAGCCACACACCAAATGAGAGTGACATTTCAAAGGGAGTTCCCACAAAACTTACACTATGTGCCACCAAAAGATTGATGAGAGAGTTGAGAGAGAACCCATCCACACTCCACTATGTCCTCATATGCAAGGGTGAAGTTTCTATGACTAACACTTTCACAAACCTTCCTCCTTCTTTGTTGTCTATTTTGAAAGACTTTGAAGATGTCTTCCCTCAAGACATGCCACCGGGACTACCTCCTCTACGCGGAATCGAGCATTGATGACGTGAAACACACGTTCGTTGGGAGACCCCAAGAGGAAGGTATGATGTAGTCAGCAGCAAGTTTTCCCTCAGAAAGAAACCAAGGTTATCGAACCAGTAGGAGCAGCAACTCTTCAGAAGGTTGTCAACGGCGCCAGAAAAATAGCTGTCGCAGGGAGTCTGGACTGTTGACGTGGAATCTGCACACAACACAATCAAACTACTTTGCCCCAACGAAACAGTGAGGTTGTCAATCTCACTGGCTTGCTGAAAACAAAGGATTAAACGTATGGTGTGGAAAATGAGTATTAAATTGCAGAGAATGAAAAAGGAACAGTTTGCAGTTTGTGGTTGTTTAATCAGTGTAAAAGAATGGACCGGGGTCCACAGTTCACTAGTGGTGTCTCTCCATAAAAGATAACTAACATGTTGGGTGAACAAATTACAGCTGGGCAATTGACGAATAGTGAGCGCATGACAATGCATATACATGACATGTTGACTACTATGATATTTAATTGGGCATTACGACATAATACATAGATCGTTATCCAACAGCATCTATGACTAATAATCCACCGCCGGGTTGTCATCCGAGTCCCCCGTTGGTATTAAGTTGCAAGCAACGGATAATTGCATTAAGTAAAGTGCGTAATGTAAACAAACACATATGCCCGTGGACATAGCATCGTTAGGTTATCCCTAGTGGCAACAGCACATCCACAACCTTAGAACTTTCTGTCACTGTCCCAGGTTAAACGGAGACATGAACCCACTATCTAGCATAAATACTCTCTCTTGGAGTTACAAGCATCTACGAGTAACGGAAAGCATGCAAGATCTTAAATAACATATAAGATAGATTGATAATCAACTTGACATAATATTCAATATTCATCGGATCCCAGCAAACACAACATGTAGCATTACAATAATATGATCTTGATCATGTAGGGCAGCTCACAAGATCTAAACATGATGGCACAAAGTGGAGAGACAACCATCTAGCTACTGCTATGGACCCGTAGTCCAAGGATGAACTACTCACGCATCACTCCGGAGGCAGGCATGGCGATGTAGAAGCCTCCGGTGACGATTCCCCTCTCCGGCAGGGTGCCGGGAAGAGGTTCTGAACCCTCCCGAGCTAGGGTTGACGACGGCGGCGTCTCTGGATCTTTTCGTGGATATTTGCTCAGGTACTTAGGGTTTTCGCGTCGGGGGGAATAAGTAGGCGAAAGGGCGGCGGCTGCGGACCCCCGAGGGGCCCACACCACCCAGGGCGCGGCAGAGGGGGGCCCGCGCCCTGGTGCGTGTGGCCTCCTGGTGGCCCTCCTCTGCTGCTCCTTCGCTCCGTCAGGCGTGTTCTGGAAAAATAGGCACCCCCGTGTAGTTTCGTCCAATTCCGAGAATATTTCCAGACTAGCTTTTCTGGAATACAAAAACAGCAGAAAACAGGAACTGGCACTTCGGCATCTTGTTAATAGGTTAGTCCCAAAAAATGTATAAAAGTGATATAAAGTAGATGCAAAACATGTAGCAATTGGTATAAAACAAGCATGGAACATCAAAAATTATAGATACGTTTGAGACGTATCAGCATCCCCAAGCTTAGTTCCTACTCGTCCTCGAGTAGGTAAACGATAAAAACAAATAATTTTTGAGGTGACATGCTACTATCATAATCTTGATCATATAATATTGCAAGGCACATGTAAATGAATGAAGTGATCCAAGTCAATGGTCTATAATTTGCTACCAAATAGATAATGAGTAAACAATGAATCACACAAGCTAAACGTTTTCATGAATAGTACTTTCGAGACAAGCATCAAACAGTTTTGCATAAGTGTTAACTCATAAAGCAATAGTTTCTAACAAAAGGTATTTAATCAACACAAAGGAAGAATTTAGTTTCAGCATTTGCTTCAACTTTCAACATATTTATCTCATGGATATTGTCAACACAAAGTAGTATAACAAGTCCAATACATTGCATATAACGCATGTTGTAACAAAGTTGACACTAGTGTTTGCTTGTGGAAGACAGAAAGAATAGGAAAACTGACTCAACATAAAAGTAAAAGAAAGGCCCTTCGCAGAGGGAAGCAGGGATTAAATCATGTGCTAGAGCTTTTAGGTTTTTGAAAGCATATAGAGATTGCATAAAATATTTGATACTCCTCCCAACCTTGCTAACACAAGCCATGGCTAACCGAATCCTCGGGTGCCTTCCATCAATCACATACCATGGAGGAGTATCTATTTTTGAGAGGTGTTTGTTAATTGTCAACGAATGGTAGCGGGTGAGAACAGTATTCTACCTGTCGAACGGACTTTTAAGAGCGGCTCCCATGAAGGACGTTATTTCTACCAGCAAGGCAGATCATCCCTCTTTCTCTTTGGTTTACACACATTCAGGTATTTCACTGTTTGTCATTGCTTACTGATGAATCAGGGCAAAAGTGTGAAGAGAATTAATTGGTTAAAGTTGTAATTAATTGGGACTGGGCACCCCGTTGCCAGCTCTTTTTGCAAGTTATTGGATAAGCGGATGTATATGCCACTAGTCCAGGTGTAAAAGTCCACTCGACAAATAGAATAAAGAATAACCACACTAATTCCTCATGAGCTAGTAAACATTGACACAAAAAGGGAATAATAACATTTTGAATAATTTAAAGGTAGCACATGAAAAATTTACTTGGAGTGGCAAGGAAATACCACATATAGGTAGTTATGGTGGACACAAATGGCATGGATTTTGGCTCAAGGATTTGGATGCACGAGAAGCATTCCCTCTCAGTACAGAGTTTAGGCTAGCAAGGTTATGTAAGCAAACAAGAATATCAACCCGTACACCAAGTTTTATATGACAAACATATTGCAAACGTTATAAGACTTCATACCGTCTTCCTTGTTAACCAAACCCTGTTATTAGAAAATATCTAGACCTTAGAGGTACCACCGATGCAAACCAAATTTTCAACAAGCTTTACGGTAGTTCTTCACTAATAGGCTTAACTCATGTGATGCACAATTTAATCATGATCTACTTGTTAACTCAAAACAATTGACAAGCATCAAGTTATCCATTTTAGTGATCTACAAGATTAAGCAAGTTTTTCCTTATACCAATTACCACATGCAACATTTTCTGAACCAACCAAACACCAATCAATTTATTTCATCAACTCTCCAAACAAATATAAGTGAAGCAAGAGAGTACTTTCTACAAAAGAAAGCTAATAGCTCTGACAAGAGATACATGAAAACAAGAGCTAAAAGCTGAACAGCGCTAGATATGAATACTCAACAAATATAAGTGAAGAATAGGAGTATTCTCATGAAAAAGCGGAGCGTGTCTCTCTCCCAATCAAGAATGCTAGGGTCCAGTCAAGCTTTATTGAAAATAAAAGTGCAATACTGAAAATAAAAGCACACAGACGCTCCAAGAAAAGCACATATGATGTGAAAGAATTAAAATATAGTTTCACTAGAGATGACCTGATAATTTTGACGATGAAGAAGGGGATGCCTTGGGCATCCCCAAGCTTAGACGCTTGAGTCTTCTTGAAATATGCTGGGGAGATCCATGGGAGCCTCCCCAAGCTTAAGCTCTTCACTCTTCTTGATCCTATTATATCATCCTTCTCTCTTGACCCTTGAAAACTTCCGTCACACCAAACTCAAAGTAGATCTCATTAGAGGGTTAGTGCATAATCAAAAATTCACATGTTCTGTAAAGACGCAATATGATTTGTTACTTTAAACATTAGCTACAGCCACTGATGTTATGTGAAGCTCTTCCACCCAAAAAAGAATTTCACTCAACACTAGTAAAAGAGAGAATGCGAAAAATAAAAAGGCATAATCTGTCTAAAACAGAACAGTCCGCAAAGACGAATTTTTTCGAGGCACTTACGACGCTCAGATCGAGAAACTCTGAACTAATGAAAGTTTCAGACATTCATAAAGATTACGCACAAAAATTTCAGATTTAATTAACAATCTGGTGATTTTAGGAATTTCGTACAGTGAACAGCAAAAATCTGTTTCTGCGCAGCAATCAAAATTAAGCATCATCTTATCATTAGAGGCTACTCTTGGCACAACAATGCGAGAAAATAAAGATACAAAGGAGTTGCTACAGAAGTAAACAAACTCCTTGACTCAATAAAAGAAAAATTGCAGAAAAATAAAATGGGTTGCCTCCCATAAGCGCTTTTCTTTAACGCCTTTTAGCTAGGCACAAAGCATGCATCAAGTATTACCAAGTGAAGAAGCATCAACATTGTAATTTGTTCGAACAATAGAATCATAAGGTGGCTTAATCTTCTTCCTAGGAAAGTGTTCCATACCTTTCTTGAGAGGAAATTGATATTTTATATTCCCTTCTTTCATATCAATAATAGCACCTACAGTCCTAAGAAAAGGTCTTCCCAGCACAATAGGGCATGATAGATTGCACTATAATATTTTCCGCAAGCGTAATCCCCCCTCTGAGCATATCTTATCCTATTTTCCGCAAATATTTTCTCCACTATAATATTGCATGCGGTTCCAAATGTCAATTTGCTTGGATTAGAGTATCCTATAGTTGCATTAAGATTCCGATGCCAATTACCTGTTTCCCCTCCTATTACCCATAGGATTGTACTGCTGGCCTGAAATAATTAACTATGCAGTGTTGTTGCTTAGCCATGCTTAGTTAAAATGCTTAGCAGTCCGGTGGATGTTTCATGGTTGGAAACAGGTGATGAGATGTACAGATGATGGTGGAGAATTTGAGGTGACAGGTAATAAGATGCTAAAAGGTGGGGATGAGAGGCCACTTCGGTATGGTGGTGTTTTGTCTCACTCTCGCCGCCTAGGTGCGAGTTCTTTACCTCTAGAACCAAGAATGAGCGCGCTTCCATTCGGTGGGGTATATGGAGCCCTCGTCGACCGACTAACTTGTGGCGGACTAGCCGAGGGTCCTCTAGTTTGGCTTTCCATTTGCGTGTGCGTTGAAGATGGTGGCCAAGACTGAGATGAGGATGGTTGTGTAGGAAAATAAGTGGCCGCGGGACAGGGTGCGAGAAGGTACCTCTTGTCCTACCGCCACTGATGATCCTGGGTTAGTCTCAAGCGAGGTAAAGGTTGTAACCGTTCCCACTCAGCCGGCTTTCCCCGGAAGAGAGCTACATGTAGGCAATTAGCCGGGCGGTACCAAAGGTAAACACAGTGCACCCCTGCAGGGTTAAATCTTTTCAAAAAGCCGTGTCCACGGTTACGGACGACTTGGGAAAGGACGATAAGACCATAGAATAACTTTAACGGAATGATTAAAAACTGGGTACTAGAGGTACCACTCACGAATGCAAGGTGAGCTTCCTCGAGGGTGATTCGGGGAGGTGCCTTTGAGGAACGGGTACAGTGGTTGATGTTAAGAAAGGTGATGAAAGAAAGAGTACTTCTTACCTCTTTTTGAAAATACTCTGAATAGTCGATGCCTTCGAGTTATGTTTTTCATAAATAAAATCAGCTTTATGCAAAACAGCCATATAACTTTGAAAGCCTCATCGAGCTAAAGCTCTATATATAATCTTGCGACTTCGTCGAACTCAACGTCGTTTGTTTTGTTTCAGAGGAGGACTTCACCGACCTCGAAGGTGGGTTCTTTGTGGACGTCGACGAGTAGTCTGGGGTTCCCAGGTGGCAGCTTGGGACATCCGGATCAGCTGGCGCTGTGATGTTTATCTGTAGGCCTCTTAGGCCATATTTGGATCTTGTTGTTTAGAACAACCTAATTTGCTTTCGCTTGTTGTAATGTTGGGTCTGTGACCTCTGGTTGTCATTTGCTATCTTTCTCTATTATAAGAGTTGAACTATAATGATTTGTGTCGTAGAGTCTGTGATGTGCCAGTTGTTCCACAAGTCTTGATCTCTCTATTATGCTTTGATAGTGTGTTTGGTGGTGATGGATAACCGGAGACACAGTATCACTGTATAGCAGTCGGTCAGGGCGCCACAATTACATGACTAGATGTGTCATTTCATTATTATTTTGCTTTGCAGGATCATACAGAGCTGACATGATATTTATGTTGCATTGCCACAATCATCATTTGTTTACATGTTACGCTAATTGCACATCATGGACACCGCCAGAGTCATTCATTTGTATTTGACATGTTAATTATTTCAGTTGAGTTTTGAGTAAATAAAAGTATGATGTATAGTGTTGCCCCTGCTTGTGAGGAGTAATAAAAGATCCATGGGAGCCATCAAATTAAAAATAAAATGAACAAAAAAAGAGCCACGGAGTCCACCCAAAAAAGGAGAGAATAAAGAGAGAGGGAGCACATTACTATATTTTATACACACTTGTGCTTCATAATAGCATGTTGCATTCATATGAATTTTCCATGAGTTTCAAATATACATTAGTGGGGATGTTACATTATAGAATTTGGTTTTATATTCTAGTGATGAGCTACCTAAAATGGTTTAGATCTTCGTGAGCAGCCTAGTTGGATGCACACCTCACATTTCATTGGAGAGCTTTCATACATGCATATTCACATCAATGCCGTCTATAAGGCCTTTCCATTGCCTAATGGTCACTTAAGTTGATGTGAGTTTTCCTATTTGTTTTTAACCTCCATCATTATTCTATTTGCCGCTTAAGTGTTAAGATCGAGACTCACTCTCAAATGTTGCATGTATGTCAAAATAGTTGACATGGTCAGTGTATAATTAGATAACCCGGTTTGCTCCTGATTTTGTCAAGATAAGATTTGATTAAAACCAGTTAAAAGGAGTAACAATAATACATTTTTTTTATAGAACTTGACAAACTTCTTATTAAGCTTATGTACGGAAACATATCTCAACACATTGATTCTCAAAAGGTAATGACTTGTTTACTCTTATATTTCTCTATTGTTTGTTTAATGCTAACAATAGATAATTGTGTTATATAAGATTACATCATTTGATCAAGATCATGTTAGGTAGCATTCACAACAAAAACTATTACTTGTTTTATCATCTACCTACTCAAGATCGAGAAGGGATTAAGTTTGGTGATGTTGATACGTCTCCAACATATTTATAATTTTTTTTGATTATCATATCACTGTTACATACTTTTGATGTATTTTTATATCGTTTTATATTTAAAAAATTGGACTAACCTATTAACCCAGTACTCATAGTTGTTGTTGTGTTCTATCTATTTTTCTTCACAAAAAATTATTATTCTCGGAGGCCCAAAAAATACCCAAAAAAACATAAAATCTGTTTCTTTGGGAGAAGCTAGAGGTCACTAGTGTCAGCGAGGAGTTGCACAAGGCGCACACGCGGGTCCGTGGTCACCGCCCGCATGTGGGTCCTGCACCAACTTAGCACTGCCTCTCAACGCGAAAATCCAGTCTGGAGGTGTGTCCCGGTACTCCGACGGAGGGGGACCCACTTCGGAGGCATCATCATCAACCTTGTTGCCTCCATGATAACGTGTGAGTAGTTTCTTTTAAACTATGGATCCATATCAGTAGCTATGTGTTACTCTTCCATGATTTTCAATACAGTGATCTCATGAGTTCCCTTACATCAGGCAGCGCATTATGGAGATCATCGTAGCCACTAAATTAAGAAAGCAATCACCCTCCAGTTCATGACCGACGAGCGGCTTGCCGCGGTGGCGCTGCAAACCTGCTGGGAGGCAGCACACCGCTCGTCTGCAGATGGAGGCGTTGCGCGGCATAGAGGAGCTCGTCGTGCAAACGACACTTCATGGCCAGCCAGCGGCGCACGAAGGCGAGGTTGAATGCAACGGCTTCAAGCCCGCTCTCGTCGCCGACCTATATTAGATTATTTTAGTGTTTTTAGTTTAAACCCTCTTTAATTTCATTGTAGAATGTTCTTAAGTTTGAACAAAATTTGAGTCATTCATTTAAATTTGAATGTTCAAACTTTTCTGAAAAATAGTATGGAGGCGCTGGGCAGCCGCCCTTTTTGGTCTGAACGATGTCCGGACACCGCCTCCAAAGAGACCATTGTTTCTGATATGACAGACATATTTTCAGGGAACGTGGTGAAGATGCTACTCCCTCCGATTCATATTAATTGTCGTTGAATTGGATATATCATATATCTAGCACTAAAACATGTCTAGATACATCCGATTTATTATATATCTAGCACTAAAAGATGTCTAGATACATCCGGTTCAGCGACAATTAATATGGGTAGGAGGGAGTATTAAAAAGTTTTTTAATTGGACTAGCTGAATGCCCGTGCGTTGCTACGGGATAACGAAAAAATACAGACACATCCTAAATTCAAAAAAGATGTGAAATGGCATGACAAGGCCTGATTTTTATTCATGGTTTCTATCAAATGCCCGTGCATTGCCAGCTGAATGCCCGTGCGTTGGTACGGTGAAACAAATATATGTTCGAGAAGATATTGTACCAGTTGTATAAAAAATAACGTATACATGTTTGTATGTCTTCTTGGTTCAACTCCCTTAAATTTTGTAGAATTATATTCCTTGTGGCTTGCTTGATCATGTTATTTTACACAAGCGCAAAGGGAAGATATTTGCTTAGACAAACTCATGGTTCCCATTTTCACTTATTAGTTGAATTGGTCATGCCAAATTGTAGACACTCGCATGCACTAACTCTATAGTAAATTTAACTCAAGATGCATACTCAATGCGAAGATATCAAATAATTTAACTCGAAATTTTCTTTTTAAAATAATTTAAAACATCTAACATGGTAACACAATTCATTTCTATGCAAAAGAAAAAGTAAGGCCCCAAAATTACGAATTGTGACTACCGAAATATATTTTTATATTGTCCTATAACTTCAATATATGTTTTCCATACAATAATAAGAATTCAAGTGGGCAGTGTTTCCGTTTCCTTTTCTTGACCGCTGCCCTAGTTTCCTTTTCTTGATCGTTTATGTTCATCGCCAAGAGCTGGCTGCAAAGCTAGCTAGGAAGGAAGAATCAAAAGAAGTGTTGTCCGGGTCCGTATATGTGCAAACGTGAGTACCAATTGACATTTCTTCTATCTAAAATATTAGAAAGACCTACATGTTGTGGGAGAGATAAGGGGAAGGGGGTGTTTTGGTCCCCACCTAAGAGCGTGGTTAGAGGCATTTTGTTTGGAAAGCCTTGTAGATTTGAGCTTGTTGCCTATAGTGAAAGAAACTACGTCTAAAAACTCCTGAATTCTCAATTACGGGTACCAAATTTCATAGGACGCTATCCACAACATGCCCGTTCCTGAACTTGAATGAGAGTTAAACACTTGGACAACCATCACATCTCTCTAAAGTATGTGCGCATCTTTGCAATGGAAGAAGCGCAAATAAATATATCAGCTCTGGACTATATTGTAGACCTTGTTGAAAAAAAACTCTTTGTTTATAACTTTCAAGTTTAACCGTTGACATATTTGTAAGCTTATACATGAAGTTTTTTTTTTTTTAAAGAGTATGCCAATGGCATACCATAGCTTTATAGAAGAAGAAGAATATCAATGTACAAGATGCGTAACCCTAATGCGAACATCGGGGTTAGCAGAACTCCGCACTCACACACTAGCTACTCCCTCGCGTCATGTGCACGCCGACTCCCTCTAGCTTGCTGCCAAAGCTGAAGCTCATCTCCGATCTTACTCAACAGTTGTGGGACATTGCACTGATCGCGAATGCGACCAAACACTCGCGCATTCCGCTGTTTCCAAAGCATCCATGCTACTAGGAGTACCAGTGTATCAAAACCCCTCCTGTCCCATTTCTGAACTCTTTTTCTCGCCTGAAGCCACCACAGTTCCAGCGTAGTTCCAGGGCTCGGCTCTCGGATTTGCAGCCCGGCTTTCAGCAAGCACCCGAGCCAAACTTCTCTTGCGTATACATGAAGTTTGAAGCTTATACCTAAAGGAGAATAATCGAGACTACCTTCCACCTAGAAGAATTTCTGTAGGGCGTCCATCCTAGCTTCCATTTACTCATCTCAAAAATAGCAGATCAGCGTTGACACACAATCCCTGCTAGCTGCTTCTCCTCGACGCCTGATGAGTCACGAAGCTTCTTGGGTGCTGCATGGTGGGGGGGGGGGGGGGGGGGTTAGTTTCATCGCTGGCGGCAGAGGCTCGAGCCGATCAAGATCAGGCGTGATAGAAGGCAAAGCTTGGACGTTCCCAGCGCTCCTGGAGTTGGGGGAGGCAATGTACTGACGAAGGTTAAGGTCATGCCTATCGCTGGCTAGAGGTAAAGGCTGGGCTGCAAACCTACGAAAATGAATTCCTTATAGACGCTATCAACCAAGGGGCCAGAAGAATTCAACCCACAAAATCAAACTTAGTCAGTACACTCGAATATTTTTTCCAGAAAAAAGCACGTAACACGGATATTTTTAAATGGACCGTTCAATAGATATGGATGCTTATTCAGAAGGATTCCAATGGCATGGAACACAACTAATTATCCATCGGTCCTAAAAATATTGGCCAAACCGAACACAGAAGGTCCCACCTTTCCACCCTGAAACCACTCTATGATGCCAACAAAAACAAAAACAGAATAGAGCTAGGAGAGAAAGTAGCTAGGCTTTGAAAATACAAGCACCAAAATAAGCAGTACTTAGGCCATTGAAAATACAGGCACCAATCATACCAAAGACAAATCATCAAATGAGTCAGCAAATTACAGAGATAGGAGAGAACTTACAGCCAAGGCTCAACTTCAACTCAATACCAGAGTCAATCACGTCCTCTTAGGTATTTTCATCATTCCATTCGATGGAGGTCATTCTAAGAACACAACAAGACTATCAGTCATGCAACAATCATCCATTTCTGCTATTAACAAACAGTCATCTCTGAACTTTAGGAAGGAAATAAGCTAAGAAGTATTAGAAAAACA
This sequence comes from Poa pratensis, assembly GCA_947311845.1. Classification (NCBI taxonomy): domain Eukaryota; kingdom Viridiplantae; phylum Streptophyta; class Magnoliopsida; order Poales; family Poaceae; genus Poa; species Poa pratensis. The sequence continues at coordinate 3,157,183 of CAMZMU010000110.1, read as the reverse complement.
AACTAAAAAGTTGTGGTAATTGTTTCCATGTGCTGCGAATTTGACTTGTGATACCAATACCTCTGTGTAGCTCCCTTCGGTGGTCATCATGATCAATGACGTCAACCTCAAGGTAGTATAGAGTACTGAATCTGTACTTTTGTTATTTTGAAAAAAAAAGAATATGTACTCCTCTTCATGGAGCCGATAGTACCGGCCATTTATAGATAATTGCTTAGAGATTTAAAGAAGCGACAGATATCAACAGATTGAGCTAGCTAAATCATTGAGTAACATAATGAAATTGCTCCATATATAACTCTTTGAGAACAACTTAATAAATAGTTCAACTATCAACTATGAAAACAACAGAAGAGAGATGCATCAATCATTAACTTTCTATGCCTACGGCATTCACAGTACCGAACTGGCCCGGGAGAAGTTTTAGAATCAAATAAGAGTAATTCGTTAATCAAATATGTACAAGGAAGAAGTGTAAAATAAGAGCAATTCGTTAATCAAATATGTACAAGGAAGAAGTGTACGATGTAAAGGAGAAGGCCCAACTAGCTTTTTTAGAGGATGCGGAGCGATGCAGTTTTTGGACGGCACACCCTGTGGGTGGTTCCACGATGATACTGGGAGGTGCTGGAGCGATCTTGGAAGGGGAGATTCCAATGGCGATCCGGAAGACACCGTGGTGATCTTTGAGAGGGGGGGGGGGGGGGGGGGGGGGGCGACCCAATCCTTGAAGGCGACGCAGAGGGCTTCACAACTGATGGCGACGGCGAACTTGGAACGATTAGCGACGGTGTGGCAGCGCCGTGCGGATGGACGCACAGTACGCTGAGAAGGGCGGCGGAGGCGTCGGCATCAGCGGGCGCGTCGCGCGCGGACGCGTCAATGGCGACCTTGAGGCGTCGACCGAGGTCAAGGAGCGCTTCGTATGTGGGCTTGTGGGCGGGGCGCTTCTCGCCGGTAGGCTTGTGGGCGCAGGGCGCGTCAATGGCGGCCTCGATCCGGCGCCATGCCCTTGGCTGGAACCCTAGCCATTTGCGGCTCCGCGGAAGGAAAATAGAATCGGGGGCGACGAAAAAAATCGAGAAGTTTTAGTTGGCCCACCTGTCAGCCCGTGCGAGCGGTGGACGAAGCTATGGTGTTGGACGAAATTTTTGACGTAAACGTGGGAACCAAAAATTTTCTTTTAGATAGGAGAGACTTCATCTTTGGTCCTCGCAAAATGACAATAAAAAAAGAGTGGCCGTTGGGTTTTGTTAGTCTTTCGATTACTAGGACGTGCTCACCAAGGAAAATACCATGAAAGTTGTGCTTCAGCTTAGCGCAAAACATCAAATTCAAAATTAGTGAGAATTTAACAGTGTCGGCACTACATGTATGCTATTGGTGAGAGTTGCCCTTTCATGGCGGGGGGGGCCCTCTTCTTGCTTTCCAAGTGAATGGCGTAAAAGGACGCAGAGTGTCTTCAGTGGCAAGCGTTGTCAAGTCGTATAAACACCCACTGTATCAAGCGTACCGGTACCATTTCATGTCTCCAAGGGTGCAATCTGAAACACTATTTGATCATCACTAGCATATTAACTCACCATTTCAAGTAAGTATAAAATTTCATGCCGCAAACACCAACCAAAACCAGGCCGATCAATAATCTTATTTTCTCCGTCAAGCTGAGAACGATAAGCGTGTACTGCTTGTAACCTTGGACGTCTCCTCCTTCCCGCACAGTAGAAGTGAGGCGATTTTTTCCCCTCCCAGTCGATCCAGCTCGCCGACGCAGATTCGCCGGTTTCCCCTCCCTCCGCCGGCCGCTCCGGCGGCGGGAGGGTGGGGAAACCACGGATCCGTCTGTATATAGCTAGGGTAGAGTGGTATCCTCGCCGGCGGCGCAATGGAGGAGAAGGTGCTGTGGGTGAGGTGGTTTGCGGTGGCGGAGTTCTCCTTCAGCGGCGGGGTTCTTCGGAGCTCTCCTGCTTCTCCGCTTCCTCTCCGGTGCTCGCGACTCCGAGGAGTTGCCGTGCGCCGTCTTCCCGTGCCGGAGTCCGTGTGCGGCGGTTCCGGCGGCTGAGCTTCAAGAAGGTGCGGGTGATTGCGTCCAGTCGGAAGGCGATGAAGACGAAGAATGGTGGAGGCCCTTCGGGTTCGAGGCTCGTTGGCTTCCCGACCGCCATGGGACTCCGGCCGATCCAAGGTTGCAGAGGCGGAGCGGCGGCGGCGCGCCGGCGACACGTCTTCTTCGGCGACATCGACTTCGTTATCCTAAAGGACTTGGTTGTATTTTTCTTATTTCCTGAGGACTGTTCTGTAAGGATACTGGATTATTATCACTTGCTCTTTTCCGCAAAAAAAAAAAAGAGAACGATAAGCGTGTGACACGTCGATCACCACCAGCACTACCTGGCCTGATCCTTTTCTACCCTTGCAAGAGTGCGTTGCTTTCTAGGTTTAGTCACATCGCGAGATTGAAACCTTTTTTGGTAGCTAGGATGTGATGTGATGTGCCGAGTATCCAGCTGCTGGCCACTACGCACACACGAGTCGTCAGTCACGCGGACGCTGGGTCTCTCTACTGCTCTGACTGTGTGTGATGCCAACGTATCATGGAGAGCCATGCATTGACCTGGGGCAAAGAAGCAATCAAGGGTATTATCTTCCTCCCCTTGGCCCGGCACTAGCCACGAACTGTTTAAACCTTTATTTCCTCTTGTCTCCGTCACCTCGCGATTGATCTACTTGTACATGTGAGGGGTTCAGTCGTTTAGTTTGTACTCCCTCCGTTTTTTAATATAAGATGTTGCATATTTCTGGATTTTCGATTTGGAGTCATATGTCTAAAAAACAACTCCAACAGCCCGAATATGTTCATATAAATATAAATTTAATCAAACGTTAAAGCTTACTATACTTAACCAAATATATAGATGAGAATATCCAAACTAATTTTTTTTATAAAACACATTATAAAATCTATATCTTACAATTAATCTGTTGATGTTGATTTGCTATTGTAGATCTTCATATTTTCGCCCATATATTTCGAAAAAATCACAAGCATTTACTTTTGACTAAGCTTATATATCATGTATTTTGTAACAACCTGACGAGTATGCAAGTGGCGTCAAGGGAGGGAGCATGCCGCTCGCAAGCGGCAAGAAGCCGAAGACGCAGCCGCTGCAGTTAAACCTGACGAATATGTTGCCGCGATAGCCAAGCCGACGTACCTGCTGCCAGGGGGACTAGGCGATAAGTCAAGGCTAACCCGTGTTACGCTGGAGACAGCTGGACCAAATGAAGTTTTGCGAGTTTTGGGATAGCGGAGGACCCACTCGTAAGAGAGGAGTGTGGTCATTATATGGGGAGGCGTGTGTAATGTCGGGGATCATGTCAAGAAATTGGAGGCCCATGTCAGGGTGTCTGGCTCTCTCTTCCCTCCTTCCAAACTCTAACCTCAAATCTGAACCATTCCTGTGTAATCATGTATTCACTGGTGAAATCAAAGACTGGATCCACTATCTCATGTTGTGTATCATCTATCCAGTAGGATCGTTACATTTGGTATCAGGGCCTTAATCCAGCATACCACCAGATCTCAGATCTGAGCAGGTTACAGTAGATCGAAAGAGACTGTAAGATCGGCAAGAATTTCACTACGGTGGAATTTGCAGAAACTCCGTCGTCTACGACGACTGATGAGCGGAGTCAGATGGACTCGATTCTGTATGCTTCTGCAGTCGGATCAATTATGTACGCCATGATATGCACTAGGTCGGATGTTTTCTACGCTCCGAGTGTTACGAGCAAGTGAAAGGATCGTATGGCCACCTAGAGGGGGGTGAATAGGTGCTACGTCAATTTTTAATACTTTTTGATTTAGGCTTGACACAAAGGTAAATTCTCTAGATATGCAACTACGGTGAATTTACCTATATGACAAGTTAATACTACGCACGATAATAAACAAGAGATAAAGGAGTAACCGAACGGGAAGCACGCGGAGACAAATATGTATTCCTGAGTTTCTTCTTTTTAGGGGAGTACGCCTCGTTGGAGGGGTGTGAGTATCAAACTCAAGACGCCACAAATGGCCTCACCCTATTCTCCGATGAACCTTGCCCAAAAGCTCGGTTCACCTTCCACTATCGGAATCCTTCAAGGCGGAATCCGGAGCCCTTACAACACACTTGAGGCACAACCCACAAAAGGATTGGGAGCTCCCAAGCACCACGAATCTGCTACACAAAAGTAGCAAGCAAGTGAGTACAACAATGGGGCTAGGTTTTCCCAATGGAAACCCTAGCAATGGTCCCTCAAGTGAATGAGGGGGAAATGAAGAACCGCTTGGTGAAGTTGTAGATCCGGGGCTTCTCCCCTCCAAAGATCAATGAGTTTGGGTGGAAGAATTGGGAGTAATCTGAGTTTTGAGCTTTCAATAATGGTGTTCTTGCTTGGTCTGGTCGAGCTAACTTGCTAGAGGTAGGTGGAGGGTTTTTTAAACCCCTCCAAGAAATGTAGTCGTTGTTTGGGAGTCGGATAATCCGACTCAAGTGAGCATCAGATAATCCGACAGTCGGATAATCCGATACAGATTGGATCAGATAATCCGACTATCTCCAAAGAGCCACAAAACAGGTTTCCTTAAGTCCTTAGCAGAATTCTCGAAAACCTTAGGAATCGGATAATCCGACTCATCCTGGGTCGGATAGTCCGATTCACTCTTTTTGAACAGAAAGCCTAGCTCTTTTCAACTCCCTTTTTGGTTTTGATGCAAAGGTGATTTAGATATCTAAAAAAACCTGCATCACTTAACTCACATATTAAATCATCACAAGTGTTGTTGCCTAACACACAAAACATAAGGGATCAAGAAATGTCCTTTCAATCTCCCCATTTTTGGTGTTAGATGACAACACTAGGATTTGCAAAGAAAGCACAATTATATTGCCTAGTTTCCAAGGCTTAAGACATGAGAAGCTCCCCCTAAAATTGTGCATATAATTAAATTGAATTGTAATACAAATGCAACACATGAAGGTGTAGAGCAACTCCAAAAAGTAAGAAAAACTAGATAAGCACGAATATATATAAGACATATCAAGATAGGTTGAGCTTTTTAAGAGAGCATACCTTGTGCACAATAGAGTAGAGATAGACCATAGCACAATAATACAAGTCTCAACCATACATAGAAATCCATATGTCTCATAACTTAACACAAGTTCACAACAAAGTTTTCACAGAAAATCAAACCACGAATAAGTTTAGCACAAATACGATAAATGGACACAAGCGCAAGAATAAAAGCATATGCTTGTGCCCGAACCCATGCAAATCCCACACGGAGAGACCTAATAGAACTACTTCTCCCCCTTTGGCATCGAAACGCCAAAAAGAGGGAAAAGAGCGATGCTACATCCCAAGTAGATCACTCCGACTCATCAACAGCATCAGCGTTAACATCATCATCGCCATCAGTGTCCTCATACTCAGCATCAATGTCCTCTTCATCATTGTGAGCAGGAACACGAGAAGGGCTTGCAGGAGCTGTCTCTTGGAGATGTGTTTCTAGCTGAGCCCAAGGAAACTGAGACTCCGCATTCCACTGATCATAAGAAAGAGGAGCAGTCGCTGGAGGGTCCTCTGGAAGGCGGGGGAGGCGCTTGAGAATGTTCTCCTCCCTACAATAAGCCTCATATTGCCCCCTCCGGATGTGATTGTTCATACAAAGGATGTTCCGCTGAAACCAGTTTAGTTTCTTGATCTGTGGTGCAAAGGAGGGAACACGAGCCTGACTGGGGGCACCACGGCGTGCATCTCCCATGAAGGAACCTCTAGCAGGAGCAGCAGCAGAAGAAGATGTCTTGACCATAGATTTCTCTCATAAACCTTTTTGTAATTATGGGGCTGCATTGAATACTTTTGGAAGTTGTGGTTCTTCAAAGTGTCCTTGATGAGCAACATGATGTAGGGAGCATATGGGATGGTGGGGCCCACCAACCATAGAGTCAAACATCTCATGAAAGATGAAATCCATCACATCCACCTTAAAGTCACTGTCTGGTTCTTCATTCTCAATAATTTCTTTAGCAAGACAGAGTAGGTTGGCAAGAGGAGCTACAATATTGTCATTGTTACCTCCGCTGGGAGCAATAGTGGACCTAAGGATGGTCACAAGCTGATCATAGAGAGGCAGGAGGCCCTCCTTCTTGCCAATAACTGCACCACTGCCATACATGTCCTTCAACATGTTTTTATTGGGTTTCTCCACAGAATGCATGCGACGACCAACGACAGGATGGCCACGGAAAGTATAGCCAAGAAGAGCAGCAAACTGAGCAAACGAGGAAGTACACTAAGTCCTACCAGACATCCACTTCATGGTCTTGGGAATATCACCTTTGATCACCAAGGTGGAGAAAAACTACAGGATCAGTGGCACATTGTAAGGACATTGTCGTTCCATGAGTGGAACCATTTCCATCTGTTCTAACACATCTGCAGCGAGAGCAAAACTTGGCTTGCCCTTGACATCTTGAAGTTTGTAGGGCTACATTGGACGAATAGGGTGCTTAAAATCCGGATAGATGTCCTTGAATATATAGATCTGCTCCATGCACCAGAAGTTTGGATCTTCGATAGTGTCGTCCCTTTCCATTTTTGCATACCAGTCATACTGACGAATTGAGGCATATTCAACCCTGGGCATGGTCTTGTAGTTGGGACGAGTTGCCTTGCCCTTCCTTGATTGTCTGGCAGTAGTGATCTTCACTGACTTTTTCTTGGCTGGCACTTGTTCTTCTCTAGCTGCCTCTCTTGCTTGCCTTCTTATCTCAGTTTCATCAACTCCAACCCCACCTTCATTTACAGGAAAGTGACGCTTGTGAACATAGGTCTTCTTCGGAGGTCTACTCGAATCCCCTGTGAGATAGAGCAATAGATGGGCAGCAGGGATAAGTACACACAAGTCACAGAACAAGGAATGGTACATTGTGCAATAGGAGAGCATCCCTGAGGTTAATCTACTAAGTCCTGGGCAAATCAAGGTGTTGCTAAAAAAACAAGCACATCGGATTATCCGATTCGGTCTGTATCGGAATATCCGACTGTCGGAATATCCGATACGAAACTACTCGGATAATCCGATCTGGACATTGCAGCAACAAGATGATTTGAAACCTAGGCCTAACAGCAGATCTACAAAAGGAGTGCATGCCTATTGTTCACAGTACCAATGGGAACCACTATCATCAACAAAAAATAACTTCTTATAAAGATCTAGGAGAAGAACACCTAGGGATTGAGAGAGAAGAAGTTACCCTCATCCATTGAGGAAAAAGCTTGGGGGAATGGGTTCCCGGGGAGGAGGAGCACCAAATCCGAACAGATCCGGAGTTGGGGACGGCCGGAGATGCCGGGGTGGCGCGGGGAGAGCAGGCAGCAGCACTGGAAGAGAGAGGAGGTCGGGGTGGAAGAAATGCTCGAGTGAGCCCTTCACCCCGACCCCTTCTCTGTTAGGAAGCGTGACAAACCGCCAGGTCGGATAATCCGATCTTGACTTGAATCGGATAATCCGACAGTCAGATAATCCGAGCAAGTCTGGATCGGATAATCCGATCGTCAGGATTTCCTTAGAAATTCTGGCCTGCTAAACCCTTTCTCCTCAGTTTCAAAACAAGACTTGTGTGCAAGATAGAATGTTTTTGAGGTAAGAAAGGCTTGGGATAAGATTGCCAAACTGTCATTGGTACTTGACACTCATGCTTGCAAGAATCGAACAAGGAAATGCCAAGTTGAGTGTTGATTACCCCCAAGAGCAAGGGATCACCGTAGCACCTCTCAATGTGGAAGTAAGGTATCGATCCGCAGGAGCAAGAAGGAAAAGTTATCTATTCCCTACAACTAAAGTGTCACAAGTTTTAGTTGATTATGCACTAAACAAGTTTGGAGAACAAGGTGGTTGATGGATGGAAGTAACCAAGCAAGAATGTAAAAGTGTCCCAATCCTCTTCAATGCAAGAGGACAAGACAAATGGTAGCAAGCAAAAGCTCTCAAAGAGAGAAAGCCCAATCCTCTATGCAGCAAGAGGACAAGCTCAAGTGTGAGTTTCTTATAGGAAAAATGGACATGGGTTCATGGGTTCACTTAATCCTCTCTCCCTCATCTACTGTGATTATCATGTTATAGATAAAGTACACACAATTGTCATGTTTTAATGGTAGCTTTTATAACGGCTATATGTCCTAAAACACATAGTTGAAAGAAGTACTCATTTGTGCTGCTAGGTCACCCTCATAAGGCTAGCGTGGTTGCTGTCATTCCCACATCATACTCTTCCTTTTTATCCCCAGATAAAGGATGTTGGGCGGTACTGTGTCACTCAATACCTATGCCGTGTCACATCGGCCATCCCGTACCCACATACATCATACTTCTTTAAGAACAATATTCAACCAAAGTATGACAAGCCATAAAAGATCCAACACAACGGTAAATGCATAACAAATCATCTCATACCACAATATTCACCACAAAGGTATTACATAGATGACCGTAATCATGTTTAGCAGCTCATACGATACTAATTAGTGAAGCTCAAGAGAGAGGAGAGATACATAAGTTACCACCACAAACCCAAGTCCAGGGGTGGACTACTCCCCCTTCATCATGGTGATGATGGTGGAGAAGTTCTTGCTGTAGATGTTGATGATGAACACGCCGGAGGGGGTGGAGCCCTCCGGAGGTAACTCCGGCGGCGTTTCCCCCCTCCGATTTTCTCCGGCGGCAGCCTTCTGACTCTCTGTTTCGTGGTTCTGTGTTTCTCCGCCGCCTCCTTCTAGAGAACGTCGGGGGACCTTTTTTATAGGCGTTTTTAGGTCAAGACGGAGTCGGTGGAGCAAAGATCAACGACAACGGAGTGGCCACGTGGGCCACCCCCTTTTGGGCCTCGGGCCTCCGTTTGCTTGCTTCCTTCGCCCACAGGTCTTCTTCCTTCCAAAAAACGACTCCCCTAAATTTGCAGGTGATTTGGACGACGTTTGGGTCCCTGAAACATTAAAATACAAAACTAGGGTTTTCTGCCTGTGCAGGGTTAATTCCATAAAAATAGGAAATCATTAAGATATTTCCAAAATCATGATAAAACATTGATATAACCCTTATATGATGCAAATATGATTGGAATATGAGTGAATAAAGTGCAAAGTTCATGTATGCATTTTACATGCATCAAGTGTGTTTTCCATAAAACCAGGTAAGAGACATAAAATTCAAATGGTTTTCAATAAAATCCAAATAAGAAACAACTCCTCAAAAGGAGGAGGGCGGTGGCCTGGGCCACCATGTATGAGTATATGTGGTGTGACACCGCGAAGATATATCTTGGGTTCACTGCAACTACTCGTCATTTAAGCTCACAATTCATAGAAACGAATATAAAGAAGTAAAATGAGTTCTTAATATCGGCATAATGGGGGGAGGGATAGTCCAATGTATTAGGACCGCACTCCCCCTATGTCCATGCCTACACCTAAACCAAATAGATAGTTAAGAATATAGGTGTGTATGCAAGATAGTCAAGTCAAGCTCCTTAAATCCACGATATTTAGCTCATGCCTCAAATAAGTTAATCTTGCTTCATCAAGTGGCTTCGTGAAAATATCAACAAGTTGGTCTTTATTTGGAATATAGCTAAGCTAAATATCACCACGGGCAATATGATCCCGAATAAAATGATGACGGATCTCAATCTTGATTGCACTTTCATTGTCACATAAAAGAGGCACTTTGTCACAATTGACACCGTATTCCTTTAAAGTTTGCCTTATCCATAACAATTGGGTGCAAGCACTAGCGGCCGCCACAAACTCTGCTTCGGCGGAGGATAGAGATATGCAATTTTGCTTCTTAGAAGACCAACTCACCAAGGACCTACCAAGAAATTGGCATGCCCCGAAGGTTGATTTCCTATCATCCTTGCAACCAGCCCAATCCGAGTCCGTGTACCCGGCAAGAGAGAAATTAGTGCCCTTTGGGTACCACAAACCAAACCTTGGGGTATAAACCAAATATCAAAAGATTCTATTGATCGCCTTCAAGTGGCTTTCTTTAGGAGCCGCTTGATACCTTGCACACACCCCTACACTCAACACAATATCGGGTCTAGATGCACAAAGATAAAGCAAAGAACCAATCATAGAGCGATAAAGTTTTTGATCAACATCAATACCGTCGGGGTTAAGTTCAAGATGGCATTTGGTGTCCATGGGAAACCGCTTCTCCTTAGCATTTTGCATATTGAACCTCTTGAGCATGTCTTGGGTATATTTGGTTTGAGAGATGAAAGTCCCTTCATTCAATTGCTTGATCTCAAAACCGAGAAAGAACTTCAATTCGCCCATCATAGACATCTCAAACCTATCGGTCATAAGCTTTGAAAATTCATCATTAAAAGCTTTGTTAGATGAGCCAAATATAATATCATCAACATAAAGTTGGCATATGAAAAGCTCCCCTTTAACCCTCTTGGTAAAGAGGGTGGGATCGATTTGCCCCACTTCAAATCCACGGTCTAGCAATAGCTCTCTTAGGTGCTCATACCAAGCACAGGTGCTTGTTTGAGACCATAGAGCGCCTTATCAAGCTTGTAGACATGGTTAGGGAATTTGGGATCCTCGAAACCCGGTGGTTGCTTAACATATACCAACTCCTTTAAAGGACCATTAAGAAAGCACTTTCACATCCATTTGTTGCAACTTAAATTATGATGTGATGCATATGCAAGAAGGATACGGATGGACTCAAGGCGAGCCACGGGTGCAAAGTCTCTCCAAAATCAATGCCTTCAACTTGAGAGTACCCTTGTGCAACCAATCTTGCCTTGTTCCTTACAACCATTCCATGTTCATCTTGCTTGTTCTTGAATATCCACTTAGTGCCTATAACATTGCGGCAATCCTTTGGCTTCTCAACTAGATTCCACACTTTGTTGCGCTTGAAGTTATTGAGTTCATCATGCATAGCTTCCAACCAATCCGGATCTTCAAGTGCTTCAAACACTTTCTTTGGTTCCACCATGGAGATGTGTGCTTGATGTTCACTAAAGCTTGCCAATTGTCTCCTTGTGGTAACACCCTTACTTAGGTCACCAATGATTTCTTCTAGCTTGTGACTTTTTATTTCAAAGTCTCTTGCAATCCTTACTTTTCGACGGGCTTCGATATCTCTATTGCATCTTGGAGGTATCTCTTGATCATCTTGATCATTTGAGTCCCCGTCTTGACCGGATTGATGACCTTGATCTTCATTATGCACAACTTCATTGCTTGAAGTAGATGGTTGATCTTGGTCTTGACCTTGGCTAGCATCAATTATTGGAGAACTTGGTTCTTGCATAGCATCTTGGTCATGAGGAGGGTTTTGAACTTGTTCTTGGGTTGGTGCATCATTGGCATCAATGGTTGGTGCAGCTTCATGAGGTGAGGTAGGAGGCTCCACTTGAGTAGAACTTGATTCTTCATGGCTTGCCTCTTGATGGATCTCAATGGGCGGTAGAAACCCACTCCCATTCTCCGGATTGCTTCATGAGGCTGCTCATTATCTACATCACAAACATGAAACTGCGCCACTTGGGAGCCATCATTTTCATCGAACTTCACACTACAAGATTCTACAACTTTCCCGAGGGATTTGTCATAGACTCTATAAGTGTGAGATTCGGCACCGTAACCAACAAAAATACCCTCTAAAGCTTTAGGTTCAAATTTAGAAAGACGAACATCTTTGATCTTATAGAAACACTTACAACCAAATACCCGGTAGTAGGAAATATTGGGCTTGTTGCCATAAGCATCTCATATGAAGTTTGTTTTCGTCCAACACGGAAGAAGAGCCGGTTTGATGAATGACATGCAGTGGAGATGGCCTCAGCCCACAAGAAGAGTGGAGATTTAAACTCCGCCAACATAGACCTTGCCATATCCATGAGAGTCCGGTTCTTCCTCTCAGCTACACCATTTTGTTGAGGGGTATACGCAGCGGAATATTGATGACGAATTCCCTCTTCACTCAGAAATTCATTTAGGGTGTAGTTCTTGAACTCGGAGCCATTGTCACTCCTAATGGCCAAAATGGGAACATTGTGTTGATGTTGAACTTCATTGGAGAAATCGATGACAGCTTGTTGAGTCTCATCCTTCGTCTTGAAGAAATAAACCCAAGTGAATCTTGAATAGTCATCAACAATCACCAGACAATACTTCTTCCCACCAAGACTAGGTTGTGGAACTGCACCAAATAGATCAACATGTAGCAGTTCCAATATCCTCTTTGATGATATAATGGTCTTGCTTGAATGGGGAGAATCATGCATCTTTCCTTCAACACATGCCCTGCAAAGACGATCTCTAGAAAAAGAAACATTCTCTTTTAGTCCAAGAATGTGGCCACCCTTGTGAAGACTTTGCAAAGTTCTCATGTTGACATGGGACAAGCGGCGATGCCACAACCACCCCACGTCGGCCTTTCCGAATAAGCACATTGCGGGAGTGTTGGTTGACCCCGAAAAGTCCACCACAAACAACTCATGTCAACATACCCAACGTACATGACCTTTAGAGTCTTGCTCCTCAAGAGTACCACCAAATCAATAGTAAAATGGACATCAAAGTTCATTTTGTTAAGTGCATGAACCGACATTAAATTGTAACCAAGGGACTCAACAAGCATGACATTCACAAGGGTGATATCCTTTGCTACTGCCACTTTGCCAAGCCCGTTACCTCAGCTTTTGATTTATCTCCATAAGTGACGGTTGAGTGATTTGATTTGGTCCCAACTCCGTCATGATCTCCTTGCTTCCGGTCATATGACTAGTGCATCCACTATCAACCACATTTCGACCCACCGGAAGCATAATCCTGCAAGAGATCATTGCTTTGTTTTAGGTACCCATTTTGCAATGGGTCCTCTTTGGTTAGCAACAAGGGTCTTTGGGACCAAATAGCATGAGCAACATATCCATCATAAGGACCAACATATTTTGCATACACATCACCATAATAATCAACATATAGAATGTAGTGAGGGTTAGCATTTCCCGCAAAGTCACTACGAGTGGTCTTGCCCCTAGTGGCATTACCACTCGCAATGGGAGTCTTAGCTTGTGCGGGCTTGGCCTTGTTCTCCTTGTTGTTGCTCATCTTCTTCTTTGCCTTGGCTACATAACCAAGACCCTCCTTCCCTTTGTGTTGCTTTTGCTCAAATACTTGAGCAACAACCTTTTCTTTACCTTTGGGAATTGAGGTCTTGGCACTAGTGACCTTGGCAAGCTCAACCTTCAACCTAGCATTTTCCTTAATAACATTTGCATGATTACAAGAGGGAGTAGAGGTATTAGGTGAGTTAGACTTAGAAAGTTGAGTTGTAGTTGCTCATGAGACTTGACTAGAAGAGAGTGAGTATTTCCAAGTCCTTGTGGGCCTTGTCAAGCTTCTCCATCTCCTCAACAAGTCTAGCATTAGCAACCACAAATTCGGCTTTCTCCTTTTTAACCACTTTATATTTAGCAAAAACATGGTCTATCCTTAATGATTTTAGCAATTATTTCATCATTTTTATCATCAAGGGACTCAATCCTTTGCTCAAGAATGATTCTCTCTTCACTCTCCACTCAAGAGCAGCTTTCAAAGAAGCTATAGTGATAGAGTCTTCTCTCTCAATTTCACCTTTGGTCTCAAGAAGTTCATTGGCCTGCCCAAGTTGACTCATGAGAGCCTCAAAGTGCTTCTTTGCTTCACCTTGCAAGTTAGTCATAAAGAATCGAAAGCAACACGTTCCTTCTTTATTTCAAGGCTAGAGATATCATCTATTTCATGCATAGTCTTAGGCGTAGAAGATGATACCTCGGTAGCTTTAGCCATGAGGCAACGAGCAGTGTTGGTGGAGATGTTCTCATTGGGAGATTCAAAAAGAGAAGGTGATGAAGTTGAGGTGATAGCCAAAGCAGCCACCTCACTGTGGTTTCTTCTTCTTCTTCGGAATCTTCTGAAGCATATTCTTCTTGTGTCACCAACACCATTCTTGTTGGCTTCTTGGCAAAGGCTTCTTCTTGACATAAGGCTTCTTTTGAGCCATCTTTGAAAGATCCTTGGGAACAAGCCTTCCACCATGTTCTTCACGGTTCTCATAAGGACATTTGGCGACATAGTGATACTTGTTTTGGCAATTGAAGCAAGTCTTCATCTTTGGGTTGCCCTCCTTGAAACCACTTGATTGAACTTTTCTCAACTTCAGTTTTAGCCTTTGATGGGTTCTTCCAAAAGGTTCTTGCTGCAAGAGCCACATAATCTCTATGAGCACTCTTGAGTTCTTGGGGTTCAAGTAAGTTCCCTCTTCATAGTCTTGATCTTCATCATCTTCCACCACTTTAGCCTTCAAAGCAAGTGAAGATCCTTGATGCATTCCAATTGCGCGGGCACGAGAGTCTTGAGCAATTTGTGCTTGAACCTTGTAAGACTGCATTTTTGCATGACTTCATTTGATGTCATTAGATGATAGTTGTGTCTCCTTGCAAATGCTTCAAATCAGTGGTTCAAGGGTAAAAGGGCATTCACATACTTCCTCTTGATCCAAGCATCATTCACATGTGTGCCACCAAGCTCCTTATATGTATTTGCAAGAGCCTTAAGTCTCCGATACATTTGCTCATGGTCTTCACCCTCCTTCATGAAGAAACCTTCAGCTTTGTTGCTTATTTCTACATATCGGTTTCTCTTCATGCTTTCATTCCAATGAACGCCTCAGAGAGACTATCCCAAGATTCTTTGGTGGTGGTGCAATGATCAATGAGGGGCATATCATCTTCTCCCACTGCATCTCGGACCAAATCAAGAGTTGTGGCATTTAGTTGACAATCAACAATCTCTCTTCTTGTCTTGTCGGATTCATCCACAGCTCGGTATCCTTCTACAATGATCCTCCACAGCTCTATAGATGCACTGTTTACATAAGATCTCATAGAAGATTACCATTTAGTAAACAAAGATGCATTTAGCTTAGGTGGGTTTCCCCTTAGATGTATAGGAGGATGAGGGATAGACAACTCGGGAGAGTAAGCAAAAGGGACTCTAGCATGTTCTCCCTTACCATTAGCTGGTTTAGTTGGGGAGCCAGTTTTAGTTGATCCCTCCCCTTTTTCCTCTTTTTCCTCCTTATTTTCCGCTAAATCCACGGAGGAACTCTCCGGATTAGGAGGTGCTGCGGGAGCCTTTGTACCTATGAATTGTGTTATCATTTCACGCAACTGTCTCATCTCAGTTTCCATAGAACTCTTCATGCTATTGAAGTCCTCTAGGGAAACCTAAGGAGGAAGGTCAAGAGGGCTCCCATCAGCATCGAAGGCCATACTTCTCTTAGGCGGTTAAGCCCGAATAAAGAGCCGAGCCTCTGATACCAATTGAAAGGATCGTATGGCCACCTAGAGGGGGGGGTGAATAGGTGCTATGTCAATTTTTAATACTTTTTCAATTTAGGCTTGATACAAAGGTAAATTCTCTAGATATGCAACTACGGTGAATTTACCTATATGATAAGTTAATACTACGCACGGTAATAAACAAGAGATAAAGGAGTAACCGAACGGGAATCACGCGGAGACAAAGATGTATTCCCGAGTTCCTCCTTTTTAGGGGAGTACGTCTCGTTGGAGGGGTGTGAGTATCAAACTCAAGACGCCACAAATGGCCTCACCCTATTCTCTGATAAACCTTACCCAAAAGCTCGGTTCACCTTCCACTATCGGAATCCTTCAAGGTGGAATCCGGAGCCCTTACATCACACCTGAGGCACAACCCGCAAAAGGATTGGGAGCTCCCAAGCACCACGAATGTGCTACACAAAAGTAGCAAGCAAGTGAGTACAACAATGGGGCTAGGTTTTCCCAATGGAAACCCTAGCAAATGGTCCCTCAAGTGAATAAGGGGGAAATGAAGAACCGCTTGGTGAAATTGTAGATCTGAGGCTTCTCTTTCAATCCTCTAAAGATCAATGAGTTTGGGTGGAGGAATTGGGAGTAATCTGAGTTTTGAGCTTCCAATAATGGTGTTCTTGCTTGGTCTGGTCGAGCTAACTTGCTGGAGGAAGGTGGAGGGGTTTTAATACCCCTCCAAGAAATGTAGTCGTTGCAGACAGGGGAGTCGGATAATCCGACTCAAGTGAGCATTGGATAATCCGACAGTCGGATAATCTGATATAGATTGGATCGGATAATCCTACTACCTCCAGAGAGCCACAAAACATGTTTCCTTAAGTCCTTAGCAGAATTCTTGAAAACCTTGGGAATCAGATAATCCGACTAATCATGGGTCGGATAATCCGATTAACTCTTTTTGAACAGAAAGTCTAGCTCTTTTCAACTCCCTTTTTGGCTTTGATGCAAAGGTGATTTAGACATCTAAAAAACCTGCATCACTTAACTCACATATTAAATCATCACAAGTGTTGTTGCCTAACACACAAAACATAAGGGATCAACAAAATGTCCTTTCAGCAAGTACCAGGCTGACCTAGGTGAGAGTCACTGGACAACGGTGAAGAACCTCCTTAATTACTTGAGAAGGACTAAGGAGATGTTATTCATTTATCGTGGTGAGGATGAGCTTGATGTAAAGAGTTACACTAATGCAAGTTTCCAAACCGACTTAGATGTCTCTCGATCGCAATCTAGATTTATGTCCGTGCTGAACGGAGGTATAGTAAGCAGGGAAAGTTCCAACAAAAACACGGTGACCGACTCTACAACGAAAGCTGAGTATAACCTTGAAAGTTCATGGAGCCCCATGTGTGGTATTGGTAAATAATGAGAATCACTATAGACTAATGATTTTACTGAGTATAGTTGAAGGGTTTTTG
Source organism: Poa pratensis (assembly GCA_947311845.1). NCBI lineage: Eukaryota > Viridiplantae > Streptophyta > Magnoliopsida > Poales > Poaceae > Poa > Poa pratensis. The sequence continues at coordinate 3,140,286 of CAMZMU010000110.1, read as the reverse complement.
CATAGGTAATGCTTACAATCCTTGTGTTCGATTCAAGGTTGGATGCCATTAAGATAAAGATATACTTTGAGCATTGGCATTAAGACCATCGAGTTTAAATAATGACTATTATATGATTAACAATAAAAAAATATGGATGAAGTTATAGTGTGGAACTCAACGGAAGCCATGCTCCACCTTATGTGAGGATCAAGATCTTGAGAATTTGATTAGAAGATAAGAATTCAAGATATGGCTTTAAGTCGAGATCATGATGGTCTCATATTTTGAGTCATAGTTGACCAAGTCTTGGAGCATGCAGTCAAGCGAATAATTCATTGTGTATCTCAAGAGATTATGATAGAATATGAAGAAGATCAAGGTATAACCAAAGTGATGTTCAAGATGTGATACGGAAGATGTTCAAGATGATATTAAGATTGTGTGAGCATTCATGTTTTCTTTTAAGACATCATCATATAATGAGTAGACAAGAAAATACACAAGGTTGATCAAGACAAAATGCATAGATTGGATTCAAATTCATCAACACACAAAACATAAATGATGTACCAAGTGGGATCACGTGATATGTGGTAACAAATTGTCAATTTTATCTCTGGAATAACCCATGATATACGATGATTTGTTGCTAATTGTCCAACAAGTATCCATTAAGTGCAACAACTGATCGCTCAACGTATACCTTGATAAATGCTCGGACATTATTTCGACATTGGATTATTTTGTCATATCTCATGTTTCCACGCGGGACAATTGGCTTGCCAACGAGTTGGCGCATCGAGCATCTGGCTACCATGTCAGCCAGGGCATGTTCTTCACCAAAGAAAATCTGGTGTTCGTTGTTGCCAGTTCAGGTGAAGTCGAATAAAAGCCAGCTTGTCTATCAAGTTGGCTGATGACGAAGGATCTCACTAGTACAGAATGACACATCGGATACCCCTCTATGGAAACGGCAGGTGTTAGGCGACGGAGAATCGCGCTTTCCGCGCGGCCGGTGCGTACAAACCTGACCAGGCCCGCCTACATTGGCAACGGACCCTTTCCAATCTCCGTCACCTATTATATTGGCAACGGTTAATAAAATTGTCCGTTTCCAATATTTGCCTCTATGGTAACGGATAGAATTTTCCAACCGTTGAAAATGTTGATACGTGGAGGCTAGCGAATGGGCAGATGGGGAGGTGGGCGGAGCAGACCCGCGAGTATAAATGGCGAGAGGTACCAGCAGCGGTCTCTTTGAAGCCCCAGTCCATCGCCTACAGTTATTCAAACTTCGCCAGATCCCCTCCGTCCAAATCCATGGCGAGAGGTACCAGCAGCGGTCGCGGCCGTGGACGAGGGCGAGGCCGTGGTAGGGGGCAGCGGCAATGCCATGCCGTCGGTGTCGCCCTCACCGTCCTCTGAAGACATGTCCCCGGCGAGAGGTACCATCAGCGGTCGCGGCCGTGGACGAGGGCGCGGCCGTGGTAGGGGGCGCAGCCGCAATGCCACGCCGTCGGTGTCGCCCTCACCGTCCTCTGAAGACATGTCCCCGGAGCTGCGCGGCTTCGAGTTCTTGGTTATCCTGTACAAGGGCATCGAGAGCCGCCTGAGGCTCCCGAGGGCGTTCGCAGAGAAGCTCCAAGGCATGGTGGCAGCTACCATGCATCTGAAGATGGAGGACTGCGAGAACGGCAGCTGGGCGGTGAAGACGGCCGTGAGTGCCGGGGGGAATTTGTACCTCGGCCAGGGATGGAAGTCATTCGCCCAAGCGTACAAGCTTGAGCAGGGGCACTTTTTGTGCTTCGAGTTCGACGGCGACAACGGGTTCTTCATCAAGATCTTCGACGGTACCTTATGCCGGAGGGACGCACTCGTGTACAGCGACGACGAGCCCGAGTCTTCATCAGCAGCTGCTAGTAGTAGCATTAGCTAGTAGTAGCATATATGTAATCGTTTACTTCATTATCAAGTCCGTATGTAGTAGCATTAGCTGCTAAGTGGTCTCTGCGTTCATATGTAATTTAGAGTACCTGTTAGTAAGTAGTAAGTTTACTCTCTCGCTGGTGTAAAATCAATGGAAACGGTTATATAAAATGTCCGTTGCCAATGTGGTGCTTATATATACTGCCGGCTCGTCTCATTATCACTCTCTCACTGTCTCTCTTCCAACCCTAGCCGCCGCACACTGTGGCTTTCAACTCTCCTCACTCTCTCTAATGGCTTCCTCTGTCGGCGCTTCTAGATCCGGCCATCGCGGCCGCGGCTCTAGCCGCCGCGGCAGCACCGTTCTAGCGGCAGCCCTTCGTGAGGGGAAGGTCGATCTGGAGGCGGCCATGCGTCCGCTAATGATGCGGCAGCGCCACCATCTGACGCCCTCCTCCTCCGGTGATGCCCGGCTTCTTCTGAGCCAGGCCGATGTGGAGGAGGTCATTCATGAGGTGGTGGTGCAGCACCTCCGGCGGATCTACCAGCAGAAACCCATCTGGAGGAGGAAGTGGCCGATCTGGAGGAGGAAGTGGCCGATCTGGAGGTGGTGGAGGATCTGTAGGTGGTGTCTGATCTGGAGAAGGAGGAGGAGGTGGATGTCGACGAAGGAGAAGGAGGAGGAGGTGATTGCGTCGCAGCGCGCTGGTAGCATCTCAGCGCATCTGGCAGAGGCCTGCACCTCCTCTCTCCCGCCGGGTGAAAGGTATAAATCTTTCTGTGACCGGCTGTGATGCCGATGAACTAGGTTCTACGTATGAGCATTTCATCACATAAACAAATTCCTAGTGCAAATTCACACATACATGTTCTGATAATTACAAACACTTATTGTTAAAGCACCAACTGTACAAACTAGTTAAACACCCACATCCAAAGCCTATTGCAATTCACCTAGGGCATTCTTGCACCTAGGGCAGAGCATTTCCTGCCATGTTGGACGTAGCCTGTCCTTCAAGGTTAGGATCTTGCGATACAACTCGTAGGTCACGTACCCATCTATTGCTGCGTAGTCGAGGTTAACTTTGTGCAGCGGCATCCGCTCCCAAAAACCGTGCTGGTTGGATGGGAACTCCTTCTTCATGTTGGCGTATAATTTGTCGATGAGGTCTGCCGCTAGATCACCCATTCCGTCCCTCTCGTCTCCACCCTTGATTTTGTATACGAGTTGGATGTCCACGTAGTACTCCGGTGGAATGTGGAAGCCGGCAGAAGAAAGCACCTTGCTGTCGTTGGTGATGTCCACGCTTGCGAAGGTGATATTCTTGCGTTCAAAGAATTTGCCCAACTCTGGACAATTCTTCTTGGACTTGCACCAGTGGAACACGAGGACATGCTGGCGCATGGCGAGTTGCAGGACAGCCATGCCGACGATCACGGGTGTACTCGATGTCAAGGCCGATGAACCGATGCTTCTCCTCTGCTAGCCATTCCTCGTACTTGTTGAGGATCCGCTCCACGGTATGCTCCTCGTTCGTGTACACCACCTCCAGAACGGTGCCGTGGGTATGGACGGTAGTTGTCTCTGTTATTCTGTTGCGGTCGTCCATGGCGGGTGGGGGATTGGGGTGGAACGAGGAAGAAGAGAAGGAAGGAATGCGAACTGTCTGCCACCAAACAGAGCAGTTCCTGGATATTTGCCGTTGATCTTAGCAGTTTCTCGAAAATGGCAACCGAACAAAGCAGTTGCTGGAAAATAGCCACCGATTTTTTTAATATCCAGATGTATTTTGTACATTTCGCTAATAGTTTTTTTTCTTTCACGCAGGAGTTTATTTCGGCAACACTGCATAAAAGTACCAATCTATCATTCCGAGAACCAGAAAACTTAAGGCAAGGAAATTTCGTGGATACTGGTCTTGGAGTGGGTACTGCGACGACCGAGAGCTCATAGAAGGTGAGCTCCAAGTCAAAGATGGAAGGCTGGCTTAATTAAGCCAGCCTTCCATCTTGTTAGGTTAGTTGCTTATAGGTTTAGAGTTCATGATTGTAGTCAAAGTGTAATAGGTGATATTACATTATGCCAATGTGTGATGGATATGATTGTAGTCAAATTGTAAAAAACAGTGATATTATTGTATACCAATGTAATGATGGCATTTGTTCTATGTTATGAATTGAATAACGTTTTATTGCATTGTGCAATCAGCCTTTCATGTATTATGGCATATAACCGAAATATGAGAAAAGCTCAGTGCAAACGGGTAGATGGAAAACTCCGTATCTGATGTAGGAAAACTAAAGCAACGGAGGTCTGCGCCAACCGTTGCCAAATGGAGACCTCATCGGAAACGGTTTTTTGCCTCCGTTACCGATGAAGGCCTTCACATCAGTGATAGAGGCGGGGACACGGACCCTTTCTCCATTGCCGAAGGGTTTTTTGGCCCATTTCCGATGTGTCGTTCTGTACTAGTGTCTTGTGCCAACCTAATGTCTCATTGGAGGAAGCCTTACATCGAATATCTGCGAGATCCAAATCAAAGGACATACATAACTGTTGGGCGACTAGCTCTTAAATAGACGTTGGCATATGCTGCTTTATATCACTGAATAGCTGATGGTTTTCTTCTAAAGTGATAAAACGAGGACCAAGCCAAAGTCGCCATGGGAGAGGTACATGACGACTTATGCGGGACACAAAAATCGGCCCCACGAGATGAAATGGATGCTCTGGGGAGCCGGATTCAGTTCGCCGACCAAAGGACTGTTTCAGATACTACAAGGGATGCGAAGCCTGCCAGAATTTTGGAGATATCTAGTCGGCGCAAGTTTCATTCTTAATCCTATCATAAATCCATGGCCTTTCCGTGATTGGGCGCTTGACTTTGTTGGCATTATCCACCCGACATCATCTAAAGGGCATCGGTTCGTATAGGTTGCCGCTGATTGTTTCACCAAGTGGTTTGGCGCAGTACCTCTCAGAAATATGACCGACAAGGAGGTGATCCAGTTTATAGCCTAGCACATTGTTCACCGATTCGGCATCCCGCAAAATTTTACTATGGATCAAGGTACTTGCTTTATGGCTAAAGAGGTGAAACAATTTGCTGAATAGCTTGGATCAAAATGATCAATTCGTCACCATATTATGCTCTAGCCAACTGACAACCGAGTCAAGCAATAAGATCTTGATCAAATTGATTAAGAAAATCTAGGAGCACCCAAGGCGGTGGCATGAGGTGTTCTCCTAAGCATTGTGGGCTCACAGAATCTCAAGGCATGGAGCTACCAAAGTTACTCCTTTCGAGTTAGTATATGGACAACCGTGTTACCGGTTGAGATATATCTGCCGGCCTTGAGGTTCATTAAGCAAAATGAGTTGTCGGTTAAGGATTATCGTGACCCGATGATGGAAAACATCGATGAAGTAGCCGACAAACGTGTGATGGCCTTAAGGGAAATAGAGAACAAAAAGTTTCAGCTGGCCAGAACATACAACAAGAAGGTTCAGCTTAAGAGCATCTCAACCCGACCCCCGAGAGACCCCCCAGGAGGCCTTTTTAGCGTCGGCGCAAAGTTTAGCTCCCAGTCGCCCCCAGGGTCCAGAATTCCACCGGATTGGGCCGAAAGTTCACCTGGTGTTCCCAGGCCAGACCCAGGCCACTGGGGGGGTGATTGGGGCGCCGGCGGAAACAAAATGCGCGCAAAATTACACGGGGCCACCCTGTCAGTGAGTAGGCGAGGAGACGCGTGAAAAATCTCGGTCGTCCTCATCGCCTCATCTCCCGCGCCGTGTTAATGGCCTGTCGTCGGTCAGCCTTTCTCAGGTGACGACCGACACATCCAATCGCAGGCCACACGACGGAGTTATGGAGCACCACCGTCCACCTTCCTGCGCCTTCCCGCCGCTATGACGGCCCCCACTCTCGCCATGGCCAGAGCACACCACTCGCCCTCTCTCCACAGCCAGAGCACACACTCGCCACTTCAGAGCATACATTTGCAGAAGACCATGGTGGAGCGCTTCCCCGGCGATGGACCGGCGGCCAAGGGCTACGACTACCGTTGGCTGCAAGACTGGGAGGCCCACCTCATGTACGATGCCGGCTACCCGGCGAATCGAGGCTGAGCGTTGGTGGCATGCCGGCGCCGCCGGTGCCCGAAGGCGCTGTCCACGTCACTGAGATCCAGACAGTCCTTGTCGGGCTGTCGGACGAGGAGCTCGAGGATCCGCGCTGGGACCCCGACAACCACGGCTAATGGACGACATACTTCAACGACCGCTGCAACTAGGAGCTCGCGTCATTCGGCGGCCCGCCGTCGGCCCCAGCGCGTAACAACAACGCCGACCAGAGGCTCTGGTGGGGCACACCGGGCCGCACCCTGGCCGCTGTCCTTGAGCACATCGAGGGTGGCAACCACTCGAGGCTCCAGATGTCGCCTCGGCCTCCCACTGTCTCCAGCGCTGCGGCAGCTCGTCGATATTGGGTTGTGTGTACAATAAATTAAAATTTTCCGTAAAGCTACGCAACAACTGCCAAGATCTACTATGAAGATACATGTGAATATGAAGACTGGAAGATCTAGACAGAATACGTTAACAACACCGAAGTCGCGGAAGAAGTGTCGATGACGTAGTCGATGAAGCCTGTAGCAGATTCCCTCAACCAAGACTGGTAGAGAGATACCGACGCCTTCTCCTCCTTAGCCTTGTCACCTTGATTCAACAGAGTGAGGGTCAACCGTCGGGATCCGATACCTCACCCCTCTGAGAGCTCGCACGCGTACGCAGGGGATGGTTCAGCAGAGCTTCGCCGTACAAGTTTGAAGCACTACTGGCGTATATGAAGGTGGATATCTCAACACATGAGAAGGAGGGGGAGAGAGATCTAGATCTAAGTCTAATCGGAGAGGGTCCCGCTAAACTAGAGAGGTTCTCTCAATCCTTTTAGACAAAGAGCCAAGATTTGCGGAACTTGTGTGTCTCCAAAAGAGGAGGGGTGGGGGTTTATATACGAGGACCAAGGGGTAGGGTTGCTTGGAGGAGGAGAACTCCTCCTCCCAACCTCCACCTCTACCGGCCCTAGGGTGGGGCCCATCCTAGGCCGAACCGACTAAGGGGTGGGGGCCCATCCTTGGCCACCGATGCCTCCTCCCGTGGGCCCTAAAGCCCATTAGGGTTTCAGCATGGGGGAGCTCCCCCCATGCGGTTTGGCCCACCACCACCCTAGGGTGGTGCAACTACCTTGGTGGGCCCCTAGGGCCCACTTAGGTAGCCCCCATGGTGGGATCCTATTTTTTTATTTATTTTAATATTTTCCCAATTATTATTTAATTAATAAATTAATCAATTAATATTTTGTCTAATTATTTCCAAATTAAATATTTTCCTTTTACAGAAAATTCTTGGAATTAATTACTTGTCATATAAACATATTTATATGATCCAGGACACCTAGTGTCCGCCGACAAAATTCTCTGGATATATATTTCCTTCTATATAAACCCTTCGGAATAACTCCGACAGTGATAGTAACTTCTATCACTCCGAGACATCTAATGTCTGTTGATGCAATCTCTCTTATATAAATATATCTACCACGCAGATACCATTCCGGTGATACTCACTCCATGTTCCAGACCAACCAATATACACAACTAACATAACCTAGTTTAAGCGTGTCCACCCTTTAGGTTCGATAACGTGTAGCTATAATTAGATGCACTCATCTAATCACCGGCCAGGGTCAGATCTAGGGACAAACTGAATAGCTGCTAACGTTATGCGAAGACACTCTGTTGAACCTGTCGGCTATTTAATATACCATTCACATTACTGGCGATACTGAAACTCCACCCGAGATATAAATCCATCATTGATTGATTCATTACATCTTTGTCTATCTCGTTAACCGGCAAGTTCCCTTTACTCGTTACCGTATTACGATATCCCACACGAAGTAACTTCACCATGCATTGTCTGTAGAACATATTAGATACCTCTCATACCGAGTGTGTCCAGGGCGTATCTCTCTTTTAACAGAGGAGTAATTTTCCATATCGGAACATTAGGATATATACACACCTTTGTAACTACCCAGTGACTGTTTTGACCACCCAATTAAGGCCATGGAGATTGACAGTACCAAAGCAATTATTCCAGCATGCACAACCCTAATAACCTCATGGTTCAAGGACATGCTATATAATAACCTTACTGTGATAAAGCAAAGGACAAACATACATATTAACAGAATCTCTTAGCATACCAGAACTTGGGTCTACCCAGCCATATTATTCTTCCAACAATATGTAACTCATTGATGCTGACATAAACAATGTCCATGACCAGGAAAGCACAGTCATCTAGCATTCAACGAATTAGTCCGTATAAAAGATTAGGGTATATTTTACGTGTTCATGTTCTCTACACGTGCGAGTGGGATTTCCTCTAAATCACGTATTCAGGAGCCATCGCAGTTATAGCATAGAAAACACAAAACATAATTAATGAATCAGATGTATAAATACATTGCCTTTTGGGCATACATCCAACATCGATGCCGAGGAGGATGGGCAACAGCTCGTCCTCCTCATCGGTGTCTGCGTCGCGCTCGTCGAGATCTCTAGCGACGCCCTATGCTCGGGTCAAGGACGAGCCAGAGGAGGTGCCACATATGCGTCGGAGCGGTGGCAACCTTGTTATCGACGACCGTCGGGCGCCGTTGCCGCCGCGAGGCCACCTCCGCCTCATGAAGCCCAAGGTGGAGCCCGACACCAGCGGCAATTCCCTCAAGAAGCCGAAGAGGGAGCTAGAGTGGTACACGTCGTGGGTGTACGTGCGCTCGGCGCCGAAGTGTTGGAGGCAACCGACGACCCCGAGGACTTCTCGGGCCAGAAGCTTGCCGAGCAGATGTCGTTCAACGATGTCGTGCCGGTGGACGTCGACTTTGCTTGCACCTGGTCTAGGGTCGAGCACGAGCGGGAGGAAGCCGAGTGCCAGCGCTGCCTTCTGGAGCGCGCCGCCAGGCTCACTTTGATCGCGCGAGCCGCACCATCGTCATCATCCTCAACAACAGCGACGACGAGGACGAAGTCGGGCCAAGCCAGTGGCACGACAGCGATGACGGAGGAGGTCCCAGCTGCTATGTCCCGAAGGATGAGCCGCCGAGCGACGGCGGCGACTACACGACGTTCTACAACCAGTTGGGCATGTAGAACGCCGTTTTCTAGTTTTATTAAGTTGTTTTTAAGTCTTCTGAATTTCGCCTAAATATGTAAGAATTTCGCCTATATGAATGAAGTTCATCTAAACATGAATGAATTTCGTCAAAATTCGACTGATTTAAATTTTTTGGGGCGTGGCTCTTGGGTTCACGGCTGGGAACCGGCGCCCCAGGCCAAAAATTAGCGTTGGTGGCCCCCAAGCGGCCCATTTTAGCGTCGCCAAAACGCCTGGGGGCACGCACAGCTGGAGATGCCCTAAGGACTCTCAAATTGGCGACTTGGTGTGGAAATTCATATTCTAGTTGGCTCTAAAAGTCTGAAATTTGGCAAATGGTCACCTAGCTGGAAAGGGCCGCTATGAATCATGAGGATTGGGCCCGGCAACTCTTATCAGGTGGAAATATTGGAAGGCCGCATGTTGCCCGAGCCATCAACAAACGTTACTTGAAGAAATTTTGCCCAAGTGTGTGGCAATCTGCCTAAGTCACACTTATGGCCGATAAGCATGTATCACCCTAAGCACATTGGCCGATGAGTTTAAACATTGCCCTTAGTAGACATTCCACAAGAATTATTTGTGGGGACCCCGGACTAACTGTCCGAAATACCCTTGTGCCTACATATCAGCGATCCCATGATCAGTGCGTCGCTGAAGCACAATTAAACTTGGTAACCAAGGAACATCCATACATACCGAATTTATTTACTTACTTGAGGGAAGTGATCAGCTTCATCAGGTACTTGCAGCGGAATCACCAAACAACGTGGAGCCCAAGTCATTCGCCTTAACCCTACAGGCAGCTGACTGGGAAGCGCCCTAGTTCGCAAGGACGTCAGTGAACTCCTCTTCTTCGAACTGCTTTTTCTTCCACAATCTGGCTAAGACAATAGCCAGGGACGAAACCAATATGAGTACATTTGATTGTACTCGCAAACTACCCCAACCGGAGCATGCACTAGTTTTTAATTTTAAAAGACTTTTATTTTAGAAAAACATTACCATATCTTTATTTTAAAAAGGGAAGAGTAGATTTGTAATCCTGTTGAAGACAAAACATTTTGGAAAGTAGTTTTCTCACCTACCTTTGTGGAAAAAGGTAAGAAGACTTTTTAAACCTTTTTCCCGAAAATATACCTTCGTTTTAAAAGGTGAGAAAACCCCTTAAAACTTTTTCCTCGAAAATCACCACCTTGTCCCTTTCTCTGAAACCTCCTGGTTTCTGATCATACCCCTTCATGGTTACTTATTTTACCAGCAACCTCATACCATAACCTCGGTATAGTTGCATAAAACAATTTCCACTCATTTTCCTTTCAAACCCAAACTTTGTAAAACTTGCACATGGTCTTAGGACAGCCTCCCAACTGTCCATATCCGAGGACTCGGCTATTCGAATAGTTTTACCCTCTGCAGAGGTAGTACGCTTTTCCCACATCCATCCGGTCACTCATCGTGTCAGCCACGTCCCGCCATACCAGAGGTATGCGAAGTTGAGTTCCCGGCCATAGTCTGTCCTTTGCTCATACTAGTATAGGACCCTGCCTCTACGACACTTTCCATCGACACTCAAATCCTCAGAAACTAAGTGTGAGGACTCGTAGTTCTGTCCGGCGGACCCAAGGGAGCCCTTCAATCCTCTTCCTCCGACACGTTCATACCGGCTTCCGGTAGACTTCAATGAAGAGGACCCAGGTCAGGGGGTAGGTCCTCAGACCATCCCCTCATGGAACGAGGTTATCCTCGTTATTGAGGCATCCAGTACTAACACGAGCAAATTATATGACTACGCCCTTGCCCATATGTGGGTAAATGTGGTCGCACAGGTTATCGGCTGGTAGTCATAGTACAAAGACGCGATGTGCATTTTTCATAAACATCACCATACTACAATTTTTCCACTTCCATACCGACATCTCGGCATACCAAAATCCATCCAAGGATTTTCAAAGGAATTTTGTAAAAACAATGGATTTTCCCATCCTATAGTTTTATATAAACGATCTGATCTTTCTACATAGAGTGGCCAAATAGTTTTTCATAAACTCTTGAAAAGGTTTTCACAATCATTTCCAATTTTCATAGCAAAATACTTTTAATCAAAACTTGGGTGGTTCGTAACCCCACCAAAAGATTTTCATAGAAGGCTTTGGAGTAAAACAAATTCATTTCGAAATCGTTGTAGACCATTGACACCTCTATATCGGGTGTCTCATAATATACATGTAATTTTGGTAAAGGGTTTTCAAAATCATAGCGTTCGTGGCAACGCCACATAAATCATTTATGCTATTTATAGTAAAACAGGTAAATCAAAATAGATGTATATAGATGCAAGCTCAGTGAAGTAGCTTGCCTGGTTCCAGCATAATGTCCCTGGACTTCTCCTTGTTGATCAATATAATAAAAATCCCATCCTTCCTCGGTCAATTCTCTCCAAATACCCCTCCGGTAGCGTTATTATCTAGCGTCGCAAACAGAGAAATAAACAACAATCAATACACCAAACAAAACCATAAGTGGTACACAGACAAATAACAATCACAAGCATCAAACTAATCATTCAAGCAACAAACTAGGATCTAAGCTTACAAGGGCCTTATACTAATACATGCTAGGTGCCTAGATCACAAAGCTATCTTAAGCAAAGATGAACAGCAAGCACTTTTATCTAAACAGGAAATACTTCACCACAACACAACCACTCAATTTTCAACAGAGAAAACAACTACTCACATCTAGTAGATAAAAGGCTATTGGAACTATGCTTATGATTGAGAAACCTATTCCTCAATCAATATGCAATGGAATCAGTGGATGTTCCACTATCATAACAAGGCATTAAGAGGTTAATTATCCTCTGGCTATTTGTAAAAATCACTAAAACATAAACTAGACACAAGAGCTACTCATGCTAGGAAGTTCTAAGTAATCCTACCCATAAACCTAACTAATCAAGCTTTGCTAAAAACAAAATAATAAGTAACCAGAGGTGACATGCTACAATATCAGTAGATATGAAAGGCTACTGATGTTCAAACAACATTTTCTAAAATCAAGCACACAAATGATTTTATCCACAACAAATCCTAAATGCTAGGAAATTCTAGGGAACACTACCCTAGTAACCTTAACCCTAGATAAACACATGCAACACTAAACTTTTCTAACATGCTATTTAAACCAGTAGCAATATGACATGCCACTGATGATCTAGCAATACTAACTAAACAAACGTCACACTAAAGATTTTCTACTAAAACAAGTCCTATTAACTAGGAGAATCTAGGAAAATACTACCCTAGTAATATTAACACTAGATAACTAAATGCAATACTAAACTTTTTCCAAAATGCTATAATACAGAGCTAACACACTCCTAGTAGATAGTATCACACTTATACATGCTAGAAAACACAAAAGAAATACTAACACACCCTAAATAGTTAAATAAAACTATAAACATTAATTAACAGAAAAGCATAACACCTAGTTAAATACACCAAAAATAATCTATAGCTCTTAAAATCACACCAAGCTAGGATTAGGTACTCCTAATCATACAGAAGATCACACAAGTGGATTGACACCAAAAATCATCACCAAATAATTTACAAAAATCCTAGAAAAGCTCTCTGGTCATTTACTAAATTGCATGCCATTTTCTCTAGGAAAAACATTCGCATGTGAGGCCAAGTGATATTGCTAGGTATCACTTAGGGCTATCCAAATCAATTGAGTTTGCATTTTTGTCACTCCTAGGAAAATAGTTGTTTAGATTTTGGTTAAAGCTAGTGGTTCTGCCTTACATTTTATTTCTCTAAACTTATTTGTCTAAAAGTAGATGTACCACTTGGATCTGGTTTAGAACATGTTGGGGTGCATCCATGATTTTTGGTTTGATCGGATTTGCATTTAAACTATTTTAAAATGATTTAAACTAGAGGGCCAGGAATAGATCTACAAGAAATAGAATAAACCACCTAAAAAAAACGTCAACGGGCTGGATCTGGCTGGATCTGGGCAACACAGTGCTGGGCCGGCCCAGCCAGCGGCCCACACGCACGAGCGAAGGGGTACGGGCCATCTTCTTCCTCTTGATTCGCAGGGAAGAACGGGGCGAGGCAGGGAGCACGGCGAGGTCGACGGCGTCGGCGACTCCGGCGTTTCCTGGGCAAAAGAAAGGGCTCATGAGTAAGAGCAGAGCACGGGGATATCAGAGATGAAACAATGGCGGACAACGGAGGACGGAGTGGCTCCTGAGCTTCCCGGGAAGGAGGCGGCCGGAGAAGAAGGGGAAGAGCTCGATGGGGGCGCGTCCGGGCTCCATTTCTTGATTCCTCGCACGGAGAGGGAGGGGGCGATACGGCGAAGTTTCTGGTGCTCTTGGATTTGATCGGGAGGGATTGAATCGAGGGCGAGGCGCTACGGCGAGCTCGACCACCCGCGGCTGGGGTTCCGGGTTGAGGAAGAAAATGAGAGAGGGAGCAAGAGGGGCAAGTGAGCGAGTGGGGGAGCAGAGGAGTGGCGTGCGGTGCTCTTATCTCCTCCTCCGCAGCAAGGAGGGAGGGGGCCACGGTGGAGTGATCGCGGCGACCACGGCAAGGGAGCACGGTGGCAGAGGAGGCAGTGGAGTGGCGTGCTTCTTATCCTCCCAGGGCGAGGCGTGAGGCAGGGGTTCCTGCGGCGTTGACATGGCGCGGGGACACGGCGACGACGGCGTGAGGAGCACGGCGACATCGGCGAGGGAGCACGGCAACATCGGCGAGGGAGCACGGCACCGTGCCGTGTTGCACTGATGCTACAGGAAGTCAATGAAGATCTTGCAAAACGCCCCCTGGATTCTTTTTCCTTCCTACAACTAAGTCCTTTTCTATCTCTTTTAAAACCAGAAGCTTTTAGGGATTTTAGTTGGGGCACTTAAACACTTTATAAAAAGTTGAGAAAATTCATGTAGCCTCCCATATACATGTAGAAGCTCCACAAAAATTGGTTTTTGAAAATAAAATGTTTTGCACAATATTTGTTCATAGGGTTTGATTTGGGTATTTTTATCAAATAATATTTGATATCCTTTTAATTATTTTTAAAGCAAGTGTGAGATAGTGTTTGGATCTTTTGGAACTTTCTTAACAAATATTGTAACTTCAAATAAGTTATATTTTCATGGAGAAGATATTGGTTTGAAAGAAAGAGAGAACTAGGGAGGGAAATTAATTTATTGGGATCATTTCTTTATTATGATATAAATTTCCCTTTGTTGAATTCTTTGAGGAGTTTGGGCTCAAATATAAGTCATATTCCCAAATGGGTTATCCAATATGTTTTATTTTAGTATTAAGCACACTGAGGAATTTTATCCTCACAAGCAACAAACACAACAGTATCAATAACACAACAACATCAGCAACAGAACAATATCAACCATACCAACATGTCCACACAAATCAAACAACAAGAATCAATCATACCACACCTTCCATAATCAACAATACTACCTTAAAAATGATCACACTTAATTATGACAAGATGTTGTTTAGGAAATATCTCAACTCATAACCCAATAGTTTTCAAAAGGTTCGATAAAGAAATTATGTGGGGTAATATATTTCCCACTAGTGTGGTTTCCAAATGGAATAAAATAAGAGCTTATAAAATGGGAGTTGCATACACATGCAAAATATCAAGTTTGATAAATAGATAGGAGATAACATATGGATCTCCCTACTTTTGGGGGTTACATAATTTTGGAAATACTTTTACTTTCTCAATAAAGGATGTTTTGGTTGTGGCCAAACCCAAATTATTTTTTTGGAAATGACATTTGAATAAAGCAGGAGTGGCAGAAAATATATAGAAATGTTTTTCTTGTCATAACGTGATCACCAAAGTTTAATAGATATCTTTACTTAGGTTAGGTTACTGGGTTAATATTTCCTAGTCAAACAACTTAAACATTCAAGTCACACAAGGTCAAACAGAACAATATAAGGGAAAACACAATCATTTGTGAAATAATTCAAAAAGTTTTTGTTGGTTCTGAATTTTGGGTCTTATTAATTCTTATTATAAATTTGGGATGTTACATTATTTTCTAGCAAGCAAGCTCTACTAGAAAATAGGGGGGGGGGGGCATGTGTTAGCACCCATTTTTTGCAGGTAGCAGGCTCAGCAAGGAGAACCTGTGAAGACTGGAGACTTAGGTGGACACATCTGGTTTTGAGCAGGATTCGGGAGGAGCCGAATGGCAAACTAACTTAGTCGTGGATTGGTGATTTAAAGATTCAAGAGTTGCGTCAAGCAAAGCGAGGTGAGGGCCGACTTAGCCCAAAGCCCATGGTGTAGGCGGTTTACTACAAAGGCAACCCAGATGTCTACTCCAACAAAGAAGGACAAGGCGTGTGAGATCCTGGCTCATGGCTTAATAGGATTGATAGGATACTCATATCAATAAGTTGCAACTTCTTTTCTGGGATCTCATCGAAAATAACTCCGAGGTTAAGCGTGCTTGGCCCGGAGCGATTTGAGGATGAGTGACCGACCGGGAAGTCCTTCCCAGGTGCGCACGAGTGAGGATAAAGTGCGCAGAAAAGACTAGTGTTGATCTATGGGGCCAGTCTAGAGATCTTTAGAGAGCTGCCAGGGGTGACAGGCCTGGCTCGGGGGTGGGTCAGGGTGTTACATTTGGTATAAGAGCCGACCTTCGCGGTAACTCGGGCGTGTGCGGGTTAGGGCGCGGACATGTGGGACATGTGCTGGCACTGGGCGCATAGACGGGTGCCAAGAGGGGAAGTTCCTGGACTGGGGCTGACCGAAGAGGGCGTCGGTCTTCTAAGGGGGGAAGGATGTGAGATCCTGGCTCACGGCTTAATAGGATTGATATGATACTCATATCAACAAGTTACAACTTCTTTTCCGGGAGCTCATCAAAAAAGAACTCCGAGGTTAAGCGTGCTTGGCCAAGAGCGATTTGAGAATGGTTGACCGACTGGGAAGTCCTTCCTGGGTGTGCACAAGTGAGGACAACCTATATGGGAAGATGAGACGCCTCATATATATGTGAGAGGTGATGGTCAATTGAAAATAAGAAAACAATCGACAACCTACCAATACAACAAGGTTTTACCCTCAAACCCTTGTTCATGCTTCAGTTTGTCGGCGATTTCGCATAAACATATCGTTTGCTAATCGATAATAAAGCTTTGAACCATCAAACCAGCCAAGTTCAGCCCATAATCGCAGGAACCTCCCTAGGAACTAGGTCTCCGGGTCACCAAAAGCTTCGGCTTGCTGTCTTGCGTATCATGATGTAAGCCAGCCTCATGTGGTGCGCAAGTTACGGAGTATCTCCCTCGGCGTCGCAGATACACGAGGGCGTGTTCATGCGCTAACAACGTTTTTCTAGAGGACAACAGTTTCCCAAGCATCGACAAGATCAAGGAGTCCATCAAGACTTTGAAGACTCAGATCAATTTCACCGTAGAGGAGTCATACTCATTTCCAAAACCTTGTGGACTCGGGGGCTAATGACGAGGGGCCAGACTCCAGGTGGGCCACCGGACTATTTTCAAGGACCAAGACACATGGTGAAGCTCGAGAAGTCCAAGAAGCCCACGATGAGCGCAGAGAGGTCGACTGGAGCAGGCTAGGCCCGTGGCCCGGCTAGGTATGTTGATTCTTGTAGAAGTCAGGCATGAAGCTCAACAAGCGCGAGATGCAGAAGACCAGGCGTTGGAGTAGCCGTCAAGACATGCGTTACACTCATGAACAGTGGCATTGCTAGCCGGTGTCACTAAAGGAATAATTCACATCATGTATAGCGTAGTGGGCTTTTAGTCCTGTTTATCGTTGTAACCCGGCTATGCCACTATATAACAAAGCTTGGGACTAGATTAAGGACAGGGGAGGAGTACGATCAAAGACAACGACAAAATAATCCGAAGAGAGACAAGGTCTCAATACACAGTACACCAAAGCAGGAGTAGGTATTTAACTCTTCACCGAGGGGTCGAACCTCGGTTAATTCTGTCGTGTCCACCTCATATCAGGATAGCTCCAACGTCGCCTTTCCCCACAATCTTTACGATCGTTTTCACGATCAACTTAATGTCTAACCCGAGCTATATGATACCCCCAGTAGAAACCCTTGACATATATGATATTTATAGAACGGTGTATCGTGAGTGTTATATCAACGATTGACGCAATACCCCATGTAGTGGTGTGCAGCGTCACCGCACAAAGATCGACGCTAACTGTTAAATATCTGCATGTAGATACCGGTTCCTGAAGAGGCCCGACATCTCTCGCGTGTATCTCCTATATCGTCTTGCTCAATGAAATGTCTAGATCAAGCATCCCAAAAAGCCTTACTAAGAGGTGCTTAAAGCAGGGTGCAAGATTGACTTTACCCGTCGTCAAGGCATACAAATGTCTCAGCGATGTATTTGACAAGATTTGGTTGGTCTTACTACAATCTACCGATCAGGCTCTTAGTGTTTTAAGTAGGCTCAAGGTTATTGTAAAAGTTACGTCCACAATGCTCGTCGCAAGGAAATGTCTTAGGATTCCCAAGTGTGTGACTGAGGAGTGATTTAATCAGCGTGCGGGTGACAACCAAACGTTTGAGCACTATATTTAGTGAGGCTGGCTGGTCTTGATGCAGGATGCCAATCGCGTTATTACTATTCCCCGACAATCCAAAAAGAAGACATATAAATTTAGTTAAAATTCAATGTCTTCTAAGCTTAGACCAATGAACACTTACCATACCAATTCGATATTAATAGACCCATCACAAAATATAGTTGTATTCACATACTTGTATTAATCCAATATTGTTGTACTAAGACATTGGTGAAACTCGATAAAGTTGACTGTTACTAACCAAATTTATATGTTTTATTTTTAAACCGTGGTGTACTCCACCACGGTTGCGGTAACAGCTGCTGCCTTGTGACCATGAGGTCACGGGTTCAAGTTTTGGAAACAGCCTCTTGCAGAAATGCAGGGAAAGGCTAACCCAAAGTGGTCGGACCCTTCCCCGGACCCTGCGCAAGCGGGAGCTACTGCACCGGGACTGCTTTTTTTTTTGGGTGTACTCCACCTAACACTAGTTTATGGGGTAGCAAGCATAGGACCAGGGTGAGAAACACTAGAACCAAGGCACATGTGAACAACACCGAATCCATCGAGCAAGCAGTGTCATCCACCTTGAGAATCCGCACCACCACCAAACCCCATGAGTGACACGCCTCCCCATCCCATCCCACACACCCCAATGACTCCCCACTCCCCATCATTTTCAGTTGGACAAATCCATCCTCCAACCGAAGCAAGCAAACGAACGGCGTTTGCCCGCGAACAGAGGGCGAGAGAGAAGCGCCGTATAGGAGTACCCGCCCCTCAATTTTCTTCTACTGCCTCACACATTCCCATGCGCACATTTCCCCACGCACACAGCACAGCACAGACGACTATACATCTACTCGCTTTCCACTCCACAGATGCTTCACTGGTAGTGGTACTGCTTACTACACAGTAAAACACTTCTTCGCCTCTGCTTGGTCACACGAGCTACTGCTAGACGGTGTGCTCTGCTGTGCTGTGCCATCCATCGTTGGCTGTCACAGTCAGTGGGTGGTGGCGGTGACAGTGAGCTGCAAACCTTGGACATGAATTGAGAGGCACCTATCCTTTCCTGTCCACGTCTGTCTGTCCGAGCGATGGATGGATTGATTGATGTGTGATGCCTCACTAGCTCAGCTCAGCGCTCCTCTTTGTGGCAAATCTCATCAGCAACAGGGACCTAGCTCCTCCCCGTGTGACTACTTGTTCCCAATTTTCTTTCTCTTGCTCCTCCTCTCTCCATATCCTCCTACTGTCTTCTCCTCCTCCTCGTTCATTTCACACACACACACACACACAGCAAGAGGGAGAGAAACAGAGGCATGGAGAGGAGGAGGAAGGCAATGTGGCTGTACCCAAAGGTGGTCGGCTTCAACCCTCCTGAGAGATGGGGGCACTCTGCTGCTTCTTCGAAGGAGTCATCTACGTCTTCGGGGTATGTATCCTCCTCCATTCCCTTCCTTCACATCCATTGCTTGCTACTTCCCTCCTTCAGTATCATTTCGCTGCTAGTTTTATTTCTCGAGTCGAAGAGCGATTCGATTCGAACGATGATGTTCTTCCTCTTCTTTTCGTAAGGTTAGAGTTGTTAGATTAGCATCAACTTTGAAGGCACTGAAATATTTTTTTGGGGGGGGGGGGGGGGGGGGGGGACCTTTTTTGGGTAGGAAGAAATGTCCTTTTTGGTGTTAATAAACTTATGGGATTTTGTTTTGTCCTGTTGCAGCTCCCTCCTCAGTAGTAGTGATCTAGCAAAATGTTTAGCAGCTTTCACCTAAAGTGCGCCCGTGAGTCGCCCGTCCTTGCTGTAATATTTTTTGTAGGTGAAAAAAGCAGTAGCAAAAGAAAGTGACTTTGCACTGAGTATGTTTTCTTTTTTTCTCCCAGATTAATCTCTCATAAAAGAACTCTCCTTTTCATCACATCACAAACACGAAATCAACTCTCACATAGTAGATCGAGAGTTCACAATGTTTATGTGTCACTGCAAACTGGTGGTCCTCCTGGAGAAGCCATGGAAAAGGAAAGAACAGGACCTTTTAGCTCTTCTTTCTCTTTCGCCCCTCTTTTGGACCACACTCCGGCTTCATGTATGCTGTTATGCGTGTGGTCACGCAAAGGCAAATCATAAACTCGAGAAAGATTGCTACCCAGACCTCACCTTTGGCACCGCACCCACCGGAATACCATCCTTTTTTTTTCTTCTTCATTCAGTCAAGTTTCGCAGCTCACTGCATTTCGTTAATCACCAAAATCCCAATGCTTTAGTCTAACCCTGCATTGATGCAATAAGAAAGTTACATCTACTATGTTTATTTTTGTGTGAAGTAACTCAAATCATAATGTGTTATCGTGTACTGTATGTTGTCCATGAATGAATGTAGGGATGCTGCGGCGGCCTGCATTTCAGCGACGTCCTGACCCTGAACCTCAAGACAATGGCATGGGGCTCCTTGGCGACGACGGGGCAGAGGCCCGGCACACGGGACAGCCACGGCGCCGCGCTGATCGGCCACCGGATGATGGTGTTCGGCGGCACCAACGGCTCCAAGAAGGTGAACGACCTCCACGTGCTGGACCTGCGTACCAAGGAGTGGAGCAGGCCGCCCTGCAAGGGGACCCCGCCGTCGCCGCGCGAGAGCCACACCGTCACCACGGCCGCCGGCGGCGACAGGCTGGTAGTCTTTGGCGGCAGCGGGGAGGGGGAGGGCAACTACCTCAACGACGTGCACGTGCTGGACGTGCCCACCATGACGTGGACGTCGCCGGAGGTCGGCGGCGACGTCGTCCCCGCGCCCAGGGACAGCCACGGCGCCGTCGCAGTTGGCAATAGGCTCTTTGTCTACGGAGGGGACTGCGGCGATCGCTACCATGGCGAGGTGGACGTGCTCGACATGGACAACATGACATGGTCAAGGGTAAGCGTCATGTCGTCCTTGTCATGTGTACTATGTGATCTACTGCGTATGTGTAAATATTCAGGTGTTCATGACTTTCTGATGTTCATTTCATTGATCCACAGTTTGCAGTAAAAGGAGCCTCACCTGGTGTCCGGGCAGGTCATGCAGCTCTTGGCATTGGGTCTAAGGTCAGCATATTTGACTGAAACAATGGGATTACTTTCGTGAAGAAATTATTATGCTACTTCCTAAATAAACTTGTCTGTATAGATCTATGTAATTGGAGGAGTTGGTGATAAGCAATACTACAGTGATGCATGGATTCTTGATGTCGTGAGCCGGTCTTGGACCCAACTTGAGACATGTGGGCAGCAACCTCAGGGCCGGTTTTCTCATTCCGCGGTCATTATGAATTCTGATGTTGCAATCTATGGAGGGTAATCTTCCACATACAAATCAACAATTCAGTGTAGTTTCTTACTAGGAAACAACAAACCTTGTAGTTCACATGTAATAATTCGAAAATTCACAGATGTGGTGAGGATGAACGCCCCTTGAATGAGCTACTCATTCTGCAATTGGGTTCCGGACATCCAAATGGCCGCTACAACATCTCAATGTGCAAGATTTTGAGCAACCATTGGAGCCAGGAGAAGCGGAAGTTCTTGCGGGCAGAAAACGTGAGTACCTTAAACTTGCTTATTGATTTCCATAAGAATAAACGTTGTGTACATGTAGCATCATGTTAAATTCCTATGCAAAGATACAAATAAATATGGTGCACAATATGTCACAGCAGAAGGATGCAAGCGCGAGCAATGGGGAAGTCGGTCATAAACCTCGAGAAGCAGAAATTGAGCAAAGAAATCCTTACCTCCGTGGTACCGGTAAGTGAATATCTTGCCAAAACAATTTCTACTGGCAGTGTTATCCGCGACAATTGGGTTTACTGGTACATTGTTCACAACTTTAGAGAATGGCCATGTGAAGAGAAGAAAAACTGGGGATGTTCGTCCAAATGAGATGGAGTTGGAGCAGGAGGAGCACTCACTGTCTCTTTCGCAACATTCGTCGCCTTCCCAGTCGGATCAGGAGCAGAATGGAGCTCAGAAACTTTCAGGATCTCCTAGAGGTTCATTCTCAGCGCTGCAACCATTCGTTCGTCTCAACAGCAACGGTTCGCTGAGGACTACCGGAGGAATGTCACCAAGGCCTCTGAAGAACGACCAGTTTCTCCGCAACATTGCGCCACAGCAACGGCATGAGATGCAGTTCCTAACAGCTGAACCTAAGCAGCACCTATGGCCATCGGGTCCATCTCTTGTAAGCCTCTTTCTTCCACAACACTAGCTTATGTTACCATGTCACTCATGTTTTCTTGACGCCAATCGCCTCTGGTTGTCTCTGGTCTGCAGATTGGAGCTGAGGTTCAGGGGACAATCGATGGAGCTTTCGATTCGGGATACCTCATGACAGCCGTCGTCAATGGGCAACTCTTCAGAGGTGTTCTGTTTGCTCCTGTAAGCATATCTATCCACTTGGGAACTAATCACAAATGGTGCATACGTTGAATCGTTCTTGACTTCCCCCGCCATTCCGTTTTCTTTTTCATCTCAGGGACCTGGAGTAACAGCTCCAAGACCTGCAATGCATCAACAGATTCTGAATAGCTCAGCGGTTCCTTCCCAGCAGCGCCCAGTGATGGCTCATGCCTTCCCGGTTCATGCCCGACCGGTGCCGCAGGCGACAGGCTTTGTCCTGCCGGACTACAGTCATCATACGCGGCGTGGGTTCCCGGCCAAGATCGTCAAGTCCGAGCCAGAGAGGAGCAACAGTGACCTGCATGATGTTGTGCTTACACTCGGAGGGCCCGGAGGGGGCAACTGATCCTGTTTTCTCACAACACTTGGGATCCAGGCCGCCATGTTTATCTGTGAAACTTGCTCTTTGTAAAATAGATCATTCTAGCTGAGGGAAATAAGCCTCGTGGCTTTAGTGTAATCGTCACTGATCATGGGCAGACAGCGTCGGTTGTTTTAGGATTTTATCTGCGGTTTATATATAGTGTTGTTAGCTTGATGAAATTTAGTTTTCTCTGTGAGTCATCTATTCGATGGAAAGTTTTGTGTGGCAACTGGTGGCGAGTTTTCTGAACTGTGAAATTTTTACTTGTTCGTTTCTTTTCCGATGGAGCCGGACGTCTTGCCATGTCTTTCATACTGAAACTCAGCCGTTCTTTCTGAGCCAGCATAAAGTGAAACCCTATGAACTAGCAGCGGACAATGAGTGGACAAACCAAAAGAAAATCAGCAACAGCATCCGGTAAAGATGACCCATTGTTTACTTGTAGTAGCAGGAACACTGTTATCGTTTGGAAGAAATTATGGTTATACCATAGGATTATAAATTTTTCACAGAAGAATATGATACTCTCATTTATACCACAGTTACTTCAATATTTTGTGCTTTGATGGAGGATCTTTTTGCAGAGCTAACATGTAAAACACGCAAATTGTGAACTATTTTCTCATCAACTTCCTTGTCGTGGACGATCAAAGCAGACTATTTCTTGGCAAGACAAAGACTTGTGAAATTTGTTGTTACCTAATTGAACACTGGAATTTTTTTTTTAGAAAAGGAGGGTGCGATTCCCCGGCCTCTGCATCGAGTGATGCACACAGCCATACGCACTTATTAATTCCAACCAGAGTTACAGAGTACAATGTTGAGCACAAGACTGAAATCAACCTGTCGACAACAAGGGTCGCTACCACTATGATGGGGGTGACTAACACCAACGCACATCATCTAAAACCCAGTTCAACTAAACACTCAATGCACATCGACATGTACGCTTTAGTCGCTGCCGCCGTCTTCCACGAACCCATCTTCAGAAAGGATCAACACCATGACCTTGCAAAACCGGTCTGCCGTCGGCATTGCCACGATGCCAGACAGCGCCACCAAGCGTGAGTCCATCGACCCGAAATCGAGACCCCGCAGCGCCACGCCGCCGAGACACACCGACATCGACGTGGTTGATGACAACCGCTCCGCCAGCTGACCCCCTCCAGGTAGTTCATGTTCCAAAACGATGCCCTCAAGAGGGTGAACGACACCATAGGTGACGCCATCGTCCGATCTGGAACAGATCTAGGGTTTCCCCCGGAACAAAACGGATGAGAGCGGAGCAACGATGCCTTCAACAAGGTGATGACGCCGAGGACGCCACCATCGTCGGCTCCAAAAACGGAGCCCGGTTCTCACCGGCCAACCCGCCCCACATGTCGTCGATCTACCCGAAGAAGTGCCCATGACGTCGCGCCCTGGCGATCTCCTCCGGCGAAAGGGAAGACCACCAACGCCATGTCCTCGTGTCGCGTGCCAAGCCCGGAGGTCGAGTGTCGTCGCCGGCGTTGGTGAAGATGCAGATTAAAACTTTGGACCGCCGAAACCCATCTGGGTCGCGAGCGCCTCCGCCTCCCCTGCATAGCCGCCGTCGCCGCCGCCTACACGCCACCCTCGGCCGCCGCTGGCTCGCGGCACCGCCTACGAATCGACCGAGGCAGTGCGCCGCCGCCCCGATCGATCTTCAGCGAGGAGATCCGCCGCCGCCGCCACGCCACAGGGGCTTTGCCCTGCGACGCCAAGGGCGACGGCGGCGGGAGGGGAGGAGAGGTGCGGGAGGTGGAGGGCTGGGCGGTGAGGGCTCCCCGGTGCGGCGCGGGCGCCGCCGCACGGGAGGAGAGGGTTACGGGAGGAGCTTCACATCGCCCAGGCGACAGTCATTGAACACTGGAATGACACGAGAGGAAGCTATGAAACGTTACCTGTCGACAGCTTTAGTCTACCGTCTATGGCCTCCCTGTTCATAAAGACTTATCCACACTGTACTTCGGACGAGCATGGACATATCACTGTCAGGGCATCAAACTGATGGCACGGAGAGATGGAAAGAGAAATGACCCTGTAGTAGGATTCTTGCTCCAGTACTGAAAGTCTGAAACAGCCATTACATACAGAAGAAAAGCAACAGAAGAAAAAAAACTGCAGGACAAAGCCCCCTTAGAACATCTCCAACAGACGCCTAATTTGGAGCACGCGCGCCAAATAACGGCTTTTTCCCGCGCGAGAGGCCATTTCGGCTGCTCCAGCAAGCGCGGCAAAAAAAGGGCGCGCTCCAAAAACCTTAGCGTGCGCTGGCCCAAGCGGTAGATTTCGCGTTATATAAAGTGCCCGGCGTCCAGCGCGCGGTCATCCACGCCGCAGCCCAACTGCTTTCCATTCGCCTTCCCACTCGCGCCACCGCTGTGAACAGTCCGTCTCCCCCTCCCTCTCGCCTTCCCCACGCCGCCCACGCCGACACGATGCCGCCGCGCCGCCGCACCGGCTACCTCGGCTACCTCGGCGTCCGCCGCCGCCAAAACGGGTACATCGCGGAGATCCGCTGCGGGGACATGCGCGTCCCGCTCGGGACCTTCCAGTCCGCCTACGCGGCCGCCCGCGCGTACGACGCGGCGGCGTGGCGGCTCGGCCGCACGCCGCAGACGATGAACTTCCGAGACTGCCGCTCGGCGCAGGAGGCGGCAAACCTGGCGCCTACGCCCGCCATTGTCACCGACAGAGACCGCCGCGCGCTCCGCCTCCGCGTCGTGCTGGATCTCGTCGAGGAGCACGACGCGCTCGCCGTGCAGGCGTGGTACCAGGCGCACCCGGCGGAGAGAGATGCAGAGCTGGAGCACTGGAACACCATGGCGGCGGAGCGGGGGGAGCAGCGCCTGGAGCTCCACTACGAGCGGGAGGAGAGGCGCCTGATGAAGGCGTAGGCGGAGGGGGAACTGGTGCGCGGCCGCGCCTGGTGGCCCGCCGGCCACGAGATGTGGCGGGCGCTTGAGGATGAGGTCTCCGACACGACGAGCTCGGACGCCGACTTCTCCGACGACTCCGACTGGGACATCTAGATCGCCGGCGGGGACTGGGACATCTAGATCGCCGGCGCTTCCCGCCGGCGCGTAGTGTGTGCGTGCGCGGCTATATGCGCGTTTAGGTAATCCGGGTGTGTGCGTTGTAGCGCGTGTTCGTCGAATCTGAATATATTTCTATTTCCGTCTAATTTTTCGATCCAACTTCCAGCGCGTAGTTGGTTTGGCGCGCTCTATTTTAGCGCGTCTGCTGAAGCGCCAAGTTTTGGCGCGTCTGCTATAGCGAAACACATGAGCGGCGCGCAAAACGACTTTTTGGCGCTGCATATTTTTTATACAGCGCGGGCGCGACGCGCGTCTGTTGGAGATGCTCTTAGACAAGACTACACGTTACACTAGTAAAGATCTCCACGCTCGGGCCTGCCTCCGCTTCTTGACGAGAAGGAAGCAAAAAGCTGGAACATCAGCTCAACTGTTATCTCTTGTAACATCTGCTTTCGGCTATTCATGGAGTTCAGAAGAAATAACTGACATAAATTAGGGGCATAAATAGGTATTTCATCGGCCCTTGTCGCCCATCCTCTTGAGTAACTTCCCAATGTCGTAGCATATCTCAGTCTTATCGTCCTTGATCTGTTGACGGAGGGAACGGCTCGTCTCACCAGCTGCCAGATAAGTCCGCAGGAGGGACTCGTATGCTTTGCCGTCAATGCACCCAAGCGTCCTCAAGCAACGGCAGAACCTGTCGGCACTTTTGACATCCTTCTGTTCTTCAAAGTACTTGGAGAACTTCTGGATCTTCTCCTGATCCAGCTTCGCCGCTTTCTTGGGGAGTATCGTCACATTCTCAACCCAGTTGAGAGCTGATTTCATGTTCCCTGTCCCCATGTAGTGATCCAGAAACAACTCACATATACTGAAATATAGACCATGAAACAAATTTAAAGCAATATTATTCTATACGCGCAGTCTAAGGGCCAGCAGACTGGTTTGGTAGTAATGTGGTGTGACGTGCTGCACAAACGTCCCATAGAATCTAGTCCAAAGTGTTGGAGCTGCCAAAGGCAGCTCCCTTCTTCAACCTCAAGCTTTTCACACAGCCGAGCTTTTCTCTGTACATTCTCTTTGTCAAAGTAAACATGATTAAATAGACTCACACACCATGGCCGGAGGCCACACTCGCCAATAACACCACTAGCCATGCACTCACGTACTAGGCTACTAACACAGGCATACACTAGCTACATGCACGCGAACGACTTGGCCTTGCAGCTAAGTAACTTGCATGCAGCAACTAACTGAACGACCGACTACCGATTTGGTCATTCAGGCTGTCCTTCTCCCTGCTCTACGCACCATGTCGCTTCACACGACGGTACTGCATCGCACAGCACCACGGCATCTCGCCACGCACACTGCATCACACAGCGGCACCTCGGTATCTCGCCTTCGACGATGCTAGATGAAGCTTCAACAGCCTACCAAATCCTAGAACCTGAACTACATGCAGATGAACTCGAGAATGCAGATACAAAATCAATATTAAAAAATAACAATACAAAGAATCTTTACAACTCTATTAAAAGATTTCTGTTACCCCTGAGAAAAGAGGTGATCAATGCCAGCCATGCATTTTCTGATAGCTTGCGAAATTCTGTTTGGGGTGTACATACGAAGAGTGTGTTTAGTTGGTGCTCCCATTGACCCTGCCAAACGATTGGCAGCCCATCATATTTTGGTTCTTGATTGGTTTGTTGCCACAAAAATCTAGATGTCCGCAAGCGCCAATCCATTCCTCTCACAAATTCTTGCCAAATAATTGGACATGTAGGAAGCAGGATTCGATTGGCCAAAAATTTGTGGCAGCCAATTCTTGCCCTCCTTCGGCAGGAGTGCATGGGGTATCAACTAAATACACCGGTAACAAAAAGCTCTGCTGTTGAAAGTCAAGACGGTGAAGGCAAAGGAAAAATAACGTGTGCACATGGCCCGTGTAACCAGATACAAGTGAAAAGAAAACCTAAACACCTCTTGCTGATAGTTAGAGCCTATTTGGAATGCATTAATTTCAGAGGAAACGGTTTAGTTTTGTCAGGGCCTTGTTCGTTTAATCCCACCCGGCCTGGATCAAAGTTAAATCCCCGTGGGTCTGCCGGGATCAGACTGGCCAGGGTTTAATCCCCTGGCCTCACTATAACAGTATTAGGTTAGCCCCTGCCAGGATCCAACCCCGGCCCATTCCCACCCAATCCCGTCCATTTCGCGGGAACTGAAAACATCTAGCCTCACCCCATGGAAGTATTCCCCGCGCTTGAATCGGTAGGGCGCAAAAGAAACAAGGTGACTCATTTCTTTCTCGCGAATCCCCAGACACCTCTCTCTATCGCGCACACGATTCCAAGGCAGTGGCGTCGAAGGAGCCGGCGGGGATGGAAGGACCGCGTCAGAGCAACAAGAGACGGTAGCGGAGTGCTTCGCTTCTCCCCTCCTCCTGTTGAATGTATGGTATCGTCACAATGCCGCCTCCTCCTTCATCCGCTCGCAGCCGTGGCCAACTCCGCCGTCTCCATTGGAGGCCCACCTCGCGTGCTTCCAGGCTTCCACTTCCCAGATCTACGCCGGTAATTTTAAGTGCTATCATATGCCTCCAATTTGGCTCCCAAAAATCTTGATCGCTGAATCGGTTCTTGTTCTTGATTCTTGTTATTAATTGCCGTGAGGAACATGCTGGAAATTCAGGAGTTTATGTTTTTTGGGAATTACGATTAGCAGTTCTAACATAATCTGTGATTTTGGCGAAGTGGGCTGTTGAAAGGATTGACTCGTATAATGCGAGAATTCATCGGCAGAATTCGGTATAATAGTCAGTATGGTATGGTCTTGCCTAGATTCAGCTTGCTTCAGAGTATCACAATAGTAGTCAGTAGGTTTCATGTTATTAGTTTGTACAGTCTAGAAATTATAAGCATACCATGGAAAATCGGGTTCTAGTTTTTCATTAGTTTTCTCCTGTCTGGGCGTGACATAAATAGGTCTATTCTATGTTGTTAATCTCTACTACAAAAATATGCAGTGTCCTGTCTTCTGCCTTGGTCGTCGTCCGTCGTACGTCGTCGTTTTGCAATTTAGTCCCTCAGAAAGTATGAAACCAACCCGCAGTCCTACTTTAATGATAGTCGACCACTTTTACATTTTACCACCCTGACCCCCTCCTCGTCTATCCCCTGAGCGGCGGCGACCATGGCGGAAATCCCCGAGGAAACTACCGCAGTTCCTCCACTCTGAGGACGCGCTCCTCCTGCAGTCCTGCTCGTCCGCTCACCTCCCAAGCCCGGCGTGCCGCTCCTCTCAGACCTCAGCCCGGAGTCGCTTCCTCCGGCCATTCCTCACGACGGCGCCGCCTCTTCCTGGTCCCGGCGCCGCCAACTATTGGTGCTCCTCGCGCCGCCCAGCGCCGTCAGATTCTCAAAGAGCCGCCGAAGGATCCTTCCTCGAGCCCAGAGTCGCCGAAGGGTCCTTCCTCGCGCCCAGCGCCTAGATCTGCCAAGCTCACATCCAGCGCCTAGATCCTCCGGCAATGACGCGCAGGGAGGAAGTAGGCGCCACTCCTCCAGCGCGACGACGACCAACGGCGGGAAGGGAGGCGCCACATGCCGTCCTCCTCCGACCACGACAAGACCCTCAAGACCAGCGGAGAAGAGGGGCACGACAAGCACCAACACCAACGCGCAGCCATGTTGCGGCGACGGCCATGCCAAACTTCCGACGAACCTGCCAAGACCCTCAAGATCTGCACGCACCTGCACCGGCCTTCGCCGCCTGACCGCCGTCCGTCAGCACCAGTCGCTCCGGTGAGGATGAGCAGGACAAGAAGCGGTAGGCTCAGCGTACGAGCTGGACCAGGCGTCCGCGCCGCTGGATTTGTTGACTCTCCCACTCTTGTCGTGCGTCCTTCATCGAGTTTCGGATTCACTCGCCAATCGACGCAATCAACAGCCGCTAAATCGTTTCTTTCACACAGCGATTTTCAGGTAACCAATCATTGTGTCGTCAGAGATCGATCTGGTTTTGTATTGTTTGGTTTCGTTCTGGATCGATCTGGTAGGAAATCTGGTCAGAGCAATTTAGAACTCGGTTCTCTTTTGCAATCCATGGCTAGCAGTTAACCTATTTTCTTGATCCATTATCTATAATGGCTAGCTGCGCTTGTAATAGAACTTGATTAGGGTTCTTTGAGGACACCATAGCCTTGTCAGATCATGCCATCGTTCATATGGTTAAATCTTGCGAGTGCTTCAGTAAGGTTAATGGTCCTCATGCCGAGTTAGATAGAACGATGGATTAACGTGAAATTTACATCTGTCTTACTCACAGTTTTTCTTCATTCGCGTTACTGATTATTAGGTGGGTCAAGCTGCTGAATTTGTTTTCATGTTTGTTTGACTTCTGGGTCAAGCTGGAATATTGTTTCCCTGTGTGATTACGCATCTCTTTGTTCTTTGGATTGGCATCTATTATGGAGAACATCAGTCATTAGCGGACACTGTTGAGAAGTGTCTATTTGCACCGAAGTGTGCTTGGCATCCATTATTTGGTCTGTGCCACCTATACTGGAGAGTAAGATAGTTTAGTTTCGGCAGTAATTATAATCCAGTTCGTTGCCTATTAGTGTATTAATATATGTCATGGATTCTTGGCTCCTCATGCTCTGATGTTGAAATGTTATGCCTATAGGTTATTTGAGATGGACAATGGAAAGAGTTGGATGCCTCCTAATCATTAACTCCATGATAAGCTTCTTCGAGGAAACGGTAATGCTTCATCTTCGCGCAAGCTCCTAATCATCAATTCAATTGAACAAAGCTTACACCAAATCCATGTCATGTCGTCCTTGCACCAATCTCCACCCACCAATGTGTTTGCAGAACCAGCGACAAAAGCTAATCGGGAGCTGATCTACATGGTAGTTCAGTTGTGGTGAACTCTTAGCTGTTTGGTTACATTTTGTCTTCATGGTCCTGCAATAGCAAGGTAATTCTTGAATAATGGTCCACTTTTCTGTTTTGTGGTTATTTCGTTCTCTGTATCCACTAATCGATGACTATTTTCTAACTTCCATAAATCTTGGGGTATGTCTAAAATAAGCCAATTCACGTAGTTATGCAAATTTGCATTGTGCTGAAGCCTTTGACTTCAGTTACTATCTCTAAGGCATCTTTGTTGTGGACTTTGTTTACCATCTATGAAACTGAACCACGACAAATTCACCAATGGTTTATGAATTAGTTGTGGTTCACTTTCCTCTCTTCATTGGAGAATGCGAGTATACGCACAGTTTTGAGTTCTCCTCTTATTTCACCTAAAGTAGCTTAGGTAAGAAATGTGCAGAGATATTCATCTGATTCTTTGCCTAACTTGGAGCTAATTATTTTGCGTGGATCCAGAACAGATTGGTGCCTATCATAGCTGGTACCTTTTTTTTTGTTCCATTCCTTCAGTATAGACAAGTTTGATTTTTTAAACAAAAATATGCATTGTTTGGGTCTAAGCAAGGATGCTAAGTTAGTTCAAGTAGTAAAAGCTACATTTATTTCAGTTATAAACAATTGTAAATGTAGCTGGATGTTCATGGATCCAAGATTTCAAGTAAATGGACTTTTCTAAATTGTCAACATATAAAACCTATGAGGAAAACCAATTGCTAAATATAATTTTGTGAAGAAATTATAATTGTTACATTTTAATAATATAATATCAGAACCTTGTTTATTTGAGAAATCACGATCCAAGTTGCTGGATAAAAAGCACTGGGTCATTTTATTTATTTGTGAGTTTGCTGAAGAATTTTTGAGAAGTGCTTTGGTTTTATTTATGTAGTTCTTTCCTGATAAAAATGTTGTTTTCACTCTCGATATTTATTGTTGGTTGTAGACTTATCCATTCACGGATCAATTGGTCAATCAAATCATTGTCTGTTGTCCAGAAGGTTTGGACTGCCAATTATTCGATGAGGCAAGTGTGCAGAGCCACCAGATCCGTCACAAATTGCTGCTGTGGAGTCTGCAAGCTTTTCCTATGATGCCACCATTGATAGAATCAATCAGGAGAGAGAACTTGTGAAAGATATATAGTTACTGCATTGTGTCATTGTAATATTTATTTTGTTTGTTTTGACCCCTTTTGGTGGTTTGTGTCTTTTATATGTATTCTTCTGTACATAAACCATTTGTACTCAAGGAATTGTGTGCGAGTAATACAAGGATTGTCACCACGCAAAATTTTGAAATTAAATGTCTGGCACACAACATAAGTGTTGCCTCTGTGTGGCATGCAGTATAGGTATAGCACTACCGAAAACGATACTGGTTTCACTTTCTCGACATTGTTGAATGAGGTGGAGGGTAAGGACGGAATTTTTTCCTTCGTGCATAGATTTGATATACAAATTATTCAAATATTTTAACCCGTAGCAACGCACGGGCATTTACCTAGTTAATATATAAAGAATCGTGGATTCTGGTACGTAAAATGAAATTTCATCTATTTCTTGGTTGAACAATAAGACATCAGAACCGTAACATTTCCGAAAACAAAGAGCCATTTGTAGTTGATAGAATCTGAATTGAACTGAAGATTGCACCCATGTTAAAATAATTTTAATCATAGTCTAAGCAATCTCTGTTTTTTTGTATCCTTATGGTCTGAAGAAACACTGCAGTATCTGTTAGTGGTTCCATTCTCCTTTAAACACTGCTGTAGAACATTGTTGGGCTGAACCTTGGTGTTTACTGATTACATGGAATTATTGTACAACGCTGATGGTTTCATGGGCAGTTATTAGTTAGAATGGTTACTCACTTGCACATGAGTTCAGGTTTATAAGGAGCACCATGTCTATTTTCAACATAGTTTCAATCATAGTGATGGCAATTTATGACTGCTAATTTGAATCAATTTCAAGCTTGGTCAAATCTCAAATGATGGAAGAAAAAAGCTTCAATTCAGCACCATGCACTCCATAATCATTCCTTCATGTTTTCAGATGAGGTATTGATTCTAGAAAGCCCAGTTGGTTTCAGTTTGGCTTTTGATGTGAATCAATTTCTCCTCAGGATGCTATGCACTCCATATTTTGATCGTCTCACTGACTGCAGATCAAAGGTCTCTCGAAATGGAAATGGGACAGATCAAGATGGTGTTATTTCAATCGAGGCAGCAGATCTACACCAGGGGGACAAACACTTCATCACTCACGTGTCCAGTGTATGTTTCTAGTAAAGCAGACGAAGTTGTTTATGTTTTGTTGAAGTTTATTTATGCTGAACCCGAATTACACAGACTGGAAGTTTATGTAGTATATACTGCACAAACTATTGAGGCTTTTATACTGAGAGTGTATAGTAGCTTGTGTGTGTAGGCATGATGGACCTTGTCTGTGTAAGCATAATGGATGGCTACATGTTTTTTTACTTATGCCACTGGTGTTGCTCACATAAAAAACTGGATGTTTGCACTTACTTCTGTTCAAGGGGGGATAACCGAACAATGTAACAGTGTAGGAGACAGAGGTTGGAGGGATTCAATCCCCACGGGATTTGGGTGGAGGGACATGGGTCACCCAACCCCCGTGGGGATAAGTTCTACGTAGGGGTTAGTTTCCTACGAACCGAACAAAGCCTGGGGAATCTGGAAAATCCTTGCAACCAAGGGTAGTCCCTCGCTCTGGAAAATTCATGCGGGGGGGTCATTCATGCAGTGCGTTTGACAACATCATTGGTTGCACCAGTGATTCCATCTCCCCCCCATCCAATGGCAAATTTATACGGCTTGCAAGGAATGAGGATAATTCGAATAAAGGATGCCCTTTCGTGCAATCTAATCAGGGATGCCAGATTAGATCAATCATTACGGGAGCGAATTGTTAGTAAAACTGCAATCTACTAAAAAAATGTCGCAAAACAATCTTTCTGCTACCAATCCCGGCCTAAACACCTTTAACCAAATCAGAGAACGTGAACGAGCGTGTTGGGATGCCAATGTGAGGGAGGTGTACCATACCTCGAGGGCCTGGGAATGGCGCTTGTACTTGCGGAGCTCCTTGACATACCTCTCGAGATCCACGGAGTGTTGGCGTAGCATCTCGCTGCGCCGGCTTCTTCTACCTCTCAACTCTCACTTGTCTCTCACAAGAACACACGCACACGCACTTGCCAAGGAAGAACACTACCAGCTCTGCCCGTAGAGCCTTTTTCCTTGGTCACACGAGAGGCTACATCCTTTTGCTCAGCCCTCACGGCTTAACTTTTCTATTAACTCAATGCAGTATATATACAAGAGGCAACCACACGGACCACTCCTCCACTAACCACTAGTCCACTACATGCACGCACGCACTAACAAAGCCACTCACGCACTAACTAGCTGACCTATTCTTCTTCCTAGAATCACTCTAGGCACACATGCAGCTAACAACTTCCTAGATAACTTGTGCAACCCGTTGGCTAACTTGATCCATCCATGCAGCACCGCTTCTCACGGCAAGGCCAGCTTCACACGGCACCTCGGCGTCTCACCCTGCATACACTTCTAACCGAAACTAGCTAGTAGGCATCGCACCTAGCTCTACACAGACTCATGCAAATACATATTATCAAGATTAATACTAACACGGAGCGCGTCTCTCGTCCCTCCCGCACCCATTTGTTCAGCACCCCCGACACGCTCCCCTCCGCCGCGTTCCCTAGCGCCGACAGCCGCCGGTACAACGGGCGCGAGTCCTTAGTCGCCGCCTTCTTCGCATCGTCCTCCACGGGGTGCGCCGACTCGGACGACACCACGCTTGCGGCGGGATGCGCTGCCTTCTTCGCGTCCTTGGCGACGCCGTGCGCCGCCTTCTTCCGGACGGAGTGTGCCTCTTTCTTAGCGACGGGGGAGATAGCTTCCGACGCTACTTGGGTGGCTGTGGATAGAAGGCGGCGGCGGAGGAGAGCGCCGGCGGAAGGGGTCAGTGCTGCCATGGGTTTAGGGTTTAGGGGTTTCTTCGACTCTGTTGTGGGGGATCGGCGAAAATGAATTGCTGGGCCCCGGTTTGTTAAGTGGTTTGCTTCGACAATGTGAAATGCAGGGTCGCACACCTTTTTTTTGGACGGAAGTAGGCGTCCCCCGGGGATCTGGAGGAAAAATCCCCCGGGTCACCTGCCAACACGTGTCCCCCTCCCTACCCAAAATCTCACCAAACCCCGCTTTTGTTACCGTGTAGCAAATAATCACCCGCTTTTCTTTCCTATGTAGCAAAAACGGTTTGCCCAGAAAACAGAAAAAAGAAAAGACAGACTTCGCAGGATACCTCACCGGAGACCTCGCTGGAGATTCCGTAGCAAGAAAAATATGCTACTGTAGCAAAATTGGCCGGAGATATCGTAGCAAATTTTTTGTTCGACTGTAGCAAAACCACATAACAATAATAGCAAAAAAATGTTATATTGCAACAACGTAGCAAAAATTCTTTCGGCGAGGTTCTCCGATGAGACTTATGATGCAAAACCACGTAGCAAAAACATTGTGATATTTTAGCAAAACCACGAAACTATTGCAGCAAATAAATGTAGAAAATTACTGTATCGTACCAGAAGCAGCACGCCAATGTCATGTAACTGCGATCGGAAGCACCGGCACCTTGCCACGGGAGCACCACCGAGCACCTTCGGCAGCGCCGCCTCCCTAGACACCGAGCACCTTCGACAGCGCCTCCACCCTCCCATGGGAGCAACACCGAGCACCTTCGGCAGCACATCATCCTAACGTATGCAGCTCCACGCCCTCGGCTCGCCTTGCCGCCTTGGTTGTCTTCTTCCCCAACGACGCGGGCGCATTGCTACAACAGAGGTGGAGCACGGCGGAGGGGCGCCGGCTGGTAGAGGAGCAGAGAACAAAAAGGTGGGTAGCACCGCCCGACGCCGCCTGTAGCACTGTCGCGCTCCCATGGGAGCATGTAACAGCCCAAAGTTGAAAACCTGACAACCTGTGTAAATTTTCCACTTTTGTGTTCATTGCATCATGGCATCATGCATCATGTTGTTGTTACTAGGGAATTGTGCGAGGGAATTGTTGATGTTGCTAGAGAATTGTGTGGTTGGCATCATTTCAAAACAACATGCCAAATTTGCTACAACCAAATTCCAAAACAGAAAGGCACTCAAACTTGCAAAACACAAATACTTGACATCTCCTATTTGTCAAGGAAGTTCCAAGAGCTCCAAAACAATATTTTGCACTTGCTCCAAATTGTTAAAGGAGCAACATTTTGAAAATTAGCAAAATGCCTTTTTCCACCCTCTCTAAACAAATGTTGTCCAAAACATTTTATTTTGGGGCGCCAATTTTTGTGGAGCTTCTACAGACTAAGGGGAGCCTCCCCAAATTTTGCCAGATTTTTCTAAAATTGTTTAGTGCCTCAATTAAATCAAATACCGTGCTGGTTTTAAAAGGTTTTAAAATTAATTCAGAAAAGGACCAATCCGTGATAAACTCAAAAGTTGCAGGGGCGTTTTGCAAATGTGTCATCCCCTTCCTCCCTGTAGCTCGCATCGGCATGGCATGGCGCCAGTGGCGTGCTCGCCACTGGGCCCGTGCGCCTCCTGCCGCGCCGTGGTGGGAAAGAGAACCCCGAAGCCGTACTGCTCCCCCATACCCCACTCGCTCCCCGCGTCCTCGTTTCCTCTCTCTCCCCCCACGAGCTCCCCACCCTAGCCGACATGGCCGTCGTCGCCGCCGCGGGTTGAGGCTTCCCCGAGCGAATCGCCGAGCACCAGCACCTTCGCCTCGCCGTGCTGCTCCTCCACGCCGAAGGAATCGTGCCGTAGCGCCGCCGTTTCGCCGCGCCATTGCCGTCCTCCCCGCTGCCGTCCGCAGCTCCGCCGCACGGATTCGTCGCCGTCGACCTCCCTCCGGCCACCCCGACCACCCCAGCGTGTTCCTGGTGAGCTGCTGTCCTCCCCAGTGCCCTCCACCCTCCCTCTCTCGCCCTGTGTCGCCGGCACCCACACGCCACCGTGCGCCCTCGCGCGCGTCGGATGTTCCGAGTCGAGGAACATCCGAAAATCCGATTGAAACCAGTGCTGGAAAACTTCTGGTACTTAGCCGAATTTTCAGCCTCTGCGTACATCGGAAATTCCGATTTTCACAACTTCGGATTATCCGATATGTGCCAGTACGAGTTGGTCCTAGGTCCTTAGCAGTTTTCAGTCCACCTGAGACAGCCGGATTTTCCGAGTGGGAAAATATCGGATAATCCGATTTTGGTAAATACTTAATGATTTCCCTTTTTCAACTACTTTTCCCTCTAATTTGGATAATAATTCTAGGGTTGTTTGAAATAATTTATTAAAAGGTACATAGCTAAAAGAGGAGTGTATAAACACAATAATGTTTATTTGGTTAATCAGGAAAACGCGAGTATTATACCAAAATGTCCGGGAAATTTGAACGAACTTTTAAAATATTGTCATGCATATTTGAACATCATTAAAGGGCTGCATTTTGTAGAAGCTAGGAGAAACACTAAGTTAAATATGGGGTTCTCCTATCCGGTTGAAGTATCTATGTTCTCGCACCCCATTTAAATTGTTAGAGAGCTATTAATAATAAGTCGGTGCATTTAAACGTCATATCATCATCTTTGTATGCATTGCACAATTGCCATGTGTTGATTGTTGTTTCTGCTTTCCGGTGTTATTTGCTCTCCGGTAGATCACGAGTCCGGAGTTGAGCATCATTACTCCGACGAGCAGTTTGACTACTCCGCTCATCAAGGCAAGCGTAATCCCCCCTCTGAGCATATCTTATCCTATTTTCCGCAAATATTTTCTCCACTATAATATTGCATGCGGTTCCAAATGTCAATTTGCTTGGATTAGAGTATCCTATAGTTGCATTAGGATTCCGATGCCAATTACCTGATTCCCCTCCTATTATCCATAGGATTGTACTGTTTGCCTGAAATAATTAACTATGCAGTGTTGATGCTTAGCCATGCTTAGTTAAAATGCTTAGCAGTCCGGTGGATGTTTCATGGTTGGAAACAGGTGATGAGATGTACAGATGATGGTGGAGAATTTGTGGTGACAGGTAATAAGATGCTTTTTTTGCGAGTACGCAGAATGCGTACCTTATTTATATAGAAGGGTAGAAAGACAAGTTACAAGATTTGACAGAGAACGTTAACACCAACGTCTGTCAACACCCAACACCACACCACACCACACCACACTAAGAACCTAATGGACTACTCTTGCAAAGTTGTTGCTCCCTCCTAGGCTTGCTTTCCTCCAAAGATCCCATTCCGCCATGATTTGATCAGCCAGCCCCATTACCGAGAATTGTCCTCTGACATTCCCGAAAGCTCTTGCATTTCGCTGTTTCCACAGACGCCAGCAGGATAAGATGACAAGAGTATCGAAGCCTCTGCGATCTTTCTTTGAATATCGCCTGCGTTCTCTGAACCACCAGGTCTGAAGTGTATCCGTCAGTTGCGGAAGTCTGACAGTCAGCTGCATCCTTTGGAAAATCTCAAACCAAACTTGTCTCGAGTATACACATCCCACCATGATATGACTGACGGTATCTGCCTCCTGCAAGCACGTATAACAAGCTGATACCTCCGCCTGCAGTCCATGACGAGTCCTATGATCAGAGGTCCAGAGTCGAAACTGCAGTGTCAGCCAGGCAAAAAATTTGCATTTTAATGGAGCCCAACTCCTCCACACACAACCGGCTCCTTCCATGCGATCAAAATTCCGACAAAGAGCACGGTATGTATCTTTGGCCGAGTACTGACCAGAAGCAGAGCATGTCCAAATAAACTGATCCGGAGTGGATGTATCTCTTTCCAAATTGCAGAGACAAATGAACAGCATGAAACATTGCACTATCGCTTCATCCGACAAGAAGCCTCTCACATCTCTGATCCAGCTGTGTTCTCCATCGCCTCCAGCACAGTCCTCTTGTTAGCACAATTTTTACTGACTGCAGCGACAACCAAAGGTGCCATCTCCAACACTGATCTACCATTTAACCATTTGTCTCTCCAGAACAGTGTAGACGCTCCATCCCCAACCTGAATTTGCACAAACCGACTGAAGACCTAAAAGGCTTCATTGTCCTGCATCATTTGCAACCCTTGCCAGGGTTTGCTGGGATCTGTTCGGCGAAACCACTCCCATCTTACTCTCAGAGACAATCCCTGTAGTCTCAGATCTTTAATCCCTAAACCTCCATACGCCACTGGCCTGCATACTTGCTGCCAAGCTACCAAACACTGACCTCCATGCACCTCTTCCTCTCCCGCCCAAAAGAAAGCACGAAGCCAAGCATTTATTTCCTCTAAGAGCCAGACTGGAGCATCTGCAATAAGAAGGTGATGAATAGGCCTAGCCATTACCACATATTTTATGAGAATGAGTCTTCCAGATCACTGCAGTAGCCCTTTTGCCAAGCAGGCAACATGTTTAGCACCTGATCCAACACAGGCTGCCATTCCGCCTTAGTAAGCTTCCTTGTAGAGAGTTGGAGCCCTAAGTACTTGCAAGGGAAATTGCCCAGTTCACAACCCATAATGTGCTTGACCGTCATGCTATCCTGAGCATTTCCACGTATGATCGTAGCCGAAGATTTATTGTAGTTAACATTAAGCCCAGAAGCGTTACCAAACAGCCTGAGAATTCTTTTGGTCGCCACCATATCCAACATCAAAGGCTTGATGAATAAAGCAACATCATCTGCATAGACTGAAATCCGTTGTAGCCCCCTGCATCCCGTCATCAAAGACAGCAGACCACACTCCTCTGCTCTAATCACCATGAGTGTTAGCACCTCCATAACCAAAACAAACAACTGCGGTGAAGTAGAATCCCCTTGCCTCAAGCCCCTGACATACTTGAAACTTTTACCCGGCACGCCATTAACTAGGATTTTTGCACTGGTCGTGGACAGCAAGCTAGCAATCCATTTCAACCATATGGTACCAAAGCCCATAGCTCTCATCACTTCAAACAAGAACGACCATGAGAGCGAATCAAAAGCTCTAGAAATGTCCAGCTTCAGAAAAAACCCCTTTTTGCCTCTTGGAGTTTAAAGTCCTAGCAATTTGTCTCACCAAAACAAAATTATCATGCAAACTTCTCCCCAAGATGAAAGCCGACTGGTTAGTCTTCACCAAATCACCCAATCTGCTGCGAAGTCGTGTTGCCAGCAATTTTGAAAACAATTTTGCAAAGCTGTGCACCAGACTAATAGGCCTAAAGTCCCCAATTTCTTTGGCATCCTACTTTTTCGGAATAAGAGTGATCAGGGACCTGTTGAGTTTCCCAAATCCTCTACCATCACCAACCGCAAGCTTGAGCAAAGCCGCCATCACATCAAGTTTAATGATGTCCCATGCCTTTTGATAAAAGGCACCGATGAATCCATCCGGGCCAGAGCTCTGTCCGGAGGCATCTCAAAAACAACCTGTCTAACTTCCTCCTCCGCGAAGAGAGCTTCAAGCTCCTGTAACTCCAAACGCTGAACACCCAAAGCCTGCAGATCAAGAGTGTGTTCTCTGTTCTGGATGGTACCCAACAACGCCGAATAAGCTTGGAAAAAAGCTTCCTGTTTATCCCCTGCTCCGTGACTAACTGGTTCCCAAACTGAACTGCTGGGATAAAGTTCCTTGCCCGCCTACCATTTGCCACAGCATGAAAGAGTTTGGTGTTTGCATCTCCCTCTTTTAGCCATCTCAGTCTAGAACGCTGCCTAGCTATCGTGCGCTCCAAGGACGCCAAACCCAACATTGACATTTTCACCGTGTTTCTTAGCCACCTTTCATCAGCGGTCAGCTGCCTGTGCTCCTCGGCAGCATCGAACCTGAGAATGATGATATTGGCAATGGCGATCTGCAGCTTTACGTTCCACACCTCACGCTGCCCCCACGCTTGCAAGGCCTTAGCCGTGACTCGAAAAAGATGATCCAACCTCTTAAACGGATCTGAAATCTGTGGATCACACACCCAGGCCTCTCTCACTGTATCCAAAAAACCGGGAAGTTTCGTCCAGAAAAGTTCAAATTTGAATCTTTGCTTTGGTTTGAACCCTGCATTCAGCGCCAAATGCAATGCCGCATGATCAGAGACAGACGACGCCAGAGCTTGAAGCAGAGAGTCTGGATGAGCTAGGTCCCAATCAATTGACACCAACACCCTGTCAATACGAGTGAGAGTGGGATGTTCTCTGCCATTACTCCAAGTGAATTCCTCCCATGCATGTACAAATCCTTCAGCTCATTTACATTGAAAAAGTCTCTGAATCTTTTCATCATGTTTTGATCCAAATTCAGGTTATTTTTCTCCGATGCATTTAGGATCATGTTGAAATCACCAATGATCATCCAAGGACCCCTACACAGAGCTTCTCTCAGAAGCTCTTGCAAAAACTGGATCTTCTCATCATCTTGCTGCGGTCCATATACCACCGTAATCCACCAAGAGTCATTGTTCAAAGTGTTAACCTCCGCATTCAGAGAGAAAGAGTCAAACGAAATGCGAGAAAGATTTAACACCGATGAATCCCAAGCAATCAGGATTCCACCACGGGTCCCTTGTGCTGGCAGAAATGCAAAGCCATCGAAAGCAGGCCCTAAGCATTGCAGCACAATGTAGTTATCAATTACCTCCATCTTTGTCTCCTGTAGGCAAACTAAATTGACCTTCACCATATTAACAAATCCCGAACGCATCCCTCCTGATAGGGTTATTCAGACCCCTGACATTCAGGCTAAAAACTTCTGGGCTGTAATCCATAAGGAAACAAATGGAACTCCAAAACACCACGGCTGGTGGATCACTGAGCCGCAATACCGCCCAAGCCCCTATCGAGCCCCTCACGATTGGCAGGAAAAGATTTACCGAAGATAGCCGCCATAGCCCGGAGATGCGGCTCCTGCACCGGAGAGTCAAACAAGCCTCGCAGCTCCTGCATCGACGAATCATCCACATCAAGGCTTGGCTGCGAGATCCCAAGCGCCTTAAGGAGCGCTGATTCCGCTACCGAGTTCTTCTTCGCTCGACTGACAGCCGGCGGCGCCGCACCTGATGCCTGCGTGGTGCGCCGGGGTGTAACCAGTTCCATAACTGGAGGCACCGCAGTCGACTCTATCTCTCTGAGCAGAGGTGGCGCTAACTTCTTCTTCTAGACGAAGCTCGGTCCTTCTCTCATTATCCATAATGACGCCTTGCATCAGTTCATTGGGCCCGTGGAAAGACACCAAAGGCTGTAGGGATGAGCCACAAGAGCTTAACTCTTCCTGGGCCTCAAAAGGGTCAAGGCCCAGACCAGCACCCTCAACATTCACTTGCCCGAGCGCGGAAGAAAGCGCGCCATCAGCCCCTGACAGCGAAATTTGAAAATAGCCAGAGGGATTTGAACGTGACACTGCCGGTTCAGCGGATACTTCCCTTCGTACCGATCCGCAAACATCCGACAACGACACCGTCAAGAGATCCATCTTCGAAAGTGGTCTCCTTGCTTCCTGGTCCTGACACGGTAGCGAAACATGCGCACCGTCCAACGAGTCGCCAACCTCTTCCGTATCAACCAGGGCCAACGGCGTGCTCTTCCGAGGTCCGTCCGCCACCACGTCGCCATCCACAGGACTTGGAACAGCAGGCGCAACCGTGCCCACAGCACCACATATGTCTTCATTCGCTCGCACCAGATCCGGAGTGCCACCTGTCCTGTTCACAGTGGCCGTAATGCAATCAGTGGCCGTTGTGTCCTGAGCCAAAGGAGTCCTCTCCGAGGCAGCCTTGGGATCCTGGACCCCTGCAAAAGGCGATTTGTTAGCATGTCCAGACTCAGAGCGTGGTACACACAGTGTTCCAATGTCCTGCGCTTTGACCTGATGAACACGTGGACCGCGAACACTGTTCCTCATCGCAATCTGGCCGTCCAAGCTAGGTAGACGCCAATCTGACGGTTCTCCTTCCCTCGGAGCCCTGGAACTGGCACACCCTCTCCTGCGGTGGCCATCTCCGCCGCCGGCGCCGCCGTCATTACTGGCCGCGAAGGGGCCGCGATTGTCCGGCACCCCGACCTCCAAGTCCTGGAGCTAGACGTCTAGAACCCTTCACCATCATGACCGAACTCGCCTTCCTCCGGCAAACCATCTCCGTCGCTGCCCGGCGAACCATGCAAGCTGGAGCCGGGATCCTCCAGGAAGCAAAACTCTTCTGCCCGCTCCAAGTGAATGAGAACGCGGTACTTCAACAACCCAAGCTCTTTGTTGTGATCAACCGGCTGTGGATAAGGAATGCCCGTCGGCGGTTCCGGCACCCACAGCATACTCAGCGGCGGAATCGCCTCAGGATCTGACGTCCATGCATCTACCCGAAACACCCCCAGATCAGCACTGCTTGCCGTCTCCGACGCGACGGCATCAATGGAGGCCGACGTGCCCAGAAGGCTTTGCACCGTATCCACCTCCCAAGCGTGCGGTGGAATACCTTCAATTGCGAGCGCGACCTTCGACCTCATCTTCACCTGCACCGCCTGTGCCTGCCTCGTCCAACGATGAAAGTACAGCTTGAAGCCTGCATGCTCCACAAACGGCCTCGCCGCCACAGCACATCGCTGTTCCTCAGAGCTGAACACCACCAGAAAGTCCTCCGGCTGGAAACCGTGGACAGAGAATGATCCCCTTGGGCAGTTGGCCTTCAAGATGATGGCTTCCTCAGCTTCATCCTTTGACACCACCGGTCTCGACCCGCCAACGTATGCCACCATGGCAAACCGCAAGTGATGTTCCATGTCATTCATCCTCGCCGTGCGCCGGATGACACACATGGGAGGGAGCTCCGCATCAGGGACGGCCGCCACCATGGTATCACCGCCTTCCCTCGCCACCGGTCCGCTCGCCTGCGCCTCCTGCCGCCCCGACCCTCGCGGCACCCACGCCATGCCGACATGATTTGGATGCACAATAGGCGTCTGCCGGTCCGGTGCACCAGGATGCCTAGCAGCAGGCGCACCCTGACCTCGTCCACCAGACTGCGACATCCCAGTCCTGCCTGCCGCCGCTTGCATGCGCCTCGCCCCCGCTTCCATGGCCTGATTTCTCAGATCCTTCGCCGATTCCGGGCTGCGCGGACGCTTGCAGCCACCCGAGCCATGCCCTTCCTCGGCACAGCGGATGCAAACTTGCTCGTTCGTGCACTCACGCTTAAAGTGCCCTTTTTGCAAACACCTGAAGCACTTCCCCGCCATGCTCGCCGAGATCGGCCTCGCCGCCTGGGACCTTGCCTCCTGCTGGCGCTGAAGCTGCTTCCTACGCCTCCAAAGCGTCTTCCTGGATGGCCTCGGTTGCAGCCAGACCAGGCGGTCTTGCATCCGACGACTCGCCGCCGCCATCTGCTCCCTGCGATCAGAGCAAGCCTCCGAGTTGTTTCCCGATCCCCCGA
Organism: Poa pratensis; assembly: GCA_947311845.1. Lineage (NCBI taxonomy): Eukaryota > Viridiplantae > Streptophyta > Magnoliopsida > Poales > Poaceae > Poa > Poa pratensis. The sequence goes on along the minus strand of CAMZMU010000110.1, from coordinate 3,096,215 downwards.
CCGACTGCGACGAGGATAGGGAGTCAGAGGACATCTCCAGCCCTGACACCACCGGTCGCGCCGAGGAAGAAGACCCCGGGCTAGAAGTCGGGCGCGCCCCCGCACTCCTAGCTCCACCGACCGTCGTAAGTCTTGACACGAGGTTCCCGAGGTGCGTGGGTGGGTGGCCGTCGCCTCCGGAGCGGCAGGCGATGGGTGGGTGGGTGCCGGGGCCGGAGTAGCCGTCGGCGGCGGGGTCGCGCGTGGGCGCTCGCTCTCTCCTCTCCTCTCAGCCATCATACCGAATTGCCTCCTCTCATACTGGTTTTTTCGGTAATAAGATGCTTAAAGGTGGGGATGAGAGGCCACTTCGGTATGGTGGTGTTTTGTCTCACTGTCACCGCCTAGGTGCGAGTTCTTTACCTCTTGAACCAAGAATGAGCGCGCTTCCTTTCGGTGGGGTATATGGAGCCCTCGTCGACCGACTAACTTGTGGCGGACTAGCCGAGGGTCCTCTAGTTTGGCTTTCCATTTGCGCGTGCGTTGAGGATGGTGGCCAAGACTGAGATGAGGATGGTGGTGTCAGGAAAATAAGTGGCCGCGGGACAGGGTGCTGGAGGTACCTCTTGTCCTACCGCCACTGATGATCCTGGGTTAGTCTCAAGCGAGGTAAATGTTGTAGCCGTTCCCACTCAGCCGGCTTTCCCCGGAAGAGAGCTACGTGTAGGCAATGAGCCGGGCGGTACCGAAGGTAAACACAGTGCACCCCTGCAGGGTTAAATCTTTTCGAAAAGCCGTGTCCACGGTTAAGGACAACTTGGGAAAGGACGATAAGATCATAGAATAACTTTAACGGAATGACTAAAAACTGGGTACTAAAGGTACCACTTCAAGAGTGTAAGGTGAGCTTCCTCGAGGGTGATTCGGGGAGGTGCCTTTGATGAACAGGTACAATGGTTGATGATGAGTAAGGTGATGAAAGAAAGAGTTACTTCTTACCTCTTTTAAAATACTCTGTCTACTCGATGCCTTTGAGTTATGTTTTTCAGAAATAAAATCAGCTTTATGCAAAACAGCCATATAACTTTGAAAGCCTCATCGAGCTAATGCTCTATATATATCTTGCGAGTTCGTCGAACTCAACGTCGTTTGTTTTGTTTCAGAGGAGGACTTCACCGACCTCGAAGGTGGGTTCTTTGTGGACGTCGACGAGTAGTCTGGGGTTCCCAGGTGGCAGCTTGGGACATCCCGGAACAGCTGGCGCTGGATGTTTATATGTAGGCCTCTTAGGCCATAATCTGGATCTTGTTGTTTAGAACAACTTAATTTGCTTCTGCTTGTTGTAATGTTGGGTCTGTGACCTCTGGTTGTCATTTGCTATCTTTCTCTATTATAAGAGTTGAACTATATGATTTGCGTCGTAGAGTCTGTGATGTGCCAGTTGTTCCACAAGTCTTGATCTTTCTATTATGCTTTGATAGTGTGTCTGGTGGTATCGGATAACCGGAGACATAGTATCACTGTATAACAGTCGGGTCGGGCCGCCACAGAGCACCACCACCCTCCATGAGCCCTTTGCAGCAAAGGCAAAACTCGAGGCGGAGGGCGCGAAGGGGATGGGGGCGGTGGCGACGGCGCTGCCCAGGAGCAGCGGCGCGGCCGAATCTCAGCCATCTCCGTCGTCGCGGTCGGCAACGAGGTGCTCAAGTCCGGGGACGCCGCCCTCGGCGCCGCGCTGCTCCCGGCCATGGTGCAGAACCTTCGTGCCGCTGGTATCAGAACCTCCACGCCGCATGGCCGGGAATCGTTGAGAAGGCTAGGGTTGAGGAGCCTCGTCGGCGGCAAGTGGTCGTCGGTGCAGCCGTGCAGGGGACTGGAGCTCGTCTTGGGGGCGGACGAGGGCGCGGCGGCACCGGCCGCAGGCCAGACGGGGAGGAGCCGGTGAGGGCGAGAGAGCGCAGCAGGCCACGGCGGCGACGACTTTGCCTTGGAGTCGTGCTCGTATTTGGGAGGAGGCGAGCGACATGTCGAGAAGAGGTAGCGAGAGGATAAGGTGAAGGAAAACGAGTGGTTGGGGAGGAAGCGAGCGAGCACTCCGCGGGGACACGTGTCGGACGCAGGAGGCGGAGGACGCGACGGTGAGATCCCCGGATGATTACAACCCTTTTTCCTTTTTTTTCGAAACCCAATATATCGGCTCTCATTTCATTTCACATTGTCGATATAGATAATCATTTCCCTTTACATATACAAGTGAGAATGACAAGATGTCCGGTTCGGTTTTGCACAACCCTAGAGGTAGTTGTAGACTTGTAGCCAAGCAATGACGTCTCTTTTTTTTTTGCCCTCATCTGGGGATACAAGTTGTAGTATCTGATCAGACTTACAAGCACTCACACCACACACACGCACACCACAACGCACACCATAGCTGTAAGCCTAACCAAAGACTACACCCTTATACCCGGTACCGTCTGGTATGAAATATTACCTCATGTGGCTCATAGACAGGGAAGTTAGGACTTTATTGGCGAACACTGTTCCCCATGAACAATGCGCTCCGTACTGTTCCTAATGAACAACACTCCCGGGTGAGGAAAACACAAGTCGATCCTAGGGATCGAACTTGCGTCAGCTGCCTGGCCACTGCCAGAGCAAGCCACCGAGCCACGCTCGGTCCTCGCCAAGCAATGACGTCTCAACGACGTCTCAACGCCAATCTAACATTAGCCACCACATAAAAACGCTTGAAAAAGTTGACCTTTTTTCTTGAGGTAAACAAGAAGTCGACCTACCGCATGCTAAACTAGGTTACTCTCCCGCGTCCGTATCTACGATTCCTGGCTTGCTCGCTTTTTTTTCGGCCAATAGCCTAGTTTAATTAGCTAGCCCTGCTTGCTAAGTTTTTATTTTAATTTTTTAAATTGCATATATGCATCAAATTTGTAACAAAACGCGTACGAGAATATTGTAAAGGCGCACGCCAATTTTCTCTAATTTTTATTGCGATATTAGAAAACTTTGTTGAAGGAAAACGAGTGGTTGGGGAGGAAGCGAGCGAGCACTCCGCGGGGACACGTGTCGGACGCAGGAGGCGGAGGACACGATGGTGAGATCCCCGGATGATTACAACCCTTTTCCCTTTTTTTTCGAAACCCAATATATCGGCTCTCATTTCATTTCACATTGTCGATATAGATAATAATTTCCCTTTACATATACAAGTGAGAATGACAAGATGTCCGGTTCGGTTATGCACAACCCTAGAGGTAGTTGTAGACTTGTAGCCAAGCAATGACGTCTCAACGACGTCTCAACGCCAATCTAACATTAGCCACCACATAAAAACGCTTGAAAAAAGTTGACCTTTTTTCTTGAGGTAAACAAGAAGTCGACCTACCGCATGCTAAACTAGGTTACTCTCCCGCGTCCGTATCTACCGATTCCTGGCTTGCTCGCTTTTTTTCGGCCAATAGCCTAGTTTAATTAGCTAGCCCTGCTTGCTAAGTTTTTATTTTAATTTTTTAAATTGCATATATGCATCAAATTTGTAACAAAACGCGTACGAGAATATTGTAAAGGCGCATGCCAATTTTATCTAATTTTTATTGCGATATTATAAAACTTTGTTTCCTCTATGTTTCGAAATATGTGCTTCCAAGCCATCAGACCGACCTTGGACCGGTCTCCTCCTCCCGCACAGTAGAGAGAGGCGATTTCCTGCGATCCCCTTCTGCTCCCACCTCGCCGCCGGCGATCCGCGTGATTCCTCGCCCTCCGGCGGCCGCTCCGGCGGTGGGAGGGTGGGGAATCGCCGGATCCCGGCGTGTATATAGTGTAGGAAGTAGTAGGGACCCAGCCGGCTTCGTCTTGGTGGTGGAGGCTTCGCCGGTGTTGTGTTTGTAGGTGGTGCTCGTCCCCTCCGGCGGTGGAGCTTCGTGGAGCTTCACGGCGGAGCACCGCCCCTTCCTCGCGCTCGCGACCCTCTGGGGTCGCCGTGTGCGGGGCTCCCCCTCCGGATCTTCTTGCGGCGGATCCGGTTGACCTTCTCGATGCAGGTGGTGGTGATGCAAGCGGTGGCGCTGATGGAGCAGGGTGGAGGCCCTTCGGGGTTCGAGGTTCGACAACTTCCGTCCGTCTGGGGGCTTCTTCCGATCCAAGGTTTCAAGGAAGTTGCGGCGGCGGCGCGTCATCGACACGGCCTCTTCGCCGGCGACATCGATGCAGAAGGACTTGTGTGTAATTTCTATCTTTCTGGAGGTCTTTTCTGCCTACTTGCTGTAATCACCAGTTGTATCCTCGCAAAAAAAAATGTGCTTCCAAATTATTACAAACTAATAGGACTTTGTTGCCAAAACACACGCCAGATATTGCAATGTTTTCTAGGGCGTTTGTTGTGAGTTCCTCAGATCTTTAGATGAAGTGTTATGTTCTGTTCAAAATGCCGCAAACACATTTTTTATAATCATTTGTGATTTTCGTTGAAATAGTGGTGTATTTGTTGAAACAGTGGGTATTTTTTTATTGCAATTGAATCAGCAGCAAAACATTTGTTGTTTAAGAGCCTTTTAGTTGCTGAAAAACATGTCCGTAGGGGTTTCCTCTACGGTAATGTTGTTAAAAATACATGTTTTTTTTGTTGTAATCGTTTGTGATTTTTGTTGAAATTGTTAATGAGTTTTGTCGCAAAGCAGTCTGCAACAAAAAAGATGATTGTTTAATATTTTTAAAGCAATATTTTTTTCAAAATGTTGCAATGATTTGCTACAATAATATTTATATATACACATAGTGAGAAAGTTTTTTTATAATACTTGGAATTTTGTTGCGGTACTAGGGATAAATCACCACGTGACATTTTTGTTCTAATATCGAGAAGGTCAGTGGCAATTCAATATACCCCTTCATTTAAGTGGACCTGCTATGTGAATGCGGTCTGTTTTCCGAAAAAGTGGGGGCCAAAATTTAAAAGTGCGATGCGCTGACTTTTGTACATAGGATGGCGATCTGACGGTGAAGAGAGGGACCTAGATTGGGGCTCTCTATGGCGACTTACGCCTAGCACGACCCCACCACATAAGGTCATGCCTTGACCTAATCGAAACATGACGGTCACCTCCTAATAATGACACCTCCATCAGAAGTCTCTTCTGAACATAGCTTCCCCCTTGTGCGCCATCTTAGACTCAAGCGGAACTTTCATCCAGAGTGGCACACATTTTTCATCCTTATCCACCAGGCCTTAGCTGGAATAAAAAGCGGGATTTTGGAATAAAAAGCTGGATTTGAGAATTCGGTGGAGGTGGAGGGTTTCCGAACACGCCCTAAGGTTTGAAGGACCGATGAAGGTACCAGCAACATCAAAAGGCTTCAAGCCAAGAAAAAGAAAAAGGAGGGGACATGGGAGACCAAGCAAGAGAAACACAAGGAAAAAACAACTCTTATAACTTGTTTGGTACTAAAACGAATTGAAAATACACGAAGTCCATCATATCATTTGATAGAAATGAAATGACACGGTTACTAATATGAATTGACTTAACATACCAGGATATTCACCGAAATTCTAATTAAAACGACATTCCAATTTCATGACAGTCAAACATGTTGGATATGAAATCTCAATTGAACTCGATGATTCCAACCCAAAATGTGGCTAGCAAGCAAGCTCTTAGGGAATTTCCCTGTACACATGGGATCCCCTCGCCACCCGACAGATCTCCCAGGTCATTTGGACAGCACGGGGAAGGAAAGGAAATGATAGAAGATAAAAAAATAGATAATCGTACTGTACAGATCACGGCTCCTACCTCCCTCCTCTGTTGCAACCGCGCCGCGGCCACGGCTCGATTGATCCTCCACCCTCTATGCGCGAGCGGAGGTCAAGCTCGGCCCTACCTCACCGTCGCTCATCCTCCGCTCCGCCGCGTCCGCTTGTTGGGTAGCCTCCATTCGCCGGAATCGCGTCCTCTTCTCCAACTCCGGCCAATGGCGCCGCCAGCATGATTCGCCGCCTACATAGCTCCTTCCGGCTGCCAAGGAGAAAAAAGAGGTCGGACAATTAGGATATAACCTTCGTCCAAGGATGAGGAGGACGAGCGTGACCGCCGGGCCGCCGTCGTCGCCGGAGGGAACATGAGATTTCAGCTGGAATTGACGTAGGGGACAGGAGAACGATGAACGCCGGAGAGTGGAGATGGGGGAGAGGGCCAGAGGGGAGGAGCATGGACATGCATCGCTCTCCCCGTTGCCGGAGCCGGAGGAAGGGGTCTACCCAGCGCTGTCACCTCTCTCGCACGGTCGCATCCCAGCGCCGCCATCTCTCTTTCTTTTCTTGACAGTCCACGAGAGAGAGAGAAGGAAGCGAGGAAATCCTCCCCGACCTGCCGAGTCGTGGAACTCCTGCCCAGGGAAAACACGCGGAACGGGCTGGGTTCCCTCCCCGCACCGATGACCAAATGGCCCGGCTGAGCTGGCCCGGGTCAATTCAGCCCGTGGAATGTCCACCCAGGAAAAGGGGCGGATCCCCTGTTTTCATGTGCACCAAATGAGCCCTTAGGAGAAAAGCCGCGTAAACTTGCTAGCCACCCAGCGATACTCTGATATTTTTCGGATAGCATCAAATCGCGTCTTGTCAGATCATTTTCCTCTGGCGCAACCTGAACCTCGTATCAATTTCGTATCCAACGCGAACTGGTATACCAAGAAACACCCAAGAACGCCTTCACACTCATCTTCCCAAGTGGAGCCATCCCGAACAGAGAGAAGAAAAGATCTTCCTCCCAAAGCTTCGTCTCCTCGCATGAAAAATATCTCCAATGCCGACGACGTGGCCCACAACGATTGGCCCAGTGTTGATAGGAAACGAGTGCACGTAAAAGCTTCCCTTCCAGGACACTCAAACACAGCTATAAATATGAAACCTTACCGCTTGGAACGCAAGCCCTTGTTACAGCTTAACCACAGAAAATTCGTATCGTCCGACGAGCTAGCTGGTGCTGCAATGGCGTCTGCACTGGCGAACGTGAGCCTGTCTACCTTCGCGCCCGCCACCAAGGGCGACGTCCTCGCGAGGCCGCAGGTGGCCGCCCGCGTCACGTTCCCGACGGTGAGCCGCGCCGTCGCCTGCCGGGCCGGGCCGTCTACGCCGTCGGGCATCTCTGACAAGATGTCGGAGAGCATCAAGGAGGCCCAGGAGGCGTGCTCGGAGGACAGCGCCAGCGGAGAGTGCGCGGCGGCGTGGGACGAGGTGGAGGAGCTCAGCGCCGCGGCCAGCCACGCCCGCGACAAGCTCAAGGACTCCGACCCGCTCGAGAACTACTGCAAGGAGAACCCGGAGACCGACGAGTGCCGCACCTACGACAGCTGAGCGTATGTGTTAATTAATTTGTTCTAGACGCGGCACGGCGGATAACATACTTGAAGGGGTCGTTGATCGCACAAGAAATGATCCTTGGAGGGGAGTGAAATAGAAAACAAGGTTTTTACCCGGTGAATATGCACCAAGATTCTGTGTTTTTCTCCGCCTCTGAAGTGTTGCTATTCAATACACTTATATGTAAAGGGAAATGATTATATCAATAATCATATTTGTATGACATGTTTCTACTGAGTTGAAACTTTTTATTATTGCAGCCGTTGTTTTATTTTGGAGGTTCTTTTCAGTTGATATACCACTGTAGGTAATAAATCGGTGGTCGATTGTTTTCTAGAAGGCCGACTAGAACCGATTGTAATACTCGGTTTTGTGAACTACTCCGTAATACTTTGGAGGATCTTGAGATGGCTTACATTTTCTTTGGTACGAGCCATACACACATGCACGCACTAGCGAAATAATGAAGCAGAGGATTGCTCTGGTAGGTTTTGTCCCGATAGGTTGAACATTATCATGCACCCAGAAGGTCTAGATTGGCTTGACCAAATATCCTGCAGGAGAACTATCGCGCCCCAAGCCCCCAACGAATTCACGGTCCAACTGTTCCTGTGTCGAAGTAGAGTGTTGTCCCCGAAGACCCACCGGTGACGCCCTCCATGAGCGCAAACCTCATGTCCTCGGACGGCTTCCAGTGCCGCTTCCTCTGGTTGATGAACCAGTTGTTGATCTGCTTCGGGTCCAGACCGGTCATCGCTGCGAGCCTCACCTTATCTTCTTCCTGTGCCGGGAGCTGGCGACATCAGACACTGACCAAACCATTTCAAGAAATTCAGCTATACAGATGCCTTGTTTTACGACGCTTACGGTAGGATATGGCCAGCGGTAGTGAGTGTTCCACCAATCCATGAGAGCTGTCCGTGCATCCTTCGGCAGTTTCCCTTTCTTTCTCTTCTTCAGGAACTCGGACCGAAGTCGACTGAGGCAACCACTGTACTTCTTGAGTAGTATTTCCTTCAGGTCATGGTCAGCTATGCGGGAGCTCTGCTCTTGACCTATGTCAAGAACATCGGTCTCTCCAGAGCATTGTTCATCATCAGAGGACCCCACCATCTCATCTGGCATTGAAACATGAAGGATCACATCAGAAACATACATCAAAGTAAGTACATTTACGCGAGATAAAACGAAAATAACTGACACAAGCACATTCACGGAGATCATAGTTAATGTTCATAGAAGATACTATAACCTTTTGGGAGTTCAGGAGTTGCAACGAAATGAATGTAACTAAGAACTGTTGGCCTGAGCTGCCATAGTTTGTTTCTGGCCTAGTTTAAGCCTCTCCAGAAGTTTACTTAGGAAGATAAAACACGGCCCTTAATGACATTATAGATTAGCTGGTATCAACCTGAGTAGCCAGTATCTTCCAGGAATGATTTCACTTCATGATACTGATTCTTTTGACATCAGATTATTCTGTATACGAGGGAGACTTGTGCTAAAACTTCTATATCTGTTAGGATTTGAGCCCATTTGTGGGCAGTCCAAATAGGAAATTTCTGAAATCTCAAATACCCCATATGCATGAAGAGGTGGGGTAATAAAGTTTAGTCCCGTTTGAGTAGAATTGCACCACCTTATAAGGTGGAGTGTTCTACTACTTGGTAAGCAAGTGAGAACAGAAGACTCTCTCGTGCACTCCTCCTCGAACAGAAGGCTCTCTCGTGCAATCTCCTCCGCCGCTCGCTTTTTTTTTTTTGAAATGTCGCCGCTCGCTTGCTCGTCTCGACGCGACGTGTTTCATGTATTCGAGCCTTGAGCTGAGTCAGGTGAGTTTGCTAGCATACGTGAATGCCAACTCTCGTGCCTTACGCCGCCACCGTAGTCTAATTCATCCCAAGCGCCGGCGTATATGATGTAGCCCAACCTAGTACACCTACAACGTCAACACCTAATGGTCCGATGACAAGATCAAGAGTCAAAGCACTTTATGATAAGGTGACCTCGCTCCTTTCTTTGTGTGACTTCGACACCCCTTTGAATGGCTTGCTACTTCATTCCGATACCTTGTGTATACTCAGGAACAACTATCATGAAGATCATCAAGCAAGTACCGAAGATGGCCAAGAGACGAGTCAAGAGGAAGAGAGAAGATGAAGCACAGTACAGCGGTACTACCGCCAGGCACCTGACAGTGCGCTGAAGCGAGAGGAGTTCTAGGTAGCGGTACTACCGCCTCCACCAGCGGTACTACCGCCAGCTCCAGGACTGGTAGTACCGCTGGAGGTACCCCCGAGCTACCATCAACTCCAAAAATGCCACTGGATGCCCAACGGTACCTGCCCGGTAGCCGCGTAGTACTACCGCCAGAATTAATTCTTGTTACCTCGAAGCGCCGCCGGTACTACCGCCAGAGACAGCGGTACTACCCCCTGTACCAGGAGCGGTACTACCGCTATCCCAGCGGTACTACCGCCGCGTCTTTCAGGATTTCGGCTGAAGGCCCATGTAACCTCCCACCTACCCCTTCGTCCTATATACTATAAATAATCTACCTCTTCCTAGGGTTAGGGTTAGACTGAGATTAGACTTGAGTTGAGCTTTGCTCCTTTCCACCCCTTGTTGGTGTTGCCTCCTATGGAGATGAATCAAGGCCTCCCCTTGTGGAGATGAATCAAGGCCTCCCCTTGTGGAGAAGATCCCTCTAGTGGATACAAAGGCTTCTTCTTGTTGCGATTACTTGTCAATCTTTCCTCCTTGAGTGACTAGATTGGACCGGTGGGATTGACCGGTGAGAGAAACAATCCTAAGAATAAGGTTGCTTGGAGATTGAGAATCGGGGGCTGCCCTTGGGGACTTGTTACCGGTTGATTTCGTCCGTGTTGCTTTGCTATTTACCTTGTGTTTACCTTTTCCCCTTTCGTGTTCATCGTGTTCATCGCGTTCATCTTTCATCCGCCCTCAATCCGTGAATATCGGGACCCTACCCTCATCATATGGTATCAGAGCTTGGGTTGACACGAATTGATTTGTGTTTCCACCCCCAAATCCATCAATTTTTCTTTGTTTTTGAGAAATTCAAAAAAATCACCAAAAATAGCCTTTTATGGATTCGAGCCGATCTGTCGATTTGTTGCTTTTTGGTAGTTTTGGTCCACGGATCTGTTGCTTTAGGACCCCCTCCACCTTTGTTTGCATTCATAAGCCCCAGTTTTGCCAATTTCCCACGAAATCGAGGAATTTCGAGCCCATTTTCCGCCCAAATCGCGACCAAGAACACCAGAAATCTGACCAGCGGTACTACCGCCAGGATCAGCGGTACTACCGCCATGACTGGAGCAGCGGTACTACCGCCAGGGCTGAATTTTGCTGATTTTTTTTCCTCGTTCGATTTGGCATTTCCTCTTTGTTGTTTGAGTCCTTTGCTGGTGTGATCAACGTCTACAACATCGACAAGCTTCCGCAGCAACACTTCATCAACGCCAAGCGACGACGACACCAAGGACTCGACATTTCCCCGACATCGTAATCCGTTGTGAGCCCTTCTTCCTTTCGCGTACCTTGACCTATCGGACTAGCTCTTTGATATTGCGAGGCATTGCACTTGTTCGAGTGATTGTCTTCAAGTATTGGCGAGTGTGTATCGTTAAAGATCTTGGCACTAGCAAAAGAAGAAGGAATCATCGTCAAAAAAAAAAAAAAAAAGACATGAGTAGTGCCAAGTATCATCTCTTGTAGGATGCGACAAAGCTTAATCTGCCAAAGTGAGTGTTTAACACTTGTGCAAATCCGTTGCCCACCAAAAAGCAATTGAGCTAGCGTCCTTCTTGTGTTGGTGTGACACTTGAGCACGTAGTCTTCGTTAGGTTGCATATCTTCGAGTGCTCGCCATTTGGTCGCCCAACCCCATCATTCGCTTTTGTGTGTGTTTCTTCATCATTTGTGGTTGGTGTTTCTTTGGTAATTGGATCATTGTGGATTTTCTCTACCTTGGACAATATACTTTTCGCCGGTTTGCTTGTTTCTTTTGCCACTTCATACCTTTCTATCCTCATAAGTGAGTGTGTTGGGTGTTAGAACCGGATTCTCTTTCGTCAAGCAACTCTATTCTTACGATATAGTTTCTCTTGGTTCTCCATTTCTACACATTTCACTTGTTCTTGAGATCATGTTTAGGGGAAGTACAAACGGAAGCTCAAGCTCGGATGATGGCATCCATGGAGGAATGCAAGGTGACAATGGCTATGTCACATACAACGAGTTCGTGGGCCTTCGACGCCTTGTTCGTGATGGGCTAGGCCGTTATGAGCGACGTCTTCAAGTACAAGACGAGAACTTCAACACCCTCAATGCGCAAATGGCGAACGTGACCGAATCCCTCAACAACCTTGCGCAACGTCGATCTTCTTCTTCGGGCTCCATCGTACAAGAAGCACATCAAGGTCAACCCAACCACGGCATGCGCATCAAGAGCCGCAACAAGCTCGTCAAGACATCCCAAGGCGCGACAACATGCTCGACATCACCATGAAGTGGAGCACCCACCTTCTCCTCACGCACACCATGACAATGGACATCAAGAACAACATCGACAAAATGGTGGACGTCGTGAACGAACTCCTTCACCACCACCTCGACATCAAGATCGTCAAGACCCTTTGGCCAATGACAATGGTGTTCGGGTGCTAATGACTATGGAGACCAAGGCCGTCGACACCGCCATCCTCCAAGACCACGCCACAACAATCGTGCGATGGAAACCATGAAGAGCGTCTTCCTCACAATGAGCCACGTAAACACCACGAGAATCATCCTCACCATGAGCCTCATCTCCGCCAAGAGCGTCCGCATGATCGTCATCACCACAACCACACCGAATCAAGTGATGCGGAGTCCAACCAACATCTTGGTGATGGACTCAACCAAAGGAGACGTGGACGTGCATTCCCACCTCCAAACCGTCGAGATGACGATGACAACTTGAACAACCTTCGCTTTGACATGCCCAAGTTCTATGGAACAAGTGACCCGGAAGCATACCTATCATGGGCACTCAAGGTTGACAAGATCTTTCGAGTTCGACAATACTCCGAGTACAAGATGGTTGCCTTAGCATCAATGGAATTCGAAGATTATGCTCTCTTGTGGTGGGAACAACTTCAAGATTCACGTGTGGACAACCATCAACAACCAATCAACACTTGGGTTGAGATGAAGGAAGCGATGTACAAGCGCTTTGTGCCAAGTCACTACACTAGAGACTTGTACAAGAAGTTGCAAGAGTTGAAGCAAGGGTTGAAATCCGTTGATGAGTACTATAAGGAGATGGAAATTTCCATGATGAGAGCCAATATTGAGGAATCGGAAGAGCAATCAATGGCTCGCTTCATGAATGGCCTCAACTATCCCATCAAGAAGATTGTGGAATTCCAACCCTATGCCACCTTGGTTGAGCTAGTCCATCAAGCACAAAGGCCGAGCGTCACGTGCTTGAAGAGCTCAAATACCTCAAGGCCAAGGCATTCTTCGCTAACAAGCCTTCATCATCCACGCCTACATCCGCGCAAGCCCCTCCTCAAGGAAACACTAAAGGTCCTCCAAGAGCTCCTACACCATCCACTCAAACTACTCAACCTTTCAAGAAGGCACCTCCCTCAAGCAACACACCTCAAAGATCTTCCCCGGCACAAGAGGATTGCAATGCTTCAAGTGTGGAGGACAAGGACACAAATCCTTTGAGTGCACAAACAAGAAGTCATGATTGTCAACGACATGGGAGAATATGAGTCGATGAGTGAAGATGAGTACCATGCTTTGAACCAAGCCACCGCAACGCAAAATGTTGAAGAAGACTCCAATGACATCTATTGCGATGGTGATAACAACCCTTCATTGGTTGTGGCAAGAGCATTAACCGCCAATGTCCAAGTAGAGAAGACCAAAGATGCAACTTGTTTCAAACAAGGGGAATCAATGGAAAGTCTATCAAGGTCATCATCGATGGTGGAAGTTGCCACAACTTGGCTAGCAAAGAGCTTTGTGATAAGCTCAACTTGAAGTTCAAGAAGCATCCCACCCATACCATGTGCAATGGTTGAGCGATTCCGGATCCGTCAAGATCCAACACATGGTGCAAGTGTCCTTCAAGATTGGAGCATATGAAGATACCGTTGATTGTGATGTTGTGCCTATGTCCGTGTCACTTGCTTCTTGGACGCCCATGGCAATATGACAAGGGTGCAATGCATGATGGAAGGACCAATTACTATAGCTTCAAGAGCAACAACAAGAACTTGTCCTCCGTCCCATGACACCAAGCCAAGTGATTGCCGACAACGCCAAGACAATAGCAAGAGCACAACAAGAGAAAGTTCTAGTGAGAAGAGTGGAGAGAGAGATCCACCAAAATGTGAGTGAGTGCCAAAGCCAAATGAGAGTACACATACAAGAGAGTTCCACAAAGCATGTCTTGATTGCCACCAAAAGAGAGATGAGAGAGTTGAGAGAAAACCCATCCACCCTCCACTATGTCCTCATATGCAAGGGAGAGGTTTCTTTGACTAACAACTTCACAAACCTTCCTCCTCCTTTGATGTCTCTTTTGCAGGAATTTGAAGACGTGTTTCCCAAGAAGTGCCACCGGGACTACCTCCTCTACGCGGCATCGAGCACCGCATCGACCTCATCCCCGGCGCCCCTCTACCGAACCGTGCCCCATACCGCACCAACCCCGAAGAAACCAAGGAAATCGAGCGTCAAATACAAGAACTCTTCATGGGCACATTCGAGAGAGCTTGAGTCCGTGTGCCGTACCGGTCATCCTCGTCCCAAGGCCGACAACACGCTTCGCCTATGCATGGATTGTCGCCCCATCAACGCCATCACCGTACGGTATCGCCATCCTATCCCTCGCCTCGATGACATGTTGGATGAGCTTAGTGGTGCTTGCATCTTTTCCAAAATCGATCTTAAAGTGGATACCACCAAATACGAATGAGTGAAGGTGACGAATGGAAGACCGCTTTCAAAACTAAACTTGGTCTTTATGAATGGTTAGTCATGCCATTTGGTCTTTCCAATGCACCTTCCACATTTATGCGTCTTATGAACCATGTTTTGCGACCTTTCATTGGAAAATTTGTTGTGGTATACTTTGATGACATCTTGATCTATAGCAAATCTTTGGATGAGCACACTTCACATGTTGCTCAAGTTTTGTTGGCTCTTCGCAATGAACGGCTTTATGCCAATCTTTCCAAATGCACCTTTGCAACCAACAAGCTTGTTTTCTTGGGCTTTGTTGTTTCTTCCGAGGGAGTTGAAGTTGATGAAACAAAAATCAACGCAATTCGCAATTGGCCATTTCCTATGTCACTTGCCGAGTTGAGACGTTTTCTTGGATTTGCCGGATTCTATCGCCGTTTCATTGAGAACTTTTCCACCATTGCTTGCCCTCTACATGAACTTACAAAGAAAAATGTTCCGTTCATTTGGGGCCATGAGCAAGATTTTGCCTTCAATGAGCTCAAAAGGTTGTTAACCGAAGCTCCCTTCTTGCTTTACCGGATTTTTCAAAACATTTGAAATTCATTGTGATGCTAGTGGTTTAGGCATTGGAGCCGTGCTTATGCAAAATGGTAGACCAATTGCTTACCATAGCGAAAAACTTGATGGAGCACGTTTGAATTACCCCATCTATGACAAGGAATTGTTTGCTTTGATTCGAGCTTTAGATGTTTGGCAACACTACCTTCGTCCTAAGGAGTTTGTCATCCACTCCGACCATGAGTCCTTGAAGTTTTTGAAAACTCAAACAAGTTTAAACAAACGACATGCTAAGTGGGTTGAGTTCATCGAATCCTTTCCCTATGTCATCAAGTACAAAAAGGGCAAAGAGAATGTTGTCGCGGATGCTCTATCCCGCAAAACCAACCTACTTACGCATCTTGAAATCAATGTTTTGGGTTTGGATGAGATCAAGAATCTTTATGCCACGGACACTTTCTTTGGTCCAATTTTTGCCATGTGCACGGAACATAAAGGAATTGATGATTTCTATTTGCACAAAGGATTTTTGTTCAAGGCTAACAAACTATGCATACCCGAGTCTTCGCTTCGTTTGGTCCTTTTGAAGAATCACATGGAGGATCACTCATGGGCCACTTTGGTCGCGACAAGACCTACGCCATGCTCGCCACCAACTATTATTGGCCACAAATGAAGCGTCACGTGGAACGCCTTGTGCGACGATGTTCGACATGCCTCAAAGCTAAGTCTACTCTAAACTCTCATGGCTTTATACACCATTGCCTATTCCACATCACCCATGGTCCGACATTGCTATGGATTTTGTCTTAGGACTTCCACGCACTAAAACAAACAAGGATTCCATCTTTGTCGTCATTGATCGATTTTCTAAGATGGCACACTTTATACCATGCAACAAGACCGACGATGCTTCACATATTGCTACTTTGTTTTTTAGGGAAATCGTCCGTCTTCATGGAGTGCCCAAGACCATTGTGTCGGATCGTGACGTCAAGTTCGTGAGTTATTTTTGGAAGACCTTGATGGCCAAGATGGGAATCAAGCAACTTTCTCCACCGCATACCACCCTCAAACCGATGGTCAAACCGAAGTGGTGAACCGAAGCCTATCCACAATCCTTCGCAAGGACCGCTTCCCCGACGAAAGAAAGTCTAAGCTAGCACCAAGAGGAGATGGCCCTTTCAAGGTTCTCAAGCGCATCAATGACAATGCATACAAGATCGACATACCCAAGTCCAAGTACGGTGTACATGACACTTTCAACGTCGCTGACATCTCGCCTTACCATGGGACTTCAAGTGATGATGAGAGCGAAGAGTCGAGGACGACTCTTTCCCAAGGGGGGGAGATGATGTAGCCCAACCTAGTACACCTACAACGTCAACACCTAATGGTCCCATGACAAGATCAAGAGTCAAAGGACTTTATGATAAGGTGACCTCGCTCCTTTCTTTGTGTGACTTCGACACCCCTTTGAATGGCTTGCTACTTCATTCCGATACCTTGTGTATACTCAGGAACAACTATCATGAAGATCATCAAGCAAGTACCGAAGATGGCCAAGAGACGAGTCAAGAGGAAGACGAGGAAGATGAAGCAGCAGTACAGCGGTACTACCGCCAGGCACCTCACGATGACGCTGAAGCGAGAGGAGTTCTAGGTAGCGGTACTACCGCCACCACCAGCGGTACTACCGCCAGCTCCAGGACTGGTAGTACCGCTGGAGGTACCGCCCGAGCTACCGTCAACTCCAAAAATGCCACTGGATGCCCAACGGTACCTGCCCGGTAGCCGCGTAGTACTACCGCCAGAATTAATTCTTGTTACCTCGAAGCGCCGCCGATACTACTGCCAGAGACAGCGTACTACCGCCCCTGTACCAGAAGCGGTACTACCGCTATCACCAGCGGTATTACCGCCGTGTCTTTCAGGATTTCGGGCTGAAGGCCCATGTAACCTCCCACCTACCCCTTCGTCCTATATACTATAAATAGCCTACCTCCTCCTAGGGTTAGGGTTAGACTGAGATTAGACTTGAGTTGAGCTTTGCTCCTTTCCACCCCTTGTTGGTGTTGCCTCCTATGGAGATGAATCAAGGCCTCCCCTTGTGGAGATGAATCAAGGCCTCCCCTTGTGGAGATGAATCAAGGCCTCCCCTTATGGAGAAGATCCCTCTAGTGGATACCAAGGCTTCTTCTTGTAGTTGCGATTACTTGTCAATCTTTCCTCCTTGAGTGACTAGATTGGACCGGTGGGATTGACCGGTGAGAGAAACAATCCTAAGAGTAAGCTTGCTTGGAGATTGAGAATCGGGGGCTGCCCTTGGGGACTTGTTACCGGTTGATTTCATCCGTATTGCTTTGCTATTTACCTTATGTTTTTACCTTTTCCCCTTTCGTGTTCATCGTGTTCATCACGTTCATCTTTCATCCGCCCTCAATCCGTGAACATCGGGACCCTACCCGCATCAGTATACCGGCGATTGGGTGGGCATGTCTCCAGAACCAGTCGCTCTTGTGATACTGTATGGAAGATGGTGAATTAGGTTTTTGGAAACCAAGGGTCGTCTTCCATCCAAGTCAGGTGTTGATCGTACCGCCGTCTACTATGACCTTCCCTAACGTCGTCATCAACAACATCGGCTACGGTGACTTCATCTGCAACCGGAAAGTACATGCGTCGTGTATTTGCTTACAGTTTAAACGTGTTCTGCGATTACATGTTTGGTGCTGTTGTGATGCTGATGTTCATGTTGATTAATACATCTAGTAATGCATCTAATAATTTTGAGTTTCACATGTTAGTATTTGTTGTCGTCATGTTTAATATTATGTAATTAATCATGCAATTATTGCCCAATTATTCAAAAAAACAAGGTTTTTGGACAGTTGCACCAAAGATTTGGGCTGGCGGGTGGGGACAGAAACATGACCATGTTAATATGTTGACTAGCAAAGATCAGCAGGACCATGTTAATATGTTGACTAGCAAAGATCGATAGAGAATTTTTTTTTGAAACGAAGGCAAAAGCTTTGCCTTATTGATTAATTAAGAAGAAGGTGCCTGGCTTATTTGCGGGAGAAATCGGGTGAAAACCGTACAACGAACACCAACACCACGGGGCGGAGCCCACGCAACCTCGAGAACACCTAGAGTCGAGCTCAAACCACCACTCCGCAAAGATCCGGCCAACCTTCCACCCTCACTAAAGATGCGCCGACCGAGCCGACAACCCTGCTGCCCCTGCCGCTCAAGGTCACCACTCAAAGCTGTGCCAAGCCGCAACCCTGCCTCATGGAGCTACCACTGCACCGCTGCCCGAGGCCGCCGCCTCGACGCACATTCACCATCCCAGGGCCGCTGCCCCGACATCCTCGATCCCAGAAGAGATGGGAACCCCAAACAGCGACAATAGACTCGCCCTCCAAAGCGACGCCTCCAAGAAGGACACGACATAACTGTCGCCGTCGCCCGCTCCTAATGGAGCTTGGGTTTTCACCCGGAGGGTCCAAGTCCGCCGAATGGAGACGAGAAGAGCTCCACGGCAACGCCTTCAACAAGGTCAACGACGCCCGAAGGCTCCGCTGCTGTCGGCACCAACCAAAGTTGGGCAAAGCATTCACCAGAGCTCTTCCCTTCCATCGAGTGCGCTGCAAGGGATGCCACCGCCACTATCTGCCACGCTCCTTCGCTCGACACCCTATCACGCACAATGACACGAAGGGCACGCCATCACTGCACAACGCCCTGCGCGAGCCACACAAGTCCCATCCCAAGATCGGTAGAGAAATATGACCACAATGCAAAAGAGAATTCTTAATAAAAAAATAACAAATCCGTGCGACGTGGGCTATACCTCATTCGACCATGACAACAAAGGTACTTTCTTACAATTTAAATATTTCTCATGGACAGCCTTTCACACTAGCAATATGCCTTTCCTAAACTTTGTTGTTGTGTTCGATATGAAAATGTATTCTGATCAACATTGAAGTGTGTTCAAAGACAATCAAAGAAGTTTTTTATCCAAAAAGGAGGTTGAAACCCAGCTTCAGTATCAAAATCATGCATATTGCTTTTTTTGTATTAGGTTATTCAACAAGAGTCTGGCAAAAGCATACTTACCAGGCGACAACTTTCACCATACCTAGAAGCTCGACGATGGACTGGTCATGCCATCGTGGCCTTGTACCCTAAATCACAGCGACACCCCACCAGTTAGACCCGGTGTCATCACTTAAGCTGCCATATGGCTAGCCGGAAGCACAAATCCGGTCCAGCAGACCTGCAACGCGCACCACAGCTCCAGAAGCCTCCCGCCGCCCGTCGTATCCTCTGGACCCAACTCTAGAGCATAGATCAACACAAAGATCTTGCCAGGCATGCCATCAACGCCGACAGACAACGCCATCGTACTGGGCATGTCCATCATCCGATCTACAATTTTCCCCGGAGGATCCCGAGCAATAAGAGAGCTGCCAGAACGATGCTTTCGACAAGGTAAAGATCCCTTGAGGCGCCACCATCGTCTGCCATGACCGAAGTTGAATCTCGGTTTCACCGGCAGTCGCGCTTCCTCAAACCCATAGCTGAATGGACCGCTATCTGGGCGCCGGCGATGCAGCCGCTGAGAGCTACCAACGGACGGGACGCGCCCAGCCCAGAACAGGACTAGATCGGGCCCAAGCAGACCCACTGTCGCGTTGACCACGGCTGCCCTAGCCCATAGACGCTCGCGTCGCGCACGTCTGACCTGACCACAGTCAGGGGGCGTTGCGCCATGGTTCGCGGAACCGAGACCCGTCGACAGCGTCGGCTCAGTGTCTCATCGACGCCGCTCCGTCGCTGGAGAAACGCCCACCGCAACCTTCCCTGGGATGGGCACGAGCGTCGCTTGCAGCCGCTCCGACAGTGGTGCCGGAAGGGTGGATCTCTAGCTGTGGCAGCACCTAAGGTTCCCCGTGTCGCCGGATGAGAAGGGCGCGGGATCACCAGAATATCATAGAAGTTAAGAGTGTTTAACTCATTTTAACAAGACTTCATGTGAATTACAAAAAGTGCTACACGACTTCTTAAAGTTATTGGAGGCCTACATTGGGAATATACAAAGCCCGGGAAGAAATATGGTCGTGAATTTAAAAACCTGTTAGTTTAGTAATTTTAGATAGTAAAGTTAGCTGTCATCTATCTCTCTTACTGGTGCACTCTGACAGCTCATTCTGCTTGAAATGTATAGCCAATAGCAGTTTTCTTCTACTGAAATGATGTTAAGTTTTTTTTATGAATCAACCTTCCTAATTTTAGTCTATTTCATATGGAAAAAATTGGTGGTTTAGTACATATTTATGTGACCAGCATTCTTTTTAGGAAATAGGGGTTGCAAGCTACATAACTTCGCTAACTTTTCGTGATCATCTGATCTCGGTAGACAATGCTTTGGTGATTATCCTATCTCGGACTGTGCTAAGTTTAAAATAGTTATGCATCCATATTGTTTCTGTACAAGCTTACAACTACGGAGATAAAGCACCTTTCTTTTTTATTTCTCAGATAAACTTTCTGCATTTTTCTACATAATCTTGGAGTAGATCACATGATATAAATGTGAGATAAAGAACGCGACCAGTGTGTCCAAGAAATAGAACGTAAAATTTTAAATAGGCAGTAATATCTATAAATAAGAGCACGCCTGAAAACCGACATACATGGACCATGATCCATGTATCTTTCAATCATCCCTAACAGGGGTAGGGCTGGCACACACATGCATGCACAAACTTTGTTTTATTTTATTTTATGGAATGAATATGATAGGCAAGTTTACAAATGCATCGGCCGTCGACCATAGGTACGGTATATATTATCTCCAGTATGAAATCTCACTCAGTCTACAAGAATCCTTGCAAACTGTAGAAGTTGGATCAAAACGTCAATGTGGCATCCGTAAACTGGGGTACCACAAGGACTTGTCAAATCAAAATGCAGAGCTGCCTCATGCATGGTTCAAAAAAAAAATGCAGCGCTGCTGTCTCTTTGTAAAACATGCCTAGCTACATACCACGAACCCGGACCAAACAATAGACTTCCATGTAAAAGAAATGATGCCTGACGCTCTTCTGATGTTTCTGCCAAGGAGTTGACTGGAAGCTCCGTCACCTTGCAACCCAGCTAGTGTTCACTACTGACAGGAAAGCGTATTTTTTACCAGAAATGGCCCTTTGGTCGAACTAATGATATGAATGGCGTCTTTGAAGAACTATTTCAAAAATGGCCTGAGCTCGGCGCCAATGTCAATGGTGCCGACCCTGTGCAGGTCGGCGCCAGGCCGTTCCATCGCCGAACCAGGGTCGGCGCCAAGGAGCATGGCGCCGACGTCTTCGCTGCTCTGGCGGCCATTTCTCTTGGCGCCGACCTGCACAACGTCGGCGCCATTGACGTTGGCGCCGAGTCGAGCGGCCAGATTTGATAATAGTTCTCGGAAGAGGCCATAGTTGTCATTAGTTCGGACAAAGGGCCATTTTTGGCAAAAAATACCAGGAAAGCAGGTTCATCATATTTCTACTGTTCTAATAAACTTTTTTAGTTATTGCAAATACACCATATGCTAATAGCGAGGGACAAATATAACAGAAAAAGACAAGCTGAAAGTAACATACTGTCCTCAAATATTTTGCATGCGGCTCTTGTAAAAAAATTGGGGTGCATGTTTCATCTTTCATGACCTCAACTCATCCTTTAGTGTATGTAGCAATTAACAAGTTTAGCTCCATAAAATAGTATGTCAGGACAGCTAGAGTAGCACATAAACCCTAGTCAAAGATTAGTCAAGACAATTATCCTTCCTTTCCTTCAGCGTTTATACATAATTAATGCAACTTGCATGGGCGATATGGGAATTAACATAAAACATTGGTGTCTTGGGGCAAAGGCCTGTTGTACTAAGTATAAAAAATCAACAGAAGAATGCCGAAAAGAAACCGCGCGCACCATCAGAAATTACCACTAACATGGTGGTATTGATACGTCTTGTCAAAGTACAGCCACCGAATCCGGCAAGAGATCTCCTAAGCACGAGCTCTAATAAAAGCTAGGCTGTATTTTTAAAACAAAAATTATCGGCATTGTGCTGTACGACTCTAGTAGCAACCGGCATATGTCTAGCAAGCTGGAGCAAGATTCTCTCTTTCCGCAAAAGCTAGCATCCACTCTCCAACCCCGAGCAAGCTGAGATCGGCGCCGCTGAGATCACTCTCCCACCAGAGCAGCACAGCAGCACACAGTCTCTCAAGTTCCATCAACCAGTCACTAAAGGCTAGCTAGCTAGGAGTAGAGATAAGAGATAGGGAGAGAAAGAAGAAGCCTACGAAACCTTGGACAAAACCCTAGGTACACAGGCAACCCTGACCCTCATACATTGCTTTACTCCACCCTTCTGACACCCCTGCGCCCCATTTGCCTGGACACGATTTGACATCTCAACACACCTACACTACACAGATGGAGCGATACACTCACAGGTTTCTTTCTTATCATCCACGTACGCCACACCTACACTACGCAGCAAAACACACAGCCATGAGCCCATGAAGGAGCATCATCAATATATTATATATATAACGTGCAAAAATAATTAGAAGGAACTTGGGATAAGAGCTGGCTGTGCGTGCGAAAGCAACTCAGATGACCGTTCAATTGATTACCGGAGTGCGTGGCGGTGGCCGCCGGTGAGCTGCCGCCGCTGCAAAGGTTGCTGAGCTGCGTCTGGATGCGGCTGAGGAACGAAGCGGCCTCGTCGAACGGCCGCGACAGCTCCTCCTTGTACCGCACCAGCACACGGCAGTACGACTCCTGAATCGATCGCGCGGGAGCACAGCCGCCACACACACGTGTGCACATGTAATAACAAAGATATCAGAAACAACACAAATTCTGGCTAGCAAGAATCGCACGATTAATAGCTCACTGTATGAACTATCAAGCAAAGCATATAATATAGCTAGACATGAAACGGCCTCAATTTTGTGAGTCGAAGAGCTAACCATGAACTCGTCGAGCTCGGGATCCACGCCGATCGACCCGGCGCCGACGCGCCTCTCCCGGCCGATCTCTTCCAGCAGCGACGCCACCTCCGGAGGCGCCCCAACCTAAAATAAACAACCGGACAATTGTAGAGTTGTAGACGCACGCGTTCTCTTTCCCGATCATATCACCCACATCTTCGCCTCAATTCTAGCATGAAGTCTCAAGATCTTACTCAACGTGGACAACACATACCTTGCGGCATTCGATGTAGGCGGAGAGGAGGGTAGGGTACCGCGGGTGGCTGGCAATCTGCGCCTTCATGAGCTCCGTCAGATCCGACGTCGAGGGCCCCCCAGCGCCCACGCCCACGCCGGACGTCGCCTCGCTGGCCGCGCCGCCGACCCGCGAGATCCCCGGGTGGATGCTGTACAGATCCTCCATGTACATAACAAGATGCAGCCGCAGCGAGCAAGCACTCCCAGCTCACCTGCGCATCACCCAACTACTATATATGACTAGTAGTGTGCACAAGTGGTAATCGAGTACCACTGTAGTGAGTTGTTCTTGTGTGTTGTGCCGCAGCTCCGAGAAAGTCCAGAGAGAGGGAGCAGGAAAAGCACAGGCTCGTGGGGAATTTAGCAGCTGTTTGCACTGCAGCTGGTGAAGCTGCAGGTGGAGGTGCGGCAGCAGCAGGAGCTTGTGATATCTGCAGGGAAATACATGGGAGCCAGGAATGGATGATGAGGAGAGAGAGAAAAGACTGGAAAATAATACCCTTCATGCGGAGAAAAAGAAGGGTTTGGGAGGTGTGACTTGTGAGGCCAGATAGTTGACTAATTATTTCGGTAGGGAGACCAGATTGGGATGTATGAGTTGGCATTTGGACGATTGCCCTCTAGAAGCATGGAGCTGATTGTCATCCCAATTGAATAGGTTTTCTTATGGGTTATCTAGTTTGTTTTTGTAGGTTGTCATTATTTTTGTTTATAAAGTTGAGAATTAGTTATCCTAGATAGTTTTTATGGCCATATCTAGATAGAATGTTTATTTTAGGAGAATAATTGATATTGGAAACACACCATGTTAGCAAGGGAAGTCACAGATAGAGAAGATAATATATCATGTGTCAATAATACTAGAATGACACCCTGCGTGTTGCAGCGGGTATCTCTTAAGAAAACTCATGAAACCTGAAGCTGACTAAAGAAATATGCAAAATTTAGTTAATCATGGCAATCAAGAGGCTAAATTTTTTAGACATCGATTATATGTGTGGTTTATAATTTAAAGATCGTTATGATTTAGGGGTGTATCTGATTGATATAGATAATTTAAAGATTCTAGTTTCATTAACAAGCTCCACTTCATTAGAACTGCGTCAAATTAGAAGCTCAAGATAATCATGAGACATGTAACTAAAAGCGACCGTTTTACGGAAGTTAGGTAAACATGCTCTCCGATTTGATGCTTTTACCAAAGAGAGGAATGGATGTGTTTTCCCTAGTTTCATTTCTTGTCCTTAACCTTCGTGCACCCGTGACAGTCCAAGATGACCTTTAGTAGTAATAACACCATTGAGTGGGTATAAGTTTGTCTAATAGTGTTTGAACCGAAAGTTGAAATTTGGTACACAAAAAATACTAATATGGCGCGGCGCACGATGCGGTGGAAACTTGCCACGTAGCAACATCACAACTGACAGTTGTCATCTACCTTTGATCATAAAATTTAACGGCTGACAACTCACCGCGTTAGCAATCTAAAAATATCATGTTCACTCATTATATTTTGCAAAAGAATGGTCACTATTGATGGGCTCAAGTCAGGCCCATCACAAATAAATATAACACTTATGACAGGTCTAACATCTAGTAAGTAAGTAGGGATTTTTTATGTTGTGTTTTAGTAAAGGCAAGAGTTCTCTGTTTTATTAAGATGGAAAAAAGGGAAAAATAGGAAGATTGATCTAGTTTATAAATAAAAATAGGACATAAACTAAAGAAAAAGTAACACAAAAACGACAACGCGAACAACAACATCCAACCAAACTGACATCCACCGCCAAATCATGATCTCTATCTTGATTGTAACCAAGTTCTTCGAAGACGTCTCCACAAAGGTAAATGACACTCATGGATACCATCTTCGCCAGCATCGACCCTTGTCGAAGACCAGGCTTTTGCCCAGAATTACATAAGACCATCCCACTCAAACCTCTGGGCAAGATCCGCTCAGCCGATCCGATTAGACACGACCCTATGAAGAGGAAGCACTTGTTGGCGATGCCTATGAGGAAAGATAGTTGCGCCCACGAGCGCCATCATCGCCGACACACACTAGTACATAACGACACATCGGAAACGGGCCAAAACCCTCATCGGCAATGGAGAAACGGTTTGTGTCCCCGTCCCCGATACTGATGTGAAGAGCTCAATGGCAACGGAGTTGGTTCACCGTTACCCCTAACATGGGCAACGGTTATTATATTACATCGTTACTGATATGTTTCACATTAGACACGGAGTTTTGCTAATCACCGTTTCTAATAAGGGCTACAGGAATACAAAAAAAAGCACGGTGATGGGGCTGCGCCGTCGATGGAGCCCCGCTCCATGCGACAGCACGGTGATGGGGCTGCGCCATCGATGGATCATCGACTGTCTTCATCATGTTGCACAAAATGTAGTGCTCCTGGTGACGGCACCGTGTACGGAGCCCCGCTCCTAGGTCTTCACAGCAGCGCATCGTCACAAAACATCCACCAAGCCCTCTATGCAACGAATACTCAGTGTTAAAGACAATAAACGGAGCTAAATAAGCAGTAAACCGAGGAAATACAGAGCTAACTAAAGCTAAGCAGTAAACAGAGCTAAGTATAGTTAAATAAGCAGTAAATAGAGCAAATACAGAGCTAACTAGAGATAAGTAAGAAGTAAACAGAGCAAATACAGAGCTAACTAGAGCTAAATAAGCAGTAAACAGAGCAAATACATAGCTAACTAGAGCTAAATAAGCAGTAAACAAAGCTAAATAACACAGCAAGCATAGCTAAATAACAGAGCAAACTAACTAAGAATACAGAGCAAATACAGAGCACCATAGGGGTTTACCTTAGGCGAGCCAGGGTTGCTTACCGCCGCTGGATGCGTCCCAGGCGTCGGAGCTACTGCCAGAGGAGATGTCAGAGGAGACCACATCCTCCTCGAACACCGGCGCGTCCTTCTCCTCCCCCTCCTCCACAGCCGCCGCCGCATCTGGCCCAGGGCCCTGGCCAGTGAGAAGAGACCGGTGTATGGCCACACGGAGCTGCGTCTGGAACAACACCTCCTCGGCGGCTTCCATCGCGTGCTCGGCGGCAGAGATGTGGACTGCTCTCTGCATCGTAGACGCCAGATGACACCGTCGGGGCACTCGCGCTCAAAGGAGGCGCGAGAGAGGAGGAGACCGACCTCCAGATCCTCGTCCTCTTTGTCCGAGGAGGACGAGATCCGGACGTCGGGGGCCGCCACCGTGGATCCGGAGGGGATGTGACGACTCCGCAAGAACTCGCGACCACGGTCGCCCATGACCGCGGCCCAGTTGTCAGGGAGATGCAGCTCCGGTTGGCGCCTCGGAGGGTTGGCGGAGGAAGATGCTCTTTCCTCACTTCCGTCGACGCCGGAGGGGTTCGCCATGGAGGGAGTGAAGTGCGTGGAGAGAGTGTGCGGCTAGGGTTAGGCCCTGGGAGAGAGTGGAGTGTGAGTGAGATACACTGGAGTGGGTGGTATTTATACGGCACCGCTTAATGGGCTTTCACATGAGTAACAGAGATTCCCGGAACTCCGTTGCTGTTGTGGGAATATCAACAACTGAGTTGTTTTTCACTCCGTTGGCAATAAATGGGTAACATAGATATTTTGCTGTCCGTTGCCATTGAGCCGGGCCCATCGACCGACTAGCGCGCGCACTCTCGCGGAGGCGCGCGGAACTCATTTCTTCCGTCGCCTAACTCATGCCGTTTCCATAGAGGGGTATCCCATGTGTCGTTCTGTACTAGTGACAACCCACGTCGAAGACCAAGGTTTCACCCAAAGCCTTGCGCCTCTCCACCTATCGAAGGACCTGGGAGGGAGCCCAGCTGCTGCCCACAACTTAATACCTAGAGATCATAGAAGCGGTCTCCAAGTGGAGTATTAGTTACAGATGATGCCTGGGTGGTGGTCTATATATTTTGGCATGATGCCCACATGAATAATTTCGTGAACGTTTATTATATCATAATTGCTTATTAACAATTTTGTCAATTGACCAGCTATAATTTGTTAGCCAATATTTTTATGGAGAGATACTTCTTCTAGTGAAGCTTTGGCTCCGTTCCATATTTTTATATTGCTTACAACCTCGGTTACTTGTATTTTATCATCGCTATCGCTCTGATCCATTTTTATTTTTATTGTTTTAAATCCCATTTTGCACACCATACGTTTAATCCTTCCTAAACGTTGGGGACAAGGTGGTACTGCTAATTTGTTGAAGACTTCGTATTCCTACAGGTTCGATAAATCTTGGTTCTCAATCGAGAGAAATCCTTACTGTTGTCTACATCATTTTTTCCACTTGGGGTACCCAATAACACTATCATTAACTCACAGTTGGACGGCCAGTGGGGCACTAGTAAAGTTGGACGGCGTAAATCAATTGCTTCATGACCGTCCGCCATCAGGGCGTCTCGTATATCTGAACTAAACACGCACATCAGATGCAACGTGGCGGTACCGTGATCATCGGTGTATCGTATCGGTGTAGTCATTAAATCCGCGCATCTTGCGAGATCATCGACATATGTCGGTGACATTGAGTACGCTCAGATCTCACGAGGGAGTAGGTGCAAAGTAATCCACAAATATATTTGGATCCCAAAAATGGAATCGAATGGGGGAGGGAAACCGTTTTCGAGATTATATCTGGATTGTACCTGAACGACGACAACCTGCTTGATGGAGGCTCGGTGGAGCAATTCTTGTTGATAACGTGTTCCATAACCTTTGTCGGAGAGTCCGGTCTAAGGGCGTGGAGCGTGAGCGTAGTCGAAATATTCGTACGCACGGCGCAATCATATACGCGAAAAAATTAAGGGACACAAAGAAATAGGCGGAACTGATTTTTATTAATCAATTAGTATCTCTCTACAATATATGGATATATTTTTTTTACTTGATACTCACTCTGTCCCAAATTACCCTGCGTTCTGGTTTAGTCAAAGTCAAAATTTGTAAACTTTGACCAAGTATATAAGAAAAAATATCAAATTTTATAATACAAAATAAATATTAGTGAAATCATCATAAAATATATAATCATATTATATCCATTTGGTATTATAGATGTTGGTATTTTTCTCTATATATTTCGTCAAACTTTAAAAGTTTGACTTTGACCAAACTCAAAACTCAGGGTAATTTGGGACATAGGGAGTATATGGGTATATATAAGGGGGAAGGGAGGTGGATGCGGACAAATTTAGAGAGAAATCCCCACTCAAGAAAAGTGTAGGCCCGTACGGCCAAGTGAGGTGGTTTCCCAACACTTCTGATCAAAGAATGCGTCAAATTTCTTTTCTGGAATCAACACTCACGTGCACACCAGCACAACAAGTTATGATACATTCTGAAATAAAAAGTGTGACAATTAATGTGAAGAAAATTTACCAAACGTAACCTTGATCAAATCTCTTGCACTTATGATTCTTCAGAAGCAACATGCCAATTGGAAGCACGCAGTTTATGGGATGTATCTTTGGGATAAGAATTGTATATTCCCTTCCCTTGATCAATCCGAAAATAGCCAGAGTTGTCCTTCCTAAAATTGAGATAGGCCGAGCCGCACGACGGCATCGTCAGGTATGGCAGATGCCGGAGTACTTACTCTTGAACCACATGAGCCCTCGTCGGAGCGAGGCTTTCACCTTCCCCTTCACCCGTACACATTGTAGCCTGCGACTCGTAGTCGCCGCTTCATCTCCGGGTTGTTGAAGCAACACACGTTAACTCTAGGAACGGTGTCGCTCGTTTCCCGACGGCCGGCTGTCGGCTTAACGGGATGGGAGGCGCCATAGAGAACCGTCGTCACGGCGGCATCTCTGCGGTGGAGTTGATCTCCTGGGGAAGGAATTCCTGGAGGCATACTCGGGCGGGAAGCATGACGGGACCGGAAGAAATCACCCAATAATAGCGCTGGAGGTAGGTTAGGAAGAAACTGGAAATGTGAAATTGGAGGAGGAGAAACGTGGGGCTGTGACCCTATGGGCTTAATTTGGAGAATCCGGGACCCCCTAATAAAATGTGTTAATGTGTTACGAGCAGAATCTGGTACCACAGGACGAAAGTAAAACTTTACATGCATCAGTTGATCAATTTGTCGAATGTGTTAAGCGCAATATTTTTATTTAGCCTTTTCATTACATCACCGTGAACACGAATGTATTTCTTATGTTCTCTCCGTATGCACCCTTCCTAGTCCAGTGACCTCATTCCGCAAAAAAAACTATTGTGTACGATGAGCATGGTTTTCAAAATCATCACGACAAACACTCAGATCTCTCTCACTATCCTGGACTGAAAATGCAAAGCATATTAATGAAGCTCTATTTTATCTGATGATGTGAGAATATAGTTACCTAAGCAAACAAATGCATTTAGTTCCATGCATTCGGCTTGATTATGTCACAGGTACGTCGTATACTATGGCATTGCTAAGTCACATTCACAGTGCAGTCGATACAGCGAGTTTTTATTAATTAAACAGTTTTAAGCATTACACCCGGTCTCTGCATAGTTAGGATAAATAGCCTTCACAAGTTCAGCATTACCAAAATAAAATAAGAAAATACAAATTACATATCATGATGAGAAATTATAAAAAACACAACCTTCACAAGTCCAGCATTACCAAAGTAAAATAAAAAAGACGAATTGCATATCATGATGAGAAATTGTAAAGACGTCTATGGTGGTGGAGGGCCGATCCGCAAATTATGCTGCCATCTATATTGAGATAAAAAGTGCCTCGCCGTATTCTCTAGTCTTGTACACATCTCCGTAAACAGATCGCGATGTTCCGCACGTTGTAACGGTGACCACAAATGGAGCGTAGTTATACTCCTGTAGATAACCTGCATGAGAGATGAATTTTTATCCTTAAAAATCTTGTCATTTCTACACAGCCAAAGGGACCAAATAACGTCAAGCGTTCCACCCTAATAAGTCGTTTAAACCTATGATCACACCATTCAGCCAATTACCAAAAATATTTGTTATGCTTTGTGGTGGGTATAAGGTAGAACCTATCTGGATGATTGAAAATACAGAACCAACAAATTTACACTCGAAGAATAAGTGCGTAATAGTCTCGTCCTTATGACAGAAGACACACTTTTTATTTGCAAGCCAATTGCGTTTCGCAAGTTTATCCTTAGTAAGAATTACTCCTGAACGAAGATACCACACTTTTTTTTTGTTTTTGAGTGGAATATTCATCTTCCATTTTTTTAAATTATCTATTGGCACATTTGGCTGGATTAGAACTTTGTAGATAGAGTCCAACGAGAATTTACCACTCTTGTGCAAATTCCATCAAAACTCAACGGTCCCAGGCGTCGGATTAACTAAAGCCAGACATTGTAGCAACTCATTCCAACATGCTAGCCGAGGACCAACAAAATCTATTCTGAACGTCACATTTGGTGGGGAATTTTCCAGCACCTGAGCGAGTGTATCGCTTTTGTGACGTCCAAGGTCAATATTGTATAAAGCTGGATATTGTTCTCGAAGCGTGGCTGTACCTAGACTGTAAATACTTGTTATGCAGCAACTCTGGCCAAGTACCTTTTGTCAGAGCCCGGGGTGTAAATCGACTACTAAAGGGACACAATGAACCGTAGCCAGTGACCCGACACCGATCTACACACGGGTCGAGGTTGCATCACCCGACATCGATCTACACACGGGTCGAGGTTGCATCACCCAAAGAGTCGAAATAAACTCCAGAACACATACCATGCATTTCATATCATCCACACACGGTGCATGGCATGCTTTAACAAATTGAATATCACAACACAAACTCTAAAGAAAGGATTATAGATACATATTTAAAGTCTCTTATAAGGGGAAATCACTAGAAAAAGGCAAAGGGAACCTCACGCTCACTCTCGTCGTGACAAGTGTCGCCTTCTCCTCGCTCGGTCCCATGTGGTTGTTTGCATGTCTGCCAAGTGTCGTCACCAGATTAAACGTGGGATGATGAGAGAGAAATGGATACGAGAGGTGAGAGACTAGTTTTCCCTTTTATTTTTCAAAACCAAAATTTCAAAACGAAATATCTTTAGAACCGCTAATCCGAATTACGAACCGTTTTAACTTTTGAGTTTCTCGCGTCGAGATCTTCAAAACTAGATCCCATTTGATAGGTTTTGACAAACTTTTTTTTGTACATCCGGTTCTCTATAGTTTGTACATTCGGTAGCAGTGTGGGTGTACATCCGATAGCAGTGTGGGTGTACATCCCGTAGCAGCAACGTGGAGAGGATGAGAGAAAAAGTGATACGGGAGTGAGAGTGGAAGGTTAGTTTTCCCTTTTATTTTTCAAAAGCAAAATTTAAAACGAAATATCTTGAGAAACGCTAATCTAAATAACAAACCGTTTTCACTTTTGAGCGATAGGTTTCGACAAACTTTTTTTTTGTACATGCGGTTCTGTATTGTTTGTACATTCTGTTCTATATACTTTGTATAACCAATTATGTGTACTTTGTACTTTCTGTTTTGTGCAATTTTATACTCTGTTTTCTGTGTACTAGTACTACTTGTGTCATTGTTTTCTTGTATTTCGCGTTTTGTGTACTTTGTACAACTTATTCTGTGTTGTTTGTACACCGTATGTTTTTGTACTCTCAATTCTGTTAATTTGTACATCTTGTTTTGTGTAATTTGTACACCGTCCTTTGTATAACCAATAGCTCGTAATTTGTACTACACTAGATGCTTCAATTGTACAGGCGCACGCGTACGTTTGGGAGGAAAACTGTACAATGTCCGATACTTCAGATTTCAAATCGTACAGGAGCAAGCCAACGCGTACGCGGAAATTCGACCGATCATACAACAGCAAGCAGACGAGCCCCGCGACGGCCGATCGTACAGAAGCAAGCAAACGAGCCCCGCGTGAATGTACGCCAGCTTCGTACGAGGACCAACGGATGTACGCGAGCGACCTGCGGTTTCGCTCCTGAGGCGCGGTCCTCAGACGCAAAATTCAATTTTGCTTCAGCCAACACGTGGCGCGCTACGGAGCGTGCAGTTCCCTTTCAAAAGGGTACCTTTTCTGTAGTTACACGCTTACAAGTATATTCACATAAGCGACCTTGAAGGCCGTCTTCAAAATACAACAGCGGAAACTATAAAAAAAAGACCCAGATGGCAGTGCCATCTCAACACCCACAACCGGATCATAAAAAGCCAACCGGGTGAAACAAGCAACTAGGCGTCGCCAACGGAACCAGAATCAAAGTAATCGCCTACACTAGGTTCACCTGCAAAAATGTTGGGTTTTGGAATTCCAATGAGTACTTTCGTACTCGCAAGACTTAAACAGTTTGAAGAATGTAAATGACAGCAATTCATGTATATGAAAATAACATAACTCGTAAATAATCATGGCCTGAAACTTGAACAACAACATGTGACATAGTAAAAGAAATTCTCATCAATGTGTCACCAGACCAAGTTCACCATCAGCAACACGTGCTATCAGAGGTAAATAACAGTACCAAACATGGCATAAAAACCAACAATTTATTTTCCAAAAAGGTTTGGGCTATCCACCCAAAACCTCAATTTAATTTGGTCGGAACCGGGATGACCACCCAATTCCGACGCAGGAGAGTCTCGATGGTCAGTTTAGTCAGAGGTGGCCGCCTGTGACTAACACATGCCTTCGACTCCAACACTCCCGCCATGGGTGAAGGGAAAGATCCAACGACACCGGCGTAAGAGGGCTGACCACCCATCAAACAAACCATTTGTTGGTATCAATCCCCGGCGCTCACATCTCACTAGGTTCCATAGTTAATTAATCAAAATTAAAGTCATGACCCACTGATCATGAACAGCAGGCAACTCCTAAGCATGATAAAAGCATCGACAATAGCCATGACAAACACAACCGAGACCATAAAGGGATTGAAGACAACAATAATAAAGACATGGAGCATCATAAATAAAAACATGGATAGGAATTCAACAAGCTAATGCTTGCCTTGCTGATCAATGTCCTGGTACCGAGTGGTGCCACCCTCGTAGTATTCCTCGTTGCCGGACTCTACCAATAATAATCGAAACGATGCCTGGAAATGACATTCGAGAGCAAAGATCAATAAAGGCAGTAGAAACTGATGCAAAAATATGAAATGCATGTAATGATATGGAGATCTGAAACACAGAACTAATATTTAGATTCCTAAACTGAAAGATATGAATTTCTCCATGTTGAATAGGGCAATTTTAGGATTTTTAACAACTCAATAAAACTGATTTTTCATGTTAGCTGTAATGGAACCAAACATATTTTTATTAAATAGTATGTGTGAAAACATGAATTTACATATAAAGTTCATTCCATTTGGCTTTGTGGTTATTTCTCTACAATTTTAGCAAGTTTCAGCAATCTCCACTAATATTAAAAGAGCCAGTGAGGCAGATCCAAACGATCTTAGCCGTACACACAAATGATCTAACGTCTCAAAATCCATCGGTGATTGACAAACACGTTTAACACAGCAGGGGAAAAAACCGCCCATCCGCCCAAATCACGCCCTCCACGACCTCTCTGCACATTCCCCGCAACACCCACCGTCTGCGTCTCCCCGACGAGCCCTCGCCCGTCGGCCGTCGCCTCCGAGCTCGTCGCTGCCCCGGAACGCCGTGGGTCTCCTGCTCCAACGCCCATGAGCGATGCGCCTCGCCTCGAGATCCCGCCGCCGCTACTCCGGAGGGCCGTGCCCACGCCCCTGAGTGTTGCGCCGCACCCACACCTCTCAGTTCGCCGCCGCCGCCTCTGAGTTCACCGCCCTCGCCTCCGACCTCGCCCGCAGCCTACGAGTTCGGCCGCCGATGCGCCCACGCCCACGCCCCTGAGCGTGAGAGCGTCGTGACGAGCCGCACTAGGATGGTACTCTATTCTTCAATACCTCAATCTGAACTTTTACCAAAGCAGGCTTACCTGGGACGCGCGTGACCCGCCATATAATAATCTTTGTGCAGATCCTCCGAGCGCCGCCGCCGGTGGCACACAGCTAATTCTAATCGGTGTTTGTTCATGATTAGTCTGCTCAAGTGCCCATTCTTAGGTTGTTTATAGATGGGACCATCTTCATGGATTCATGGTTAACCATTGTTTGAGTTAGTGCCTGCTCAGCCATGGTGAATTCGTGGGTGCAGCTAAGTGACTGTTCTTGTATTTCAGATGGAGAGGACTGGTTCCACACATGCACTGTCGTATAGATGAAACTTGTAAGTCTAAGAGCGAATAGGCTAACATTAGCTATGTGTTTTGCATCCCGGTTCTTATTCTGATAAGGTTGTATTTGAACTGTTGAATTTGTGTAAATGTAGAATTTGATCTTGTGGAAGAACTAAATGTGGAAAACATGCAGGAAAAAATCGATTGACTTATTAAATGGACAGAGGAGAATTTCTCTCCACCAATGAAAATATTTTCTTAAATAAGAACGTTTGGTCCGAAGTGTTTCTCTTAAATGGACAGAGGGCATGCATGATGTTGCAATGAGATTTCGGATTGTTGAGTTTGCCACAATGAAGCGAAGGTATAGTTTCAGGCTTGTCAGTATGAAAAATATATGGGCACTTGTCTTTTGTCCGAAAATATTCTTAATTGTTCCATGTGAAGGGCTTAAGTGATTTTCCGTGCAGATCATGGTGCATTCGAGAAAAAAGCAGGCCAACTAAATATATGGAACGGTGAAACCTATGGTCCAACAATTTGGATATTTTGGAGGTTACCGAGGAACTTACTAAAGACACCAGAGAAGATATTTTAGCCGAGGATGTGAAATGTTATTCATGGTTAAGTTCCCGGAATGCCATTCTATGGTATGAGTATGAATAAGGTACTATGCTTCCTCGGTGTTCAATTTGTAGCCTTTTCTTTGCATGGACATTTCTTATTCCATAATTGAGTTGTCAGAAAATCAACAACTTTTTAATGTAATTCAGTTAATATAAAATCTCCATCTTAGACTTGAGAAAGGATGACTTCTATCAGGCATTATGTTTCGTTTTGTCGAGTCTAATTATCCGTAGTGCAGTTGTATTATGTTTCGCAGGGGATGGTGGGGAAATCAATCGGGACACTCACATAAATATGCTTTGTTCTTACCAAATCACATGTATTTTTCCCATTTATACGTTTTGCAGGGGATGGTGGTATCTCATACATTGATGAGAACCCTGCTCTTATGGAGCGATTTATTTAGAATAATTCAAAATTAACAGCTCGCTGCTTCAGAAAGAGTTTCTGCTCCTTCTCTTTGCTGTAAATATTGGCACAGTCCTCCACATTTGCTAGGTACAGCTCTTAAAAAAAAACGTTGCCAACGGCGGAATGATTCCTCCCTTGGTCATACGTTGGTAGGTAGGTGAGACACCCGGTTTATTTGAGTATGCCTTAGCTGGGACTCGATTTTTCGAGTATGCCACAGCTGGGAACCCGGGTGGGCTGGCTCCACACCCGGAGCATCAGCCACTAGGCCAGCGCCTGGTTCTCCTAGGTACAGCTCTAGGCCGCCAATATTCTATGCATGTGAGTGATTTCAAGAATATTAAGATCGTGTATGCATGTTTGATGGATAATAGCAGCCCCTTGCTTCTTTATTTTAGGCTAGGGCTGAGTTAATATTATTATGTTTCTCTTTTTGCCTTTTCAGAAACTTCTGTTTGGTTAATTTATTTACAGCACATAATACGAGTTTGCTCTAGGATTAGAAGATAAACTCTTTCTAAAGCTAATATTTCTTTTATTTTCTTACATAGTGTCTCCGCCAACCCTGTCGAGTGTGTTGACTTGATTCCTCATTTCTATTGCAATCTAGGCCAATTTCAGAATGAGAGGTTTGTTTCTAAGTAACCAGAGACATCACTAATTTATACCGTGTTATGTCATTGTGGTACTTATGCTTGACAAACTAGCCTTAAGATGACCACTCTCAGGAGATTAATGTCTGGAATACCCAGATATACATAGAGCCAATTCTATATTTGTAGTAAATCATTAGTCTTATCCCCAATTTCCGAAGTTGAATCATGGATGAACTGTATTAAAAATAGTCCACTACAGAGTCCATATTTTAAAATCGAAAATGTGTTTTGGTCACCACTCCTGAACTGCCCAAGGATGAGGTCACAATATCATAGTGATCGTAGTGAATACTGCCTCCCTCACATGATTGTCATACTTTGAACTAGAAATTTGATAGCATTTTTTGCTGAACATCCTTCTTGGACTACCATTGATTTGAGATTGATTGAGCGGATGCTATGGTGATCTATTTTATTTAATTTCATAATTCCTATGCAAATTCATGGAAACTTTGATGTATGCTTCGAGGGAGTTGTATGAAAATGTATTTACACCTTCTGCTGTGGTTTCCTTGAGACCAAAGTTATTGATTTGACCTGCTAGCAGGGACACGATACCACTTGTAAAGAGCGAAGATGATTTTAAGAGCTTTCAATAGGAGAATGTACAGGACAAGAAGAGTAGGCTGTAACTCAATAGTTTATTGTGACAAACCTCTGTTTTCCTCTATGAAATTTGGAGCTGGGGCATATGTGCCCATTACCCTGTTTGTCTAACATATGCATGTTGCAATCTGTGGTTTCTTACCTGTGCTAGGATCCATATGTTTGGTTTACCACTTGTTTTATATTATTTCAGACAAATGGAATTTCAGCTTTGATATACATTTCACTTCACTATCTACATGTGGTTTTGTACACAGGTTATTCATCGAATAATTTATTTGTATTTATTAAAACACAGATACATCATGCATTTTTATACGTCTTTGTTCATAAATTTTCAGTAAGAAACTTAACTATGAGATGATGCCTTTGTTCATAAATTTTCACTAAGAAATGTAACTATGAGATGGCTGGTGCTACTTTAATTTTTAGTAGAAAAATAAGTATGTAGAATGATGAGATTGAACTTAAATTAGCTTGAACATTGAACGAGGAATATATTTCTTATTAAATATTTATGATACTCCATAATTTATGCATTAGTTTACACGTGCATTGCACGTGCACGATTACTTGTATAAACAAAAGAGGAACATGCGGCACTTGGTGATTGGCTGGCTAGAGGTTGAAGGAACTGTTCGTGAGTGGTTCTGTTCTGAGAACAAGAACGCACGAAATCGACGATTCTGGGTGATTTATTCAACCAAAACAAGTGCCGTTTCTTGCGTTGGTGAGCTGGGAACCTAGGGAACTTAATCAAAGCTTCGTGTCCATCTAAACTGGCCATCAGACGGAGCAGCATGCACGGCCGCAGCACCATGGCAGCAGCACAGACAGCCTCACACCCATGGTTGCAGCAACAACAGGACACTAAAGTGAAGCAGGGAAACCATGTAATGGGACTGGTATCTCACCTAGCTCGGTCTCTAGATCGAACAGGAGCGGAAAGAGGCAGATTGACTAAGGGGAGCTTGAGCTACGTCAACGGTGACCGGTGACGCCTGCGGCCGAGGAGGAAGAAGGAAGAGGATGCCACAGCCAAAGCTTGGTCCAGAGGATGCACAGGTTCACTGAAGCTCGGTTTGGTCACTGGTAGGAGCAGGAGACGACTGGAGGTGATGCGCCCAAGGCGACGGCGTTCGGCCGGCGTCGGCGACAGACGCGCTGCCGTCGATTCACTGCGTAAAAATTCCCGTAGGGCACATAAGTGATAAAAGAGAGGACAGGGGAGTCTTGGAGATATCATGGACGGAGCAGAACCTCACCAGAATGGCGGGGAGGTCATGGACTACATGGAGGTGCCCGAACGGCATGCATGTCGGCGTCCAGTTCACCGGCGCGTTCCCGATCGACGGCTCGTCGGCGGAGCGAGATTTTAGCGTCTACAGAGGGAGATCGACGGGGTGAGTCTGGTGGCGAAGTTGAAGAGGATAAGGAGAGCTAGGGAAGGGAGTGAAGAAACAGAGGAGAGGTAGAGCAGCTGGATGGTCGACACGAAGGATACGGATACCTCGGTGGCATGTTTTTCTGTCCATTTTTTTGTTAAACAGGCTGGGCTGGAAAGGAGAAGAGATGGTCTAATAATGGAATAGATTCGGCCCAAAAGCCAGGTTTCCCTTTTTTTTGTTTCTCCTTTGTATTTGCTGAGAACAAAAGTGTTCCCAGCTGAAAAACAACAGCAGTTTAAAGGCTCAAAACTCCAAAATAAAATTGGTAAAACAATCACAGGTGTACTACAAGCCATATAGCACTACTGTGAAAGTTCCAGATTTTTATAAAATGTTTTGACAGGAAATTTGAATTTGAAACTAGAAGACAGATTGAGCACATTTACAAAATTTCAGTTTGAGGAATTTTAAGCATGCAACTAAATGCCATGATGCCATGAGATGAAGTGCAATATATATATATATAACATGATGATGGCAAGCTCGTAGACACAAAGTTTCTAAAGGTTGGGTCATTACACCTTTCTTGTTTAGTAGTTTAAAAAGTCATTTGCTCAGTTTTTTATAAAACCTCCACACCTAGACCCTTATGATCCTTTGGTCAACAGATCATATTCCATTTCGTAAGCCAAACTTTCTTTTTTGGCCATTGCTTTGCTAGAAAAAGCGAGATCTGAAAAAATCAAGTTCCTGCATTAGCCCTTTGGGCAAGTACATGAAAGAGATCATGAATATTGGAAGGCTAGTTAAAACAGAGTTAATAAGAGCGAGCCAATCCTCATAAGATAACATTTAGCTACCTAACTTCTTCTCAAGACGATCCTCCATCGGTTTCCATTATCCATTTTTTAACCTGCGAAATGAATAGGAACTCCCAAATACGTACCTAAATAGGAGGATCCCAAATTCACACATGAAAAGATGTTTGTAATCGTTTTTAACCTTTTAGTTTTTCCACAATAAAAATCTGGCTTTCGTGAAAGTTTATCTTTAAACCCGATAATTGTTCAAAAATGCATAAGATCAACTTCATATTTAGGACTTTTTCAAGGTTATGCTCCATGAAAATGATTGTATCATGAACACACTACATAATAGAAACTCCTTCTTAAACTAGGTGAGGAATGAGGCCCTCCACCTGCCCATCTTCTTTGACTCTTGCAATTAAGATAGCTAACATATCCGCAACGACATTGAAAAGCATAGGGGATAAAGGATCTCCTTGTCGTAATCCCTTTCTTATTTGAAAAACATGACCCATGTCATTATTCACTCTGATGCCCACTCTACCACATGTTACAAAATCATGCACCCGTTTATACCATTTTTTATCAAAACCTTTCATCTTCGTGAGTTCTGACTTCTTGAAGAAACGGCCACTTGACCTTGTCATAAGCTTTTCGAAATTAATTTGAAAGAGCATCGCATCTATTTTCTTCCTATGAAGTTCATAGATGGTTTCATGAAGGACTATAACCCCTTCAAGGATATTACCACCACAAGATAATAGGTACTCTAGTACTTTTGGACCACCATCACCAAACTATCTTTATCATAAGGCGTAGGTACAAAATGGGACCTTGGTTCTTTTTTCCTTCTTCCTTTTTGTTATACTTGAAAATGTTCTTCCGCCGCCGGAAGGAGGAAGAAAAGAGATAGGTAGATTTTTCTCTTAGTGTAGGGTTTAGACAAAAAACATGAGCTCCTAGCGACTAGCCCCGCACCGCACCTAGGCATGCTCCTGCGCTAAACATTACGGGGGAAAGGGGTTTGTCGCGCATGGTCCCGCCTTTCTATTCCGGAATAGTGAGTTCGAACAAGGGGCATTCCGTAGCCACCCCAAATACTCCCTCCGTTCGGAAAAGGATGTCACAAAAATGGTCTATCTATAGTTCATTTTTGTGACATCCTTTTCCGAACGGAGGGAGTACTAAACCATAATTTCTTACAAGCTTATTTTTTCGTTGGATAGCTCGAGCTGAAGTTGTTTCCTGAGAAGTCGGAGTAGTACAGAGCGGCTGCTTGGTGCGGTCCATTAATCCAAACGAGTCTTCACCTGCTCGGACAAAGATATTGTGACTTCGCCTATGTGAGTGTTATCCAATAAAAATCCAACGGACACGGCTGATCCAAAATTTAAACTCAAAAATCAAACAATTAAGAAAAATTGAAAAAAATGTAAATCATATATGTTCAATTGATTATTGTGAGAAAGTTTCATTTCATTTGAATAACTGATTTATGATTCAATTTCGTTTTAACCTCGGAAACATAAAAAAACTATTTAATTATAAACAATTTATCCAATTGAAGCGAAACTTTCCAAAATATGCGGTGAAAAATATAATATAATATTTGGATTTAATTTAATTTATAATTTGGATTTAATTTAAACTATTTTTTCAGTTTTTTATGAACAGTGTGCGCAAGACCAAGAAAAACAGCATGGACTTGTAGCCGCGAAGAGAGAAAATTGCAGAGAACACTAGCGTTTGGTGCAAACGTTGCACAGAACACACAATCAAACCATGTTTTGCAGCACACCCCATGTTTTGGTCTAACACGTTGCAGCTAGCCCAAAATAGGTAATTTAGGGCCTTAACAATGTATTTGACAGGTGGAGCCATACTTATATACCATATTCCCGAAATTTAAGCATCAATAAAACAAATATGGAATTTTCAGATTCGAAAAAAAATGTTGAACTGAACCTAACCGTGTGGGCATGTGACTCTGTCAGTACGCTCTACCTGTACCGTAGTACTCCAGACCTGTTCTTTGAGAACGACGAGAAGGCCCTCCAAGTCCACCTAGGCTGCCGTGATCTCTTTGCGCTAGACTCTTGCCATGGCCTCGTCCTCCAAAAAGCTTGTGGGAGGAAGATGAAACCTGGTGGACCTAGTCGTGCGGGATCCCGGTCGCCACCGACAATGGGAATTTGCATTCTTGGAGTTATCGGACGGGGCAATCAGCGCGGCGGTGCTCTGTGCCATCGACGGTTGCGTCCACCTCGTCCGCCGGCGAGCTGCTGCTGCCGCCACTGCCAGCGCTGCGGCCGTGACCAGCACTGCCGCAATCCGTACTGATTGGTGAATCATACGAGTTCGGATCATGCAGATCGACCGTCCTCGCCGCCTGCGCTTCCGCGCCTCCGCCGCCGCCATCGCCGATTCTCATCTTCTACGCCCCCGTCCTCTGACCGTCTGCTCGAGTGTTTCACTGGTTTGGTCGAGACGGGATAGGAACCGAGGTTGCTCTGTACCGAGTCCAGGAGGAATACGGTGCCTTTTGTTTTTTTTGGAGAATTGGATATGGTACACAAGTATGGGCCCACCTATCGGATACGGGTTAAGGCCTAAATTGCCTATTTGGGCTAGCTGCAACGTTTTAAACCAAAACATGGGGTGTGCTGTAAAAGATGATTTGATTTTGTGTTTTGTGCAACTTTTGCACCAAAGGTTGGTGCTATGTGCAATTTTCTCCCGCGAAGAGGAAAAGGATTGACCGCGGTGGTCGCCCAGTTTCAAAGCTTCGTCTGCCGGACAGCAAAGAAGCCACCGCTCTCCCGCTTCCCCCCACTCTCAGCGCACCACCGCCGGAAGCCCGGTAGGGGTAAGCACGTCCCCAGCACCCACGCACCACCGCCGGAATCTCGCACCCTCTTCCGCTTCCGACTCCTCACCGCGAGATCCTGATCTGACCCCCCTGCCGCGCGGTCAGATCCACCGCACCTGCCCACCAACCCATCCCCGCCGGCGGAGAGCCGATGTCGGCGGCGGTCGAGGAGCAGATGGTGGTGAAAGCGATCCGGGAGGAGTGCCCGTGGGAGTCCCTCCCCAAGCGTCTCCAGTCCACGCTCCACACCAAGGAAGAGTGGCATCGCAGGTACCACCTTCCCTAACCCTTCACGTCCATGAATTTGCTCTGCTGCTCCTGGTGCTTGCTTCTGAGCTCGAAATGCTGCTACATCAATCAATAGAGGCAATGCCGCTTGGAATTGCTGTCTAGTTGATGCTTGTGCAACAATTCAGAGGGTTGCATTCACACATATATACTCCCTCCGTTCCAAATTAATTGACTTGTGTTTTCAAAATACGGATGTATCTATACTTGTTTAGTGTCTAGATACATTCGTTACTAGACAAATGCATGTCAAGTAATTTGGAACGGAGGGCGTACCTCGCACTTCCCTTGATCTCATCCTTCTAGCTGCATTTAGGCAGGAGGCTTCGGCGTGGCATGTGATGGTCTGAATTTTGGTGGGGGACATTTCAGCACTAGGCTTTCGAGCAAGCTTGTATAAGCTTTTGGTTAAGTAAAGGCAGATCGGGTTGAATTGAACTATTGCCCGTCAAGTTCCCTCCCAAGCCTGGAAACGTTTTGCTCCCCGAACACTGGGATGCACATGATGTTTTGATTGGTCTTTCAACCTTTGCGCTCTACTGTTTGGTAACACATTGTTTGCTTGCCTAGTAGCTATCAGGCTGTTCCTAGTGTATTGTCACTTTAGCGCGCTCTCCTAGGAAATAATATATTTTTAGAGACAACTACCCCAATGCACTGTTTCTTAGATGCGTGTCTAAGAGAGAGATTTTTTTGCGAGTCTAGGAGAGATTTCGTTTAGATGGTTTAGTGGTTCTGTTTGCATGTAAACATTGTGGCCTAGTTGTGCCATGAACTAATATGTTCCTTGATGAATTTGAATTTTAAGGCGCTGATGCAAAAACTACCAATATATTATATTATCATAAAGCATATATCAAATATGTATTTCGGGGTACACGACACTTCCTCAACGTGACAGCGATTGCCAAGGTTTGTACAGAAGGACAATTATGCTGTTTGCCGGCTGTAGAATAAATTGCTACCAGTGTAGACTGACAAGTAGCAAATACATGTGTAGTTTAGTTCCATATTTCGGGACATCTACAGAAGGAATCTTGCCTGAAATAGTAACGTGTCTGCTACTTTATGCCAAGTAGCTTCGAACAAAAATGAAGTTGAGCTCAGCTGCAAGCAAACAACAAGTGCAAGTATACGGTCCATGAGCTTTAGAAGGAAGTTCAGCTGCAATCAAAATCAGATGCACAAAACATCTATGCCACCTGTTACAGCTAATCCAGCTGCATCAAGAGTGAATCCCTGATACACATTGATAACCAAAAGCTAGTCAGTATTTTCATTCTAAAAGTTGGTAGGGCCAGTTCATTTCTGGTTTCTTTGCTCGGCCGATGAACCTGTTGAACCATGTGCTTCTCTTTGCTTCTTTCAATCAATCGTGCCTCCCTGCTCCCATTTCTCACATTAAGGCGTCATAGGGGAAAGGAGAAGGCAGTAGCAGTAATTGCTTAGTGTTGGGCCACTTGAATGTCTACTATTCAGAAGGTTAAAGTTAA
This sequence comes from Poa pratensis, assembly GCA_947311845.1. NCBI lineage: Eukaryota > Viridiplantae > Streptophyta > Magnoliopsida > Poales > Poaceae > Poa > Poa pratensis. The sequence continues at coordinate 3,052,648 of CAMZMU010000110.1, read as the reverse complement.
ATGTGTCTGCAAAAGCCAAGTGAAGCTAGTGTAGTCATGGCCCCATGGGTACATTGTTGTGCCTAGGTACCCTATACTTAGTGTCTTGGTGCTATACCATGTCAGTGGTTCCTTCATAAGTGGCCTTCTCGAATAACTCCCTTGTAGTACTTCAAGTATTCTTTATCCTAATTCCTGTTGTTGATACACAGTTAACTTTTTTGGACTAACATTTGGCTGATAATTTTTGTGTCAGGATTGTGGATTATTGCATCCGAAAACGATTACAATGGAATACCTGCTTTGCCCGTAGAGTTTATAGAGAAGGGGAATACTATGAAGAAATGATGCGCTATCTCCGGCGGAATCTTGCAGTATATTCCTTATGCTTCCCCTTTCCTGTTACTTCTTAGTTGATAAACATCCAGTAGCTAGCATGTTTATGAGTAGATTGCACCGTCGATACAATAATTTTGTGCTGGGTGCAACCAAGTCTTGATCAGTGGGCGCTGTCTGGATCTTGGTGCCACCTAGACTAATATAGCTTAGTCACTAATATCAGCAGGCCTCTTGGAATTTTCTAAAATACTACCTGCTGAACATATCATAACATTTCTTTCGCCTGCTGTCTCCCTCCTTATTGCTGCACCTTTTCTCTACACTTCTCATCTTCTGCACCGTAGAGTCATCTGGGATTTCAGAGACGCATATGAAGTCAATTTGGAGGAGAGAGCACTGGAAAAGAGGTTGATCCTGGTTACGATTCGGCCTTGCCGAAGAAGGGCAGCCCCTAATCACTGGCATTGCTCTGCCTGCGACTCAACAGTCATGGTGATGTTGTAGCCTAGGTCACAGGTATAGGGCGTCAATGAGTTAGCGTGGTGTGGTTCTGCATAGATCCGTTTGCTTTTCAGTAGAACGAAGCAATCTAACCTGCATCAGGTGCGAATTCTTGGCGTAAGCAGCCGAATGTTCTCCATCTCTAAGGCTAGAACTTGTTCATTTTTCTCCATGTTCATTTGGTCCGAGAGGACGAATGGCAACTCACAAGAATGTAACATGAAATGACAAGGAGGAGGAAGAAACTGTTATGGCTAGGTACAATTTTTTTTTGTCTTCTGAAATTCCAAGAGGCCCACATATTACTTGACACGTCAGGCCCTGGCAAGGTGAGCTTAATCCAGGTGTTACCTTGACCTGAGCTGAACACACTAATCAAGTTTTGTGACCAAAATGAGCAATAGTCATTTTTTAAATATGAGCAATTATCAAGTTTAAGTAATCAGTCACAGGTACTACACTATTTATTGCACCCACAATGCCAGTTACTATTAATTTATCTCCATAAACTTTGTTTTGCATTGTGTATGTCGCCAGTTAAAATTTCTATCATTTATTCTGTAATTGCTTCTGCGTACTCATGTTTATGTAACGGAAACTGGTCTAACCCAACTAGTTAAAAACTCTGCTCTCTTATGTTGAATAGTTGACCAAAAAACTTCAACGATCTTACTTTATACACAATATTTTGCAGTTATTTCCATACCATCTTGCAGACTATATATGCCGAGTTTTGAGGATCTCACCCTTCAGATATTACTGTGATATCCTGTTCGAAACTATGAAGAATGGTAATGGGTTGTTAACAGCAATATTCTTTCGAAAGCATTCTATCTATACCAGTATTATGTACTGTAATTCGAATCAATCTTAATCCTTTTAATTATTTATATCGTGCTGGGAAAAATCCACATTTTTATGGGGCATCCTCTGCTCTGATACTAAGCATATTTGCTGGTATCCCAAGTTGACCAGAAAAATCCATTTAAATCCTTTTCAGTTTTGTAAGTTGCAAAATAGGGCAATGTACTAATAGGATCGTATCAGCCTGAAACATCCACGTATTGCATGGATCAGTTTCTGTGATCTTAAGTATTATATATTCAAATTTGTGCAGTCAACATTCCAGCAATGGGACATTGAGTTCTTAATGTTTATTCCAATAATTATAGTAAGTTAATAACCACGCTGAAACGATGAGGTGGAATATTAGAACTGACAGGATTTTAAATTGCTTTTCATGGATAACATTCACGTATGTTTTCTTACATGTGTTATTATGTTTGCAGAACAACCATATGATAGTATTCCAAACTTCACTGCTGCTGATGCCCTAAGGATTACTGGTGTTGGAAGAAATGAATTTATTGATATTATGAACAAATGCAGATCAAAGGTACTACTGTATAATTGTTGATGTTCTCATGACTTTATTTGAATAGTATCACTTGCTCTTTCAATCTTGTGAATCATACATAGGCCTTAATAGGATTGCAATCCGTGGAGGCTTTCCCTAAATGGTTGTTTGATTTGTACCAATCACTCAGCCAAACTCCATAACCCCATTGCGATAGCAGCATTGAGCACCAAGTTCTATTGCAATCTAACACTTTGAATTGAAATTGATCTCCAGTTTTAATTTCCATGAAATTGGAATTAGTAGGTAAATAGCTAAATTCTGTTCCTTTTTTCAATTCCGTGTTCCAAACAGACCCTAATAAATCCACAGCATTAGTTTACGCGCTCGGTTCACGCCTATTGTCTTTGGTTGCATGAACCACCATGAGAAGTGTTAGATTAGTTTATACTATGCATATATGGCTGTGTATTCTCCCTGCTGTAAAGGGCTTTCTGCATATTTACCACACCTGTACGTGCATCATATATTGGCTAGTGGCCTTCAGGAAATAGAAGTTGCATATTTCATAACATGGTATTAGAGCCCTAGCCGCACTCTCTTCGGCTTTCTAGATGTGGACTCACACACCTTCACCAGTGTCATTAGCCCTCTGTTGACACTCTCAGACCTGTCCGTGATTCGTCAGGAGCACATATTTCAGCAGGGTGATGCCACTACCCATATTACAAAGTTTTATGCTCAGACTTAGCTGGATTCTCTCCGCGCTGCTTGCTGTGGCTCCTGTCCGTGTTGCCACGCTGTTCGTGCTGACCGCGAGTTCCAGCATGTTTATGAGTTCTTGATGTGGCTCTGTCAGGAGTTTGAGGCGCGGCGATCCAGCTTTTTGCACGCTTCGAGTACCTCTTCTGGAGCGCTCACCGAGCTTCGGCAGAGGCTACTCTTCTGCGTGGTGCTGGGCTACTGTAGCTCGCCACGTCCAATGGTTGACCGATATGGTTTCGGTGGTGCTGTTCTTCTCGGGATGTCTTCCTATCGTAATGCCATTCTTCATCCGGAATGGCAACATGCGATGGCTGAGAGATTGCTGCCCTTGAGCGCACCGACACGTGGGATCTTGTTTCTCTTCCTCCTAGTATTCGTCCCATCACTTGCGAGTGGGTCTACAAGGTCAAGAATCGCCTTGATGGTTCTCTTGAGTGCTACAAGGCTCGTCTTGTGGCACGCGGGTTTCAGCAGGAGCATGATTGCAACTACGACGAGACTTTTGCTCCTCTGGCTCACACGACAACTGTTCGTACTCTTTTTGCTGCGTCTTTTGTTCACCACTGGTCTTGATGTCAAGAATGACTTTCTTAATGGTGAGTTGTGTGAGGAGGTTTATATGCACCTACCACCTGGGTATTCTGTTCCCTCGCTCTCTTTACAGCCTTAAGCAAGCCCCTCGTGCCTGGTTTGAGCACTTTACCTCTGTGATCACTGCTGATGGCTTTATCGGCGGAGTGGTCATGATCCTCTCCTCTTTGTCAAATGTCCATCTTTCGCCCCGAGGTCGGACTCTTCTTGTATTTGTTGATGACCAGTGATGATTCGGAGTATATTGCCTTTGTTAAGGCTCTTCTTGGCGACCAGTTTCTCATGTCTGATCTTGGTCCTCTTCGCTACTTGCTATCGAGTTCTTTTCTACCTCTGATGCCTTTTTCATCTCCGGAGGAAAGTACATCCAGGATCTTATTGTACGTGCTGCTCTTACTGATGAGCGTACTGTTGAGACTCCAGTGGAGCTCTGTGTCCATCTCCGAGCTTCTGATGGTGAGTCTCTTTCTGACCTGACTCGCTATCTCCATCTTATTAGGAGCCTTGTCTATCTAGCTGTAACTCGTCTGATATTTCTTATCCGGTTCATTCTGGACCAGTTTGTTTTTGCTCCCACTCAAGTTCACCCCCTTTGGGTTCTATGATATCTTCGTAGGGCCATCTCTCTCTGTCTTTTCGTTCCACGCTCCAATTCATTACAACTTCGGGCATATTTGTCAAGTTTCATGCACTAGCCAACGTAACCAAAGGTCCGAACTGATGGAAAGGGCTAGGCAGACCACATATACTGTAACACCCCCTCTCACGTGTGGAGGAAAAAGGATCTCACATATGACTCAAGAGGCCTATACGTCCCAACTAGCAAACTCAACCAAAAGTCCCAACTAGCCAACGCAACAAAAAGTCCGAACTGATGGAAAGGCTCCGCAATCCACATATACTGTAACAATATTCAGATGCTACTTGGGATAGTTCACGCGGTCTGTTTTGACCAGTCCGGTCCATTTCACGCGTCAAAACAGAATTTGACCAGTCCGGTCTAGTTCACGCGGAAGTCGGTCAATATACTATTTGGTTAGTCTATTTTGTGCTGGAAGCCGTATTATCAGGTTATCTTTGTTCTTGTATACATAGAGATTTTTTCATGTTCATAAACACTATCTTGCAGAACATTGATATCCGTAGCAAATAATGGGTTTTCTTCTGTTTAACCCTTCAGAGACTAATGTGGAAACTGAACAAATCAATCGCAAAAGATTTATTGCCTACACAGCCTGTTGACTTTCCAATCGAGCCTTGGTGGGGAGTTTGTCTGGTTAATTTTACACTGGAAGAGTTTAAGGTCAGGTTTGCCATGCTCTCTCTCTCTGGAACGTGCATATTATAGTATGTGAGCTTATTGTTCGGTCTATATGAAGCTATCGTTTCTTTGTTATGTTATTATGTAGCACCGATAAGAACTAATATTTATTGATCTACTGTAGAAACTTTCAGAAGAAGAAACATCAACCATAGACAAAATATGCAAAGAGGAAGCCAATTCATATGTTCTTTTTGATCGCAAGATTATAGATGACTTCTACAAAAGAGGGTTAGTGTACTTTGATGTGCCTGTTTACACTGATGACCGCTTCAAAGGTATTCATCAAATTCATGAAATATTTTGAAGATAATAAAGGAGTACTTAGGTTAAACAGTCTAGTGTTAAATTGAGTTTGTTCATATTAGAATTAATCTAAATGATTGGCATTCTTACTCGTGCTGTCTTGTATCTCAATTCCACATTCATGTTTCATCTTTGTTTCATGCCGACAAGGATGATTTGCATGTAATATCTTTTCTCGTGACTGCCAGTACATGTTTTGGACAGCCTTTTCCCTGTTCGATCAAGTTATGACCTAAATGGTTTATTTTAAATTTCTTTATCTCTGGCGCATATAGGTCATATAAAGATCCTAGTGCATACATTTTCTATGTTAACAAGTTCAGCATTTAACCCAGCCAAGGTACATTTTAGAGAAGTGCTGGTATTTTCTGCTTTAGAAGTTACTAATTCTATCCTGCAACATAGCGCATACACTGATACAAAGTAGTTGTGCTGTATGACCTAGTTTGTGTTTATACAAAAAGCTACAAGAGAGTTGGATAACAAGTTTAACATTTTGAATCTTTCTATGTATTTGATAGCAAAATGAAACATGATAGATAAAAATTGCATGCAATGCTGGCGAATGAGGCACTCTTTTTGAACACGATCTTTTATGGACTTTCGTTGTATGGATGGCACTTTTTTATGAGTACAATACCAGCATGTGTCTTGATTTTTGCTAAGTAAACTTGTAATCAGGTTACCTTATTGCTTCTTTTTGTTCAGTTTCTAGGCTTGAAGGCTTTGTTTCTAACAAGGATCAATCCTATGAAGACCCGATTGAAGAGTAAGTTCTGGCAGTCCTGTGTCATGATGACCTTCATTTCCTATTCAAATATATCTCAGTACTAATGCTGTATTACCATCAAATTCATGACCTGGTTTTCTTGATTGCAGGCTACTTTATGCTGTATTTGTTGTGTCAAATGCTAATGCTACTGTTGCTGAATTGGCTGCAACTTTACAAGCTGACCTTTATCAGCTGCAGGCAGCGGCATCATTTGCATGTCGACTGGGCTGGGCTGTAAAACTTGTAGATGCTGGCTCTGTACTTAAAGATGAAGGTGGACCTGCATTTCCCGGTAACATTCTCAGTGATGATGAAGAAGGTTCAAATGCAAGTATCAACTCAGAAAAGTCTGGTTCACAGTCGCTTAGCATTGACACTAATGGACCCAGGAAAATATCTGGGACTGCTCATGTGGGCTTTGTTGTTGATGCCAATGTTACTTCGTACCTGATGATGGGTTCATTGTCGCCAGGTTAGATACTCTCTTTATTTGTAGTACTGAATATGTCAATCTGCTCAACATCAGTTTCATGGGACACATTGTATACAACCGTTTAAGATTTCACTTCTCTATATTTTAAGGAATAATATAGAAATGCAGGGACTTCTTCTCTTGTACATTGCTGATTTAAATGACTGTTTGCAGTACCTAGTGGTCTGCCTCAATAAATACTGTACTGAGCACCTTAAGTAACCTACTGCAGGTCTAAAATCTCATGCTGTCACGCTGTATGAAGCTGGAAAGTTGGGTGATTCTTGCATTGCGGAACTATGTAGTGATCTGGCTAGTTTAGAAGGAAAGAAATTTGAGGGTGTGTTAGAGGAGTTTGCTAATCATGCATTCAGTCTGCGGTGGTCATTGGAGTGTTTAAAGTCTGGTGGAGTTTCTACCAACGAGAATACTGATGATGCTGGTGAAGCAAAGACTCCAACAAGCTCCTTGCATGACAATGTTACCGCCCATCTGGCCAAGGTGAACATTGAGGACGCAACAGATGATGACAATGATGATGTGTCCAGGAAAACAGCTACACTGGTGTTTTAGATAGTAAAGATCAAAGTACATCGTCTATGTCAATGGAGTTACCAGTAAGTGGGGAAAACATGGTTAGTATTGAGGCTAACAATGGCTCAACTGACACCGATGCTTTAATGATTAAAAGGAAGTACACTGTTGATGTCCTGCGATGTGAGAGCTTAGCTTCACTTGCTCCAGCAACACTGGAACGGCTATTTCTCCGCGACTATGACATTATTGTGTCAATGGTTCCTCTTCCTTCTTCATCAGTTCTTCCTGGTCCTTCAGGCCCAATTCATTTTGGTCCACCCTCTTATTCCTCAATGACACCTTGGATGAAGCTAGTATTGTATACTGCAGGCCATTGTGGACCATTATCTGCTGTTTTCACGAAAGGACAGCGCTTCAGATTGCTGCCGGAACCGTTAGCTGGTTGTGAAAAGGCACTGATATGGTCTTGGGATGGCTCTGTGGTTGGTGGGTTAGGAGGGAAGTTTGAAGGGAATTTGGTCAAGGGCAATCTACTCTTACACTGCTTGAACTCAATGTTGAAACATGCTGCTGTGTTGGTGCAACCGCTTGGCATAAATGATCTTAGCGCATCAGGAAACCTTGTCACTGTGGATATCCCTCTACCCCTGAAGAATGATGATCATTCAATTGCATCTGTGGTAGCTCAATCTAATTTGCCAAAGGATCAGGTCTTTAATGTTACCTCAGTACTGAAAGACCTATCCAGTAAATTTGAGTTGACCACACTTGGCTACCTTCGTTTACTAAGACTTAACAGGCTTGTTGAATTGGATAGCTTTCATCCTGAAGATGCAAGTTACCAGTGGGTGCCCTTGAGTTTGGAGTTTGGAATTCCTTTGTTCAATCCAAACTTATGTGAGAGGATTTGTGAAAGGGTTGTTGCTTCCGGTATACTTCAGAAAGATGATCTCACTGAACATTATGATGTGATGCAAAATGTTAGAAGGCGGCTAAGAGGACTTTGTAGTGAATATCAAGCAACTGGTCCGGTGGCAAGGTTATTTAACAAGAGGGGAAGCTCAAGGGATTTACCTCGCACTTTAATCAATAGTATTAGTAGCAGATGGAATCCAACTGATGATCATTCAACGCCAACCAACAGAGGAGCCCCCAGTCAACACGAGAGGCTAAAATTAGCTGGTCGACAGAGATGCCACACAGAAGTTGTGGGCTTTGATGGGAGCACTATCAGGTATTAGTTAATTTGCTCATTCTTTGGATATTATGATTTCCTGACATATATTTCATATGATCCTTCTTATCTTAATTCATTGGTGGCTAATGTTCTGAACCTCAAAAGGTCATATGCCCTTTCTCCGGAGCATGATGAGGCTACCACCATACCAATCTCTGACGAGCAATCATCCACCCATGAGGGAAAACCAGATCCAGAAGATGCAGACAGCACATATGTACTCTTACCAGGAGTGAACCTTATATTTGACGGGGTTCAGTTACATCCCTTCGATATTGGTGCTTGCCTTCAAGCGCGCCAACCTCTTTGGCTGATAGCCGAGGCATCAACAGCTTCATCAACCTTTATATGATGTGTTCATGCGGCAGTCTCGTTTTCACTCCAGTATCTCCGTCTATGGAGGTGATCAGAAATTCAGAACTGAAAAGCTGCAACTAATGCTCCTAAAAAGGCTGATTTCGTCAATCCTGACTTTGAGGATTCTTTGTGGGAATATTTTGCTGTACAAAGGGTTTGTTGATGTTTGATGTGCAATGTGATGATTTTCATATGAACTGACCGCACAGTTCTCATCCGCTCGGAGAATGTATTTGTGGAGGCCATCCATTCGCTTCATTTGTAAGTGCATGTTCTTAAGCTTTGTTTTTTGTGGTAAGATTCGGACTCTGAGATTCAAAGTTTATGAGAATTTTGGAGAATTCTAATCTCTGTTTTTTTATTGGAGCTGTTTGATTCATAGGAATTTTCGAGTATTATAATTCTAAAGATTTTTTTTTCTGTGGGTCATTTTATCTGTAGGCTTTTTGAGTTTATTTGCACTCTCTTTTACAGAAAACGTAAAAGACTTCTTTGCTGTTTGATATAACTATCTTTCACAGGAGACTTTCATGTTTTTTGTTTTGTTTTGTTAGAAGATCTAACTTTATTGATCAGTTAAACAGAGTACATCAGATTGAAAAATGTAAAATTACGTGTGAGCAACAAAGATTCTGGCTAAACTAAAAGCATAAAAATCTTTCAACATCGACATCCGGATATTCCTCCAAGAACAAGGTGACCAAATCACAGAAGACAAAACCTGTATAGGTTGCATTAACCTTATTTTTTTAAGCTGTGAGAACATAATATTGTTGAACGTGTCGTGGCTGGGGACACATCCCTTGCAAGGTAACTTGTTGAACAGCTGACTGACGGCCACATTGCTTGAGAAATACTTCACGAACACCAAAGAACAAAGAATGAGAAAACTTGACACCACCGCCAAGATTGGCGGAAAGAAGACACGATAAACCGACAGATCTAGACCCGACTATCTGTGGAAACAAAACACCACAGGCTCACCAATGTCAGCCTTGCCGGCCATGGCCGTAGCACCAGGACGGAGATGGAACCGCTGGTCTCTTATTCTACGCGACGCCAAAATCTCCATCTATATGTCGCCATCAACACAAACCTAATAATAAAGAAAAATAAAATGTAGATGTAGATCCGGAGTTCCCTCGTCTCCAGGCGCCGAATCGGCCACTGGAGATGAGGGGGCCGATGGCGGCTTAGGTTTTCTGACTCACTAGTAGCGGACCAGGAAACTTCCATGTGACTATGTGAAGCTATATTGATTGCAGGATTTCTCCTGATCAGAATGGGAATGGGTCTACGGTCCCATTGGGTAACTGGCACGGCCCAAACTTTTAAGCCCTATGGGTCTTGTGGCAGGCCTGATGTGGGAATCGGGCAACGGAGCCAACCACCACGAACCCAACGGGGAAGCAGGTCGTCTCCACCTAAGGATGACTCCAACGGGACGACGCATCGAGTCCGCGCACCTCCGTTCCTGTCCGTGGAGACCAAAAACACGGCCCAACGGGGCGACGCAAACGGATCGCGGTCTGTTTTTTGGTCCGCCGCGACCCATTCTTGGCCCAAATTTGGGCCACCGATGCGTCGGCCGCGGACGCGAGCGGAGCGCTTTTGTGTCCTGCCCTAGTCCGCCCCTGGCACGCAAATCAGACCATTCCCCACCTCAACCTCCTCCTCCTCTCTCGCCCCTCTCGCCGCCACCGCGCCGTCGCTCCCTCGATTTGGCACTGCAGGCCATTCCGGGGACGCCGTCTGCTGCTCCTCTTCCCCGCCGTCACCGGAGCAGCTTCCTCCCCGCGACGGCCGGTGAATCTTGCGGCCATCTCTCTCGCAGCGCCCGCGACACACACACCGCCCACAAGGTGTTCGGCCGTTCGCCCCGGAAAGAACTCAGGTACGAACTCGGCCATGGATAGCTCGGATGAGTGGTACTACAGGAACTACATCCTGTACAACCCGTCATCATCGGACGATTCCTCCGACGATGAGAGTGACGGCCTGGTTGCCACCCTCATCGTCAACGAGTACATAAAGAGGATGCGGCCGGTGTTCCGAGGGTCGTTGCCGGGCCGTTCTCCTGCTCTGGACCGGAACCGGAGAGCTGGCCAAATCCAGCTGTATGGGGACTACTTTCGTCCCCATAACCCACGTATCCTCCCAAGGTTTTCCGGCGCCGTTTCCAGATGAGGAGATCTTTGTTCAACCGTATCCGGTTGGGGGTGATGCATTTTGATGATTATTTCATATGCAAGCCCGATGCATGTGGTACCCTCGGCTTCTCGTCGTACCAGAAGTGCACCGCCGCCGTTCGCATGCTTGCATATGGAATTGCCGGTGATCTTGTGGACGAGTACGTGCGGATGAGTGAGTCCACGTGCCTAGAAGCAATGTACAAGTTTTGCAGGGGCGTGGTGCAGGTGTTCGACCAGGAGTACTTGAGGGAGCCCAATGCCGCGGACATGACCCGGCTCTTGGCCATCAACGAGGCCAGAGGCTTCCCTGGGATGATTGGCAGCATAGATTGTATGCACTGGGAGTGGAGGAACTGCCCATTTGCTTGGCAGGGGTAGTACAAGGGCCATGTTGGGGCGTGCACGGTCGTGCTTGAGGCCGTGGCATCACAAGATTTGTGGATTTGGCACTCGTTTTTTGGCATGGCCGGCTCGCACAATGACCTCAATGTGCTGCAGCGGTCTCCGGTGTTCAACAGGCTCTCCAATGGACTGGCACCCCAGGTGACCTATGAGATCAATGGTCACGAGTATGACAAGCCTTACTATCTCGCTGATGGGATTTACCCTACATGGACTACATTTGTCAAGACCATCTCCAATCTCGATGATGAGAAGAAGAAGAGGTTCGCCAAGGAACAAGAGAGTGCTAGAAAGGATGTGGAGCGTGCATTCGGTGCCCTGCAGTCACGATGGGCTATTGTTCGCCACCCTGCTAGGACATGGGACAAGGACCAACTATGGGAGGCGATGACTGCTTGTGTGATCATGCACAACATGATCGTGGAGGATGAACGCGATGAGGGCATGCATGATCAGGCATGGCAGTTTCAGGGTTAGTTGGTTGAGCCCCAGGGACCGTCCACATTTGCTCAGTTCTTCGACTTCCACCGTGATGTTCGTGAGAAGTTGTCTCATCTTCGGCTCCAAAATGATTTGGTGGAGCATGTCTTGCAGCACTACGGTAACTAGTAGTTCCAGTTGATGAACTATTGGTCTTTATATTTATTTGGTTTGTAAGACTATGCATTTGTGAAACAAATTGTATTATTTGGCGAACTATTTGGATTGTATTATTTGTATTGTAGTATTTGGATTGCTATATGTTTTGTTATAATGTATTATTTTGCTTGCAATGTGATCGATCAAAAACCCTGGCCGAAAATGATCAAAAACCCTGGCCGGGCAGACTCAATGCGTCGGCCCGTTGGGTCCAGTGGCCGGAAAGGGGCGGACATGGGCCGAACGCGCGTCCGTTCCCCGACGCAAACGGACAAAACGCGGACCAAACGCGCGTCCGTTTGCGTCGCCCCGTTGGAGTCATCCTAAGTTTCTCCTGCTACCATAGAAGTACCTTGGCACCGGCGCCGAAGTCTTCACCTACTGATGCCTTTGAAGGCTATATCCTCTGCCCCTAGTCCCCTTCAGTCGCCACTTCTCAAGGGCCATGGCCCAAGCTAGAAATGCTCCATACGGGAAAATTCAGAGAAATAATAGGGAAATTTAGAGATGAGGGCCAAGCCGTCAAGCCGCGGAGGTCTTAGGGTTAATATAATCGAAAATATTCGATAGATACATCTAGGGTTACAATCCTCAGCTTAAATAGCTCTGATGTAGTGGAGATTAGAAGGGAAAAATATAGAAGTAATAGACTGACGACGTCAACTTCAGAGACGAGGTAGAAAGCGACGTCGTCCCCATGCCGCTGCTGCCTCTGGCGTGGACCGCGGTGGCGGTGGGCCCGAAGCCAAAGGCGAAGGGGATTGGTGGTTCGTGGCGGAGAGGTTCCTTGGGGCGGCTGGGGCGCCAATGGTGGAGCTCGCCTGCGCGCGGCGATCGGGGCGGCGCCCCTGGCCGTGCTGTGGAAACTGCTTCCCCTTCGTTGTCCACGCGCGGGGGAGCCCCTACTCCATCTTGGTGGTGGGTGGAGGCGGAGGATCGTGGATCTGGGATCCCGCTCAAATCCGTCATCAGCTCGGCTTTGGTCTCTCGACGACGCGTTGGGGGCGCGGGAGCTGCTGGGGCTTGTGGACCAGTTGACCGGTGGGGAGCGAGTGACGGTACCGAACGAAGGCTTGCTCCTTTTGTCAGCCTTCTTCATGAAGGCGTTCGTGGTACTCAACTCGTCTTCCCCGTCCACGCTCCGGGGGAACCCTCGATTCGGGTTCTCCCGATCGGACGATGTTGGAGTCTTGCCATCATGTCCCTCCTGAGGGCATCGTTCATGGAGTTGAACTAAGCTGGAGGGACCAATGAGGAGTAGGCGGTGGTGTTCATGGCGGTGGTGCGCTCTCTCTTGATGGTCACGACGCTCGAGCTTATACGAAAGGGCTGGAAGCTCTCCTCTGAAGACGACTAACGGCTCAGGCTAGTGATGGGGAAACTTCTCGGGTGTCGACTCGGCTACGTGACGCCCTTCGATTACACTGTTGGCTATTGTACAAAGCCTCGGCGGCGCATGACTCTTCGTCAGGTGGACTCGGCGATTTGTTTCCTTCGGCTGGTCCAACACCATCGTGGCTAATCTCAGTTGATTGAAGCTTTTCTTCTACGACGGTGAAGCTACTCGTGCACCAACATCCAACGTTAATCGGAAGACGATGAGTGGTGAAGGCCCTCCCTGCGGGGTTGTTGCTTTGTGTCATGATCTTCTAGCCATGTTGTTGTTCTAGCTTGTTTCTTTCTAGCTTGTGTCCTTCTGTAACTTCGCCGACATTTGTCCCGGCTCCCTCTTAATGGAAATGGAGCAAGGCTGGCTGCCTTCCTAAAAAAAGGTAGAAGGCGACGTTGGCGGCTTGGTGCGATAAACAATCACCCGCCACTTGAATGACATCCCTATTTTATAACTCGAACGAGTATCACTACTTCTCAGCCGTTGGATAGCTGTTTCAGGAATTATCCAAATAACCTCAGATCATGACAATTGCCTCCCTCTTGAGATTATACTTGTCCTCAACTAGGAAGTCCTCCCGTATGTTCACTCATCTGATGTATCCCTTGTTGTGCCTCGAATCGTGGGAACACCTTTCTAATGAAATCTATGTTTTCCCAATTAAATGTTCCATCAGGTCAATTCACCCATCTGATCAACCATTGAATGACATGCTCATCATTGTTTCTATTCGCAACCTTTTTTATATAATTTTAGCAAGGTAAACTTTGATATTACCATCTTGGTCAATGAGTTGTAGGTTGGGGGTTGGGGACAACTTTGGCTCCTATATGCTTCTTGAGGTTACTGACATGAAAGATGGGATGCAATTGGCACCCTTTTGTAATAGCTTGTAAGCTACTTTCCAACCTCTGGATAAGACCCTGATGGTCCAAGCACCTCGAATGTGACTTGATTGATCTGTACAAACGCAAAGAGGTGTGCCTATAAGGCTGTATCTTCAGATATACCATGTCTCCTTCTGCAAACTCTCAGTCTTTCCTCTTCTTATGAGCATATCTTTTGATTATGTCACATGCCATTGCCAAATTCTCCATGATTACTTCAGTAGCTTGTTGTCTCTGCTGAAATAAATCTTGCACTTCCTCATTAGGATCATCGGGTAGTACCACTTATGTTACTTGTGGGGATGGCTTGTTGTATAGAGCGAGTAAAGGTTACATTCTCACAGATGTATGATAAATATTATTGTACAACCACTCTGCAAGTGGTAACCAATGCACCCATTTTTAGGTTTTGTAAATGTCATGCACCTAAGGTATTTCTCCAGGCACTTATTCACTCTCTATGTCCAGCCATCTGTTTTAGGGTGATCAGATGTACTTAAATTCATTCTCACTCCCAAGGCATTGAGAAGCTCAGTCCAGAGTCAACTAGTGACCTATTAGTGATTAGCTGCTTGCATTCCATGTAGCTTGTATAGTTGGTCAAATACTAGTTTTGCCACATTTCTGACAGTGTAAGGATGACTCAAAGCAATTAAATGTGAATATTTTGCCAACCTGTGAACAATCACCAATATGACATCCTCCTTCTGAGTTAGGCATGCCTTGTTAAAATCCAAGGAAATGTGGCTCCAAGTAGCATCTGGTATCTTCAATGGTTGTGACAGTCCTTGGTATGGTTTATGTTCTGCCTTTTTTATCTGGCAGATGGCACACTGTTTAACAAATGCAAATGTATCATTTTTTAAATCCAAACCAATGTAGATTCTCCTGAGTGCCCTCCCAAGCAGTTAAGAAAGGAGGTGAATATTTTCTGTGTGAGTTCTGCATCCCTTCCAATAACAATCTTGTTGTTATAGCTCAAATTCCACTCCCGAGAGGGTAGTTCGGTTCTGCACTTGGATCCACTTTTAACTTTGCAGACAGTTCTTAACAACAATTATCTCCAGTGTAGCTATAAATAATCTCGGCCATCCATTATGGAATGGCCATGGCAGTTTCACTGATATATTTCCTTGAAAGGGCATCAACTACCTTAGTTTCTCTACCCCTCTTCTACTCCACTTTGTAATAGCCTAAAAGTTTGATTAGCACTTTATGCTATATCCTATCTGCAAGCCTTTGTTTTTGTATATATTTAAGACTCTGTTGGTTTGTCCTTATAATTAAGTTAGAGCTAGCAAAGTGGTGTTTCCAATTCTCTAGTGCTTCAAAGATTGTCAATGACTCTTTGTGATAGGTGGATGCCCAACTGCCTTTGGTCCAATTTCTTTACTCATGTAAGCTAGAGGCCTCTGGTTCTACATAGCACAACTCTAATTCAAAATCATTGGCACCAGCTTCCAAAACAAAAGGCTGGGAGTTATCTACTAAGTGTGACTGTATGAAGGTTTGAAGCTCTAAGGTCCCCACTAATCACAATCGTTGGCCCTCATCCCGCATTGGAGCATGGCGTTAGTATCTTTCGGTAGTGCTAGGACACGTGCTGTGGTCATAATTAGCTTCAGATTGTCAAAAACCTTTTGCTACTCCTCTCCGCATACTAACCCATTTTCTCGAGGGCTATAAAAAAGGAGCTTACAAATTATACCATAATGTTGTGTACATATCCTATAACAACTAGTCAAGCCTATGAATCCTCTGATTTATGTGACATTCATTGGAACTAGCTAATTGCTCATTACTTATATGTTAACTTGATCAGTTGGCACTCTCTTTTTGCTAATGATGTGGCTCAAATACTCCACAGGCTGTTGGCCAAACTCTTCTTTGCAAATAATTGGTGTGACTTGAGGTTTTATAGTACTATTGACAAGTGTTCCTAGTGGTCTTAAAGATTCTTGCTAGACAACCATACCATAAAAAAACACCAATACAAACTTCCTGGTATACTAACCCAATACATTGTTCATAATAAGTGATTAAAAGGTGGCAAGGGCATGACCACAAATTCTTATTGTCCCAAGTGAGTACTAAATGCAGTTTCGTTTACATCGGGCTTGCTCATCCCACTTGGTGATGTCCATACCTAAGATCAATCTTGGAAAACCACTTGGCTGCATTTAGTTCATCTAGCAGATCCTCTTTTACTAGGATAGAACTTGTTCGTAATGGTGTTCCGATTCAAATGGCTGTAGGCCATCCATTTTCCTCACTGATGACCCACAAGTGCAGGGGATCGCGACAGTCTTCGTGTGAAGTATTTCAACCCAAATTTATCGATTTGACAAAAGGGGAGCCAAAGTATGTTTATGTGTCTTAGCATTTGAGTTGTCAATTCAACCATACCTGAAAGTGATCTTGCTGCACAAAATTTATTAGTAGAAACGGTGATATGATGGTAGTGGAGAATTGGTAACAGCAGTAGTAACAGAGTAATAGTAACAAGAGCAATATACAGTAAAAACAACAATAATAATAGTAAAAGATGGACCGGGGTTCATAGGATAACCAGAGGTATCTCTCCAAACAAAAGAACAAATGTTGGGTGAACAAATCATAGTTGGGCAGTTGATAGAATTGAACTAATTCATGATAGAGCATTATGTTCATCAATCATAAGTAGACTGTATTCCGAATATAGTTCTAACTACTTGCAATCAGAATTCGTACACCATCTTCTGTCCTACCCTCCCGTTTCAGCGGGGCCAATAAAGGAACATACGATAATTAAGGTACTCATTTTGCAAAGCACCAGAGCAAAGCATTAACACTTAATGAACACATGTAATCCTCAAGTTACAGCCTTTCCCTTTGATATCCCAATCATGTCACCTTGGGGTCTCCTGTTTCTGACAAGTAACATGTGCATACAACTTGCATATAAGATCCAAGACATTAGTTATATTCATGCAAACAGAAAGTGTTCAGATCTAAAATCATGGCACTCGGGCACGAGTGACAAACATTAAGCATAACAAAGTCATAGAAGCAACAAATTCACGAACATAGTGGATAATAGGCATTAAACCAAACTGATCATAATGTAAACATTCATGATATCCCAACAAACACAACATCGCTTACATCTGATAAATCTCAATCATGTAAGGCAGCTCATGAGGTCATTGCATTGAAGAACATGGGAGAGAGACTACCATCTAGCTACTTCTATGAACCCGTAGTCCATGGGGAACTACTCACACATCGTCATGGAGGCAGCACAGTGGATGAAGATGGCTCTGGAGGTGGATCCCTGTCCCGGCAGGGTGCAAGAACAGGACCCTGAAACCCCCTAAATTAGGGTTTCAGATGGCAGCGGTTCTCTGTATTGTTTCTGAAAAAATCCTCCAGGGTCCGAGTGTTTTAGGCCAGGAGGTATTTTATAGGCAAAGGAGGTGGCCGAGGCGATGCCCAGGGAGCCTAGGCAGGTGGTCGGCGTGGGTCCCACCTGGACCGCACCTGGCACATGCATGGGCCTTCAGGTGGCCCTCGCGTCGCCCTTTGGTTCTGTGCTGTATTTCCTTCGATAAAAAAATCTCCGTAAATTTTGGTCCAATTCCGAGAATATTTTCTTACTAGCTCTTCTGAAATACAAAAATCGGAGTTGTTAATAGGTTAGTTCATGAAATGCCACAAAATGATATTAAATCATTACATAGTTTAAAAAACCGGACCGGACCACCGGTTGAACCGGAAAAAACCGGAACCAGAGCCATCACCGGTCTGTTTAGCGCACTAGACCGTCCCCGCCAGCGAAACGGGAAAAACGGACGAACCGCGGTTAGACCGACGGTTTCGCGGAAAATCGGACGTTAACAGACCGCCGGTCCGACCAGAAATGCCATCCTCGCGCCAGAAAAATAATATGCGCGCGACAAGGATCGAACCTGGGACCTCCCGTGCGCGCGGAGGCAGTACTACTACGCTAGCCACAAGACCTGATGAAGGTTCGTGTCAATGTACTACGCGTATGATTTAAATATATTTAATTTTTCCAACATATTATTAATATTTCTTTGTTATTTTATATTTAAAAAACCAGCAAGCGAACCGAGAAAACAGCCGGTCTAACCGGTGAACCACGAACCGAGACCCTCACCGGTTCGATCGCCGGTCCGGTTTTTTAAACTATGAATCATTATATAAGTATGTAACAATAATATAAAAGTATCATGGAACAATAAAAAATTATAGATACGTTTTGGACGTATCACTCACCAAGATGGCAGGAGAGGAGAGGGGACTGAAATTGTGCCTGATAACCTATGCTCTCAGAAATCGATCAATGATTTCTTCCGTAGCATCTTTCTGGTAATGAGGTAGGTTGTAGGGTCTAATGTTCACTGGTTTGGTGCCTTTCTGAAGGGTTATTGCACGATCACACTCCCTACTAGAAGGAAGTAGGTTCCTCAAAGTTCAATGAACCGATGAAATACTTCATGTTAAAGTACAGTAGCTATGTTGCTATTGTCAATCTGTATGTTTGATCAAGTTTAGTCTCACCACTGTCCTAAAACTCTCTTCTTCTTGGCCTTAGGCAATTTGGATTCAGGAATTAGGTAGTGCTTCTTGTGAAATTCATCTGTAAATTGCATTGTCCCTTCCCATAATGTTTGATTGACACACCCTTGCATTCTTTTCTAAAGTCAAACTCTACTAGACTATGCACTAACATCCAGTCTCTTCCCAGTGATATCATATCCTTTAAGGAGATGGCTTTGAAGTTTGTGGTAATTTTATGCCCTTGTATCATATAGGGACACCCTTGCATTGTGATTTGTTGATTATCTCTTCATCATTAGCTACTATGACTATCATGTCACTAGCACTAGCTTTGCTGAGTGGTAACTGGTGTCTGATAGCAAATCTAGAGTCTATAAATGTTCTAGTGCTTCCTGTGTCCACCAGTGTTGTTGTGCCATTGGTTATTTCTATCTATGCTATTAGTATAGAAGTATTCACAAGGGCACCAGTACACTGCACTGCATGCATTGACAGTTGTGCAGTGTCTGCGGATTTGACCTCCCCTGTTTTTTCCTTGCTCCCTTACATTTTCAAAGTTTTTTTGTTGGAAGGCTAGCTCATTGTTTTCATCATCTTCTAAAGTATTCATGGTCTTGATTTTCTTGTTCATTTTACAGTGATTTTTGTGTCCTAGGAACCATTTTTGGTACCTAAAGCATTTGTCACTCTTTTGACCCGCACCACTATTTCTAGTATTGTTTTCAAGGGGGTGTTATTTCCCTTCACTACCTTGTAGTCTTGTACCCAGTTGCTATTTTGCTAGTGTTGCTCTTGTAGTGTCCACTGAAATTCTTCTATGGAAAGGGATTAAAACTGTTATTTTCTGGTGTTCCAAATTCCAGCGGTAGTACCGCTGGGTTAAGCGGTACTACCGC
Source organism: Poa pratensis (assembly GCA_947311845.1). Taxonomy (NCBI): domain Eukaryota; kingdom Viridiplantae; phylum Streptophyta; class Magnoliopsida; order Poales; family Poaceae; genus Poa; species Poa pratensis. The sequence goes on along the minus strand of CAMZMU010000110.1, from coordinate 3,033,145 downwards.
TAAGAGCTACCGCCACCGCTACCGCCTCCGCTACCGCTGAAATGACCGTCTGACGCGCTTGTCCGGTACCACTGGTACCGCTGGCGTACCGCCGCCGGTACCGCTGAGGTGGGAAGAGACGAACCAGCCCACCCCAGCGGTAGTACCGCTGGGTTAAGCGGTACTACCGCCGAGGTGGGATTGATTCCGGGTTGGACTGCAGCCGACCTAGGGTTTGATGCTTCTATTTATTCCTCTTGTAAGCCGCCGTTTTGGGGTAAGCCACACATTGTAAACCCACGGCGTTTGTAACCTCACCCGATATAGTGAAGTATTGCTGGCTGGCGCCCGTGGTTTTTTCCTCTCCTTTGTTTGGAGAGGTTTTCCACGTTAAATCTCGTGTCCCCTTTGGTTTGATCGTTCCGCTCTTCGTCGTTTCTTTGCTATCGTTTACAACAAGTGGTATCAGAGCCCTGTTTCAGATCTGTTTTCAGATTAGGGTTTTGGATGGCATCGATGAAGTTCGATCTACCGGCGCTGGACTACAAGACGAGATTTTCGCTGTGGCAGGTCAAGATGCGTGCGATCCTCGCACAGTCCAATGATCTTGACGAGGCGCTGGAGAAATTCGGCGACAAGGATGCGGCGGCATGGACCGCCGATGAGAAGCGGAAAGACCGTAAGGCTTTATCGCTTATTCAACTTCATCTATCTAATGATATTCTGCAAGAAGTACTCCAGGAGAAAACCGCAGCGGCACTGTGGGCTAAGCTGGAGTCGATCTGCATGTCCAAAGATCTCACCAGCAAGATGCATGTGAAGATGAAGTTGTTCACGCACAAGTTGCAAGAAGGTGGTTCGGTAATGAATCACTTATCGATCTTTAAGGAGATCGTTTCTGACCTAGTGTCGATGGAGGTAAAGTACGATGATGAAGATCTAGCACTTTTACTTCTATGCTCGCTGCCAAATTCCTTTGCAAATTTTCGTGATACCATACTGTTAAGCCGTGATGAACTAACCACCGCGGAAGTATATGAGGCCCTGCTTGCCAGGGAAAAGATGAAAGGTATGGTACAGAAAGAGGAGTCGTCGTCCTCCAAGGGCGATGCTTTGCAGGTCCGAGGGAGGCCTGAGCAGCGAGATAACCACTACCACAACAACAACAGAGACAAGAGCAAGGGTGACAGAGGTCGCTCAAAGTCTAAAGGCCGTGACAAGTTCTGCAGGTATTGTAAGAAATCTAATCATGTCATTGATGATTGTTGGAAGTTGCAGAACAAGGAGAAAAGAAAAGGTACTTACCAACCGAAAAATAATGAAGGTAATGATACCGGTGAGGCTTCTGTTGTTGATGGTAGTTCTGATGGCGATGCCTAGCTGTTTTAGCTGCATGTGTTTCTCGTCAGGATGAATGGATTCTAGATACTGCATGTTCTTTTCATATTTGCTGTAACAAAGATTGGTTCAGTTCTTATGAGTTAGTGCAGACTGGAGATTTCGTGCGTGTGGGGAACGACCAGCAATGCAACATTGTTGGCGTTGGTTCCGTTCAGGTCAAGACACATGACGGTATGACACGCACGCTGACGGGAGTGAAACACATACCAACCATGGCAAGAAATTTGATCTCGCTCAGTACCCTTGACTGTGACGGGTACAAGTACAAAGGAGGAAATAAACTCCTAAAGGTATCAAAAGGTTCTCTCATAGTTATGGTTGGTGATATGAATTCTGCTAAGTTATATGTTCTTAGAGGTAGCACGTTATCTGGTACTGTTGCTGCTGTTTCTCATGATGACGCTAGTAAAACTAACCTTTGGCATAAGCGTCTTGGACATATGAGTGAACTTGGTATGGCAGAATTGATCAAGAGAGACTTGCTGCAAGGATGCAGTTTGGGTAAGATGCAGTTCTGTGAACACTGCATTTTCGGTAAGCACACAAGAGTTAAGTTTAATGCTTCTGTCCACACCACCAAAGGTACACTTGATTATGTACATGCTGATGTTTGGGGGCCATCTCGTAAGCCCTCTTATGGTGGTGCTCGTTATATGCTTACCATTATTGATGATTACTCTAGAAGAGTTTGGCCTTATTTCATGAAAAATAAGGATGATGCGTTTGCTGCTTTTAAAGAGTGGAAAGCTATGATTGAAAGGCAAACAGAAAGGAAGGTGAAATTACTTCGTACTGACAATGGTGGCGAATTTTGTTCGAATGCCTTTAATGATTATTGCAGGAAAGAAGGCATTGTCAGGCACCTCACCATCCCGTACACGCCTCAGCAGAATGGTGTAGCGGAGCGGATGAACAGGACCATCATCTCCAAGGCTCGCTGCATGATCTCCAACGCTCGCATGAGTAAGCGTTTTTGGGCTGAGGCGGCTGCCACCGCCTGCTACTTGATAAACAGGTCACCATCTATTCCCCTCGACAAGAAAACTCCCATTGAGGTATGGTCAGATTCTCCTGCTGATTATTCACAGCTTAAAGTTTTCGGCTGCACTGCTTATGCTCATGTTGATAATGGAAAGTTAGAGCCGAGAGCTATTAAGTGTGTGTTCATTGGTTATGGTTCGGGTGTAAAAGGATACAAGTTGTGGAATCCCGAAACTAGCAAGGCATTTATGAGCAGGAGTGTTGTTTTCAATGAATCTGTTATGTACTTTGATAAGTTGTCCTCAGATGTTTTGCCAGATTTTTCTGAGGAGCAGGTTCGTGTCGAGGTGGAGCACTCTGTTGAAAAGAAAATGTCACTGTTGACAATGATGGTGCTGCTACTTCAGATGATTCTGATCCTGATTCTGCTGGTTCTGATGATTCTGTTCTTCTGATTCTGATAATAATAATGTTCAGAACTCACCCCCTGTTTTGCAGCCACAACAGTCTATTGCTGCTCGTAGGAACAGGAGGAATTGTGGTCCTCGACCACGTTTAATTGAAGAGTGTAACATTGTTGATTATGCTCTGAGTTGTGCAGAACAGGTGGAGCACGGACATGAGCCGTCCACCTATACTGAAGCTATTGGTTCCGGTGACCGCGAGAAGTGGCTTGCTGCTATGCAAGAAGAAATGCAGTCACTCGATAAGAATGGCACATGGGAAGTTGTGCGCTTGCCTAAGAAAAAGAAGGCAGTCCGCTGTAAGTGGATCTTCAAGAGAAAGGAGGGTTTATCTCCTAGCGAGCCTCCGAGGTTTAAGGCAAGGTTAGTTGCAAAAGGCTTCAGTCAAATTCCAGGTGTTGATTATAATGATGTTTTCTCTCCAGTTGTTAAGCATAGTTCAATTCGTACATTCTTTGGTATTGTTGCTATGCGTGATCTTGAGCTTGAGCAGTTAGATGTAAAGACTGCGTTTCTGCATGGAGAGTTGGAGGAGGAGATATACATGGACCAGCCAGAAGGGTTCATAGTGCCTGGTAAGGAGGATCTTGTGTGTAAGTTGAAAAGGTCCTTATACGGTTTGAAACAATCTCCTCGTCAGTGGTATAAAAGGTTTGATTCTTTTATGTTGTCACATGGCTTTAAGAGGTCTGAATTTGATAGCTGTGTGTACATTAAGTTTGTTAATGGATCACCTATATACCTGTTATTATATGTTGATGATATGTTGATTGCTGCCAAGAGCAAGAAAGATATCGCTGCTCTCAAGTCACAGTTGAGTAGCGAGTTTGAGATGAAGGATCTTGGTGCTGCTAAGAAAATTCTAGGTATGGAGATTACCCGTGACAGAAATTCTGGTTTGTTGTTTCTTAGTCAGCAAAATTACATTAAGAAAGTTCTTCATCGTTTTAACATGCATGATGCAAAGTCTGTTAGTACTCCTATTGCTCCTCACTTTAAATTGTCAGCTGAACAATGTCCTAGTACGGATGAGGATTTTGAGTACATGTCTAGAGTTCCATATTCTAGTGCTGTTGGTTCTTTAATGTATGCCATGGTTTGCTCACGTCCAGATTTATCATATGCTATGAGTTTGGTTAGTAGATATATGGCTAATCCTGGTAAAGAACATTGGAAGGCTGTTCAGTGGATTTTCAGGTACCTTCGTGGCACATCCAATGCTTGCCTCAAGTTCGGCAAGACTGATGAGGGACTCGTAGGCTATGTGGATTCAGATTTTGCTGCCGATTTGGATAAGAGGAGATCCCTCACAGGTTATGTGTTCACGCTTGGTGGTTGTGCCGTGAGTTGGAGGGCAACGTTACAATCTGTTGTTGCCCAGTCTACCACTGAAGCAGAGTACATGGCTATTGCTGAAGCATGTAAAGAATCGGTTTGGCTGAAAGGTTTGTTTGCTGAGCTTTGTGGAGATGATACTTGCATTAACCTGTTTTGTGATAGTCAGAGTGCTATTTACCTTACCAAGGATCAGATGTTCCATGAGAGAACAAAGCACATTGACGTCAAATACCATTATGTGCGTGATGTTGTTGCAAAAGGTAAACTGAAGGTATGCAAGATAAGTACTCATGATAATCCTGCTGATATGATGACAAAGCCAGTTCCTGTTACTAAGTTCGAGCTTTGCTCGGGCTTAGTTGGTATCACTGTCTAGCCCAAGAGGCTATTTGGCGCCGAAGGTGTTTCTTTGTTGTTTTCAGGATGAAGTTCTCTTTCATGCTACAAGATGGAATTTGTCTCAAGGTGGAGTGTTATTTTCTGGTGTTCCAAATTCCAGCGGTAGTACCGCTGGGTTAAGCGGTACTACCGCTGAGAGCTACCGCCACCGCTACCGCCTCCGCTACCGCTGAAATGGCCGTCTGACGCGCTTGTCCGGTACCGACTGGTACCGCTGGCGGTACCGCCGCCGGTACCGCTGAGGTGGGAAGAGACGAACCAGCCCACCCCAGCGGTAGTACCGCTGGGTTAAGCGGTACTACCGCCGAGGTGGGATTGATTCCGGGTTGGACTGCAGCCGACCTAGGGTTTGATGCTTCTATTTATTCCTCTTGTAAGCCGCCGTTTTGGGGTAAGCCACACATTGTAAACCCACGGCGTTTGTAACCTCACCCGATATAGTGAAGTATTGCTGGCTGGCGCCCGTGGTTTTTTCCTCTCCTTTGTTTGGAGAGGTTTTCCACGTTAAATCTCGTGTCCCCTTTGGTTTGATCGTTCCGCTCTTCCTTGTTTCTTTGCTATCCGTTTTATAACAAAAACCATAGCTACTATTCTCGAAGGGATAAGACTACCCATATACCTCCTGGCCAACCAGTAAGATTCATGTAGACTGTGAGGTCTCTGAACTCGTGTTGAGTTTTTGACATAATCATTTAGTCCATCCATAAAACTGTTAACAAAATAGTCCTCATACAATTTAGGGTTTCCTTTCCTAACCCCCTCAATATTTCCTCAAATTCATCAATGTAAGCATCAATAGTGTTAGTCTGCCGAATCTTGTAAGAAATACAGACTAAATCATACTCGAATATTTCTGCAAATCTCCTCTTAAATTTCCGGCTATCTTGTCCAAGTCACTTCATCAGTGTCAATACATGAGCCATCAAACCAAGTATCTGCACTGCCAACAAAAACACAAGGTGTCAACTTTCACATTTTGGTCTTCAGCTGTTTATGCTACTTTGAAGAATTTGGTGGGCTTCTTGTTCCACCGTTCAGCTTGGCTTCCATCAAATTATGGGAAATGCTTTTTTGGCCCTTCGGCAAACTGACTATGCTGAAAGGTTTATCCTTCCTGATTTAGAGCCATATTCCTTCTCCTAGCAGCTAGTCCTCTATTACTACAGTTATGATTTTCATGTTATGATCATGTTCTTCATATAGTGCAAGTCTTTGTTTATTACCAGGCCCATTTGCTCCTTCGTAGAATTCCCCCTGTTGTTGTACAAATTGGACTTGTCTTACCACTGTTGGTTGTCCTACATTTTTTGAGTGTTGTAAACCACTGGGTCCACTCTCACATCAGGGGCAAATGTAATCATGGGGCTACTTAGCAATTGAGGACCAAGATTTTACAAGTAGGGGTACAATGGTTCAGACTATAACAATGTACATGGCAGTACAAACCTTGTATTGGGCATCATAAGAGTCGAATGTGGTTTAGTCATGCACATTTGTATACTTTCAGTGGTGTTTGTAGTCACTTGCTGGCCAATTGTGTTCGAACAACGATTTTCCTGGCACATTGGATCTTCTATCAATATCCACTACCTGAAATCTAGGGTGTGGATTCCCAGACCATTAATCGAGTCAACATTTTAACAAGTTTGTCTAGATGTTTTCGGTTCTACCTTGTTCATTTTCTCACTAGTGTCAGCTTGGATGTTAGCAATTTCAAACTAGCCTTGTGCAAAATTCATCCAATTCTTTTGTACCTCAGCAACAAAACCTTCAAATTCTTCTCTAGTGATAGAAGGCTGCTCTGCTTCTCCTTCGCCACCAGCAAGTCTTGTATTTCACATCATCCAAAAGAGGATAAAAGATGTTGGAATTATGCCGTAGAGCATGACTCAAAAGAATTACATAGGTATTCATAAGTAGTGTAATAGTTCTTGAACCTACATCATGAAAGATATCATCGAATGCGTGATTCGATTGTGGAACTATGTACTATATGATGTTTGTTTTAAATTATCCCTAGTTAGTAAAAAGTTATGTGCACTCATAACTGAGACTAGTGTGCGAGTCGACTGATGCCCCGATTCCACTCGTCATGGGCACGGAGATGACAATCCGACTACATGGACTCGGCCAAATGAGTTTGGAGTTGGTTTGGCCCATTATGAGACACAATGAGCACGTTGTCATATGTTAATCTCATCAATGTATATATCATAATCCTCGGACCCAAGGTCCTTGTACGATTCAAGTTGTGTATTGGCCGACTTAAAGTGTATCAAACGCCTTTTATAACAGGATAGTTATAAAGGTAGATTTTAGGCTGACTGAGAAGCAAATTGTGTGACATAGCACCAAAATGAGATTTTGCTCCTCCAAGTTGTAGAGATGTTTCTGTTCCCACTCGAGTGATTGGATTCGGACAACATGGCCATGAGGCTATGTCAAGAGTTTTTAAGATAAAGAATGTATATTAATATCGCGGAGATACAAATTACACCCAGCCTCTGCAACAACGCAATAACCAAAGCTATTATGGATGCACACAGCCGAAAGACAATAAGAAGAAGAAATAAAAAGAAAAGTCCCGCTACAGAGTTACAGTCCTTGCAGCAGCCGCACAACCACCACCAAGACACCACCTGATGTCCAATTCTTCAAAAGCAGCGCCTTCAAGAAGAACAGTGCCATGCACAACCAATTAAGGCCAGACCTTGGGTTTTCACCCTGAAGATAGTCCCCGCTCTCAAAACAATGTCTTCAGCAAGACCATTGCCAGGCACAACCAATTAAGGCCAGACCTTGGGTTTTCACCCTGAAAGGTAGGACTTTGAACTTCACCTGTGATGTTGCCCCCACTAACATACCGCTGCTCCGCCTCCTGCAACTCCAAACAAGTTCCTCATCGCCGCAAAGCCTCCAATCACCATTTGCTAGTCCTTTAATCTCAGCTTTCATGACATTCCCCGCCTCTGCCTACACCATGGATTTGCCCATGATGACACAGAAGCAGAGCTTCACGCCGCTCCTCCGGCGTGACCGAATCCCTCCGATCCAGCAATCTCTAGGAATTAGCCCATGAAAGATCACCGACGGAGCCTTCCGAAACTCGACACTCTTGCCAGATCAAGGTACCGGCGTCAGGCAGATCTTCATATTGACGTGATTTGGAACCAAGGACCACCGCCTTTATTCGTAGGACCAATGTCGGGGGGCTACCCCCGGGTAGGGTCAAGGCTTGGCATAAAGATGAGTTTAAAGATATGCCGAGGTACGGAAAGGGCCGACCTACTTGGGCCTGGGTGAAACCGAGCTTCATCTTGACCTGAAGAGTATAAAGATCGACCTATCTTGGCCCAGAGGGGTCCGAGGTTTCCCGTTGGCATGGGCCGAGGTTCACTGTCCGAGCTATGGTCAGCCGACCTAATACCTCGGTGCTATGGTATATATGGTGAGTGCAGGAGAAGCTATTGGAAGGAAGTAACGTCCGAGGTGGTCGGATCTTACGTACAAGACCCGAGGTAAGGAGCGGGAGCAAGACCCGGGCTAACTGAGGCAGGAGGCCGTAGGTCGGAGGAGTCAATGCTCCTGTCACTTCTAGCCTGGTACAAGAGCGCCTGACGCGGGAGCGTCTGTCACGGAGCCTGGCAGAGGCGTGCCCCGGGTTCGGCGGGGCTGCACGTCTCTGACCGCTGACCACGCGAGATCCGGGGAAAAGGCTACGAGGTAGCACGGCGTGGCTATGTCCTGTCTCTGTCAGAGGAGACATGCTAGCTCTGCCGTTATGCAGCAGGGGATGGGCAGGCCATGTCTTGTCCCTGACAGGGTACATGATGACCGGTGCAGAGGCATGGCAACAGTGTTCAGCGAGGGGCACAACGGTAACTCGGCTGGCCTATATAGTGGGCTTCACCCCCTCCTGCTGAGGGACGACGGAAGATCGATCGAGAGAAAGAAAGAGAGAAAGGAACCCCGGAAACACCTCGGATAGCTCGGAGTGCCTTCTTCCTCCCGTGTAGCTCCATCTTTTACCTCAAGTTCTCACCATTGTATCATCATACAGCTCGAGGAGCAGCTTGTACTTGTCACTTTGAGCTATACACTGAGTAGGATAGTGCTGCAGTAGGGGTGTTACCTCCACAAGAGGGCCCCGAAGCAGGGTACATCGTGGTGTGCTTTGTGTTCTTGGTTTCTTGGTTTCTCGTTCGTGTTCTTGCGTGTTCTTGCGTGTGCACTTCTTGAGTGCATAAACCCTCCCCGGATTCCCCCAACGACCATTCGGCCCCATCTTAGCCATACCTATGGCATCTGCCGTGATCCCACCACGACAGTTGGCGCCCACCGTGGGGCAGATTGAGGCGTTGGAGGGAGTTTACATCCGGACGGGCTCAGGCGAGCGTGTTCTTTCCGGGCTTATCGCCAAGATCGGAGTTCACCTTCATCAGCGACAACGCGGGGTGTTTCGCCGGCAAGCCCTTCCCCGAGCATGGCTTCACCATGATGCTGGCAGCTTCGTCACCTACGTTGCTGTCGAGGTTGTTCGCGGTACCCGGAGCAGGTGCTCGTGGACGACGAAACTCCTCTCCTCGCGGCTTTAGGTCGGCGTATCACTCGCCCCGAGAGCTGCGTGGAGGTGATGATGACCGGTCCGGTTGATGCCGCTGGCAAAGTAGATGCCAGCAAATCCAAGCCGGCCGAGGTTGCTAAGGTGAGATCTGCAAAGCCCAGGCTAGAGAAAGAGCTGCCTGGTACCCCCGAGGTGCAGGGCCGAGGTGCGACCCTGGTAGAGATAGTGGAGACACTGGCAGACCCAGTAAATCCAGGAGTGGATGTAGTGGTGACTGTGGCCGACCTAGAGGCAAAGCGTGTCCTGTTGCAAAAGGAGGCTGTAGCAATGATACAGCTAGAGATGAGTTCAATAGAGATCTGCGTGAGTACAATGCAGCGAATGGCTTCACCCCGGTAGCAGTTGATACAAATAGGGGAGCCGAGGTGCGGCAGAGAGGCAAGGGGCTCAATGATGAGATAAACAGGGAGGCTCGACCTACCACCTCGGCTAGGAGTGAGAGTCGCGTGTCGACTGGAAGGCCGGTATATAGTTCCCCTGCTAAGAACCTCAGAGCTGCCGAGGCAGGCAGGGCCGAGCTATCCGGGTTGACTGGAGATGCATGGCGTGCGCAGCAGAAGCGAGTCAATGAATTAGTGTATGTAGCTAACCAGCAGAATGAGGCTCTCCGCAGAGCATATGCCGGGGCTGGTGATTCAAGATGGTTTATTCAGCTAGGCCAGTTAGTCAGGTGTCCAAGGGGCAAGCCTCGTCTCCACTCGTCGGAGGAGCCGATCGAGCCCGGAGTGTCACCTCGGGTCAGAACAAGCAGCTGCAGATGTATGATCCGGTGTTAGCAGCAAAGCAGAAGGTGGGCCAGGGCAATGCTAGCCGAGCTAAGGGAAACCCCGGCCAGGTAATGCAAGCCGAGCTAAGGGTAACTCCGGTCAGGGAAATCAGAATGGCGGGCAAGCAGCGTCGGCTGGCCGAGGTAAACCACCTCCGCCCCCGAGGTATCAGCAACAACCCGGCCGCAGGGGCAATATCAGCGAGAGCCGGAGTATGTTCAGCAACCTCAGAATGTCGGTCAAGGCGATGACCGATATGATGATGGAGACTCGGCCATGGCGCGAGCTGGATACCACAGAGTGGATGGGGCGTTGGGACCTCGGATAGGAGGTCGGATGTTAGCTCCAGGCGATGTTCGTAACAAGCTGGATAGAATCTACTTCCGAGCAACTGGAGGAGGAAGGCCCTCCTGGTCCGGCGTGTTTTGGACCTCGGATCATGAAGGAGCCACCACCGCCAGTATCTCAGTTCCAGTTAGGTCGGAACACCAAGCCATACAACGGGAGCACCAAGCCGCAAGATTGGCTGACAGATTATGTATCCTCGGTGCACATAGCGGGGGGCAATCGCCGATGGGCGGTCCGGTATCTCCCGCACATGTTGGAAGGTCCAGCTCGGATCTGGCTGAATAATTTGCCGGAGTATAGTATCAACTCCTGGATAGACTTGGAGCTGGCGTTTAACAGCAACTTTGCTAGTACATACAAGAGGCCAAACCGACCTCAGCTCCTGGCAGCATGTAAGCAAGATGATCATGAAACTGACCGAGAATTCTTAACTCGGTGGAGCAATGTTCGGAATTCCTGTGAAGGAGTTGTAGAGGCACAGGCCATTTCCTGGTTTGCAGATGGTTGTCGACATGGCAGCATGCTGTGGCAGAGGCTCCAAAGAGATATGCCGAAATCCCTAGCAGAAACAATCCGGATTGCAGATTCTTATGCTCTGGGTGATCCGATGCAGCCAGCAGCAGAGGCAGTGGCACGTAACAGAAGGAGGGAGCCAATAAACAACCGGCTCGGACCAAGGTGTAATGACCGCCAAGAGTTCGGACAAAAGAGGAGGGAGCCGGACTACCCATACACCTCGAACCAAGTTGCAGCGGTGAACCCGGATCAGCCCGGAGCTGGAGGTGTCCAGAGGCCGAAAATCAATGGTCCGGCATTTAGTCCGAACCCGGAGCCACCCTTGACTTATGAATCAATGATAGATGGTCCTTGCTGTTACCATACGACCGACCCGCGCAAGCCAGCCAACCATTCAACCCGGCAGTGCAGCTGGAACCGCAGAATCAGGAAGAAGGGGCGAAGGCCGGAGGAAACAGAGCAGGACCACCTCAGAGATTTCAGCCGAGGCCTAACCCAAATCTGTCCGGAGCAAATGTTACCCCGATAACCACTGCACCTCCTCCGAGGCCTGCAGCAGCAAGGCCCGTGAATGTTGTGAATGTCCGAGGTAATAACAACAATAATGGTGCCGGACCAAGTCAGCAGTATGAATACCCCGGAAATGACTATAGAGAGGCTCATGCGAGCTATGTGGTCTTTGTGACCGAGCCAACTGACAAGAAGAGCGTGCAGAGGCGTGCCATGGAGGTGAATGCAGTAATGCCGGTGGTGCCGACCTATATGAACTGGTCTGAGCAGGAGATCACTTGGAGCAGGAAAGACACACCTCGGATCATGCCGAGCCCTGGAAAGTATGCCCTGGTGGTAGATCCGACGTTGTGTGGGCCTACAACAATGTGAGGTTTACCCGAGTTCTGGTGGACAATGGCAGTGCCATCAACATCATGTACCGAGACACAATGGTGAAATTGGGCATATCGCCAAATCAGTTGATGCCAAGCAGTTGTACTTTTCATGGGATTGTGCCTGGCGTTTCCTGTGCACCCATGGGCAAGATATGGGTGGATGTAGCATTTGGAACCAAGGATAACTGCCGAGTTGAGAGTATCGAGTTCGAGGTGGTGGACTTGGAGAGTGCATACCATGCATTGCTTGGAAGGCCGGCTCTGGCCAAGTTCATGATTTCCACCCATGTTGCATACCTGAAGATGAAAATGCCAGGGCCTAATGGGATCATATCCATCTCGGGTGACTACAAGCGAGCCATTCAGTGTGCCTCGGCGGGGTCTAATCTGGCCGAGTCTTTGGTGATCGCAGCTGAGAAGAAGAAGCTGCATCAAGTGGTGGCAATGGCGCAGTCAACACAGCTCGGCATGTCCGGACTGATGAGCCCGGACTCAACTGCAGCATTCGAGGTGCCCAAGGAGACCAAGAAGATCCCCATTGACCCGGAGCACCCAGAGCATATGGCCATCATTGGGACCGGGCTGGGCGAGAAATAGGAAGCGAGCTCTGTCACTTCCTCCGTGAGAATCGGGATATCTTTGCATGGTCGGCTAAGGACCTGCCTGGTGTTCCGAGGGAGTTGGCAGAGCACTCTTTATTTGTCAGGCCGAGGTGAAACCGGTGAGGCAACCGACCCGTCGTCTCTCAGACGACCGAAGACAAGTGGTGCTGGACGAGCTGGCTAAGTTGCTTGCAGCCGGGTTCATTATGGAGGTGCTGCATCCGGACTGGATATCCAATCCGGTCTTGGTGGAAAAGAAGAAAGACGAGCCAGCCGTGGTCAAGGTGTGGCGCATGTGCATTGACTTCACTAACCTCAACAAGGCGTGCCCGAAAGATCCGTTTCCATTACCTCGGATTGATCAAGTGATTGATTCCACTGCTGGTTGTGAACTGTTGTCTTTTATCGATGCGTACTCTGGTTTTCACCAGATACCACTGAACCCGAAGGATCAAATAAAGACTGCTTTTATTACCCCGTATGGGGCGTATTGCTATCGTGTCATGTGTTTTGGTCTGAGGAATGCCGGGGCAACTTATCAGAGGTGTATGCAGAAATGCCTGCACTCTCAAATGGGCAAAAATGTGCAAGTGTATGTCGATGATATCGTCATCAAAACTAAGGAGAAACGTACTCTCCTCGAGGATCTCGAGGAGACATTTGTGAATTTGAGAAAATATCGGTTGAAGCTTAACCCGGACAAGTGCACCTTTGGTGTCCCGGCTGGAAAGTTGCTGGATTCCTGGTGTCTAGCCGAGGTATCGAGGTTAACCCGGCCAAGATCCGAGCTATTGAGAACATGAATTACCGAAGTGTTTGAAAGATGTGCAGAAATTCACAGGGTGCCTAGCCTCGTTGAGCCGATTTGTAGGTCGGCTGGAGAAAAAGCCTTACCTTTGTACCAGCTCATGAAGAAAAGTACCGGGTTTACATGGACCCCGCAGGCCGACGTGGCGTTCAATGAGCTGAAAAAGATGTTGTCCACTGCCCGGTGTTGGCGTCACCATTGCACAATGAGCCGATGTTACTTTACATTGCGGCCACAAACCGAGTTGTAAGTGTGGCAGTGGTGGTGGAGCGCGAAGAAGGTGGCAGGTCGGTGCAGAGACCGGTGTATTACTTGAGCGAGGTGATCTCTACCTCGAAGCAGAATTACCCTCACTACCAGAAGATGACGTATGGTGTCTACCTGGCGGTCAAGAAGTTGAAGCATTATTTCCAGGAGCATCCCATGACGGTGGTGTGCGAAGCTCCAATCTCGGAGATCATCGGGTGCAAAGATGCAACTGGCCGAGTTGCCAAATGGGCGATTGAGGTGTCTCCATATGCACCACATTATGAGAGAAGAGATGCAATTAAATCCCAGGCGTTGCCGGACTTCTTTTGTGATTGGGCCGAGATGCAGTATGAGCCACCCAGGCCGGACTATAATTATTGGAAAATGCATTTTGATGGGTCCAAGACAAAGATCGGGCTGGGGGCTGGAATAGTCCTCACCTCGCCGAAGCGAGATCAGCTGAAATACGTGCTGCAGATTCATTTCTCAGCATCAAACAATGTGGCGGAGTATGAGGCCTTAATCCATGGCCTCAATGTGGCGAAGGAGATCGGTATCCGGCGTGTAGAGTGCTTCGGCGATTCCGACCTGGTGGTGCAACAATCTTCTGGAACTTGGGATGCTCTGGATGCCAACATGGCGTTATATCGGTTCCATGTGCAAAAGATATCCGGGTTCTTTGAAGGGTGTGAGTACAGGCATATACCTCGGCAGAAAATAATGCTGCCGACGTGTTGTCAAAGCTCGGTTCATCGAAAGAGGCAGTACCACCAGGGTAGCCCTGAATCACTTGAGAACTCCTTCAATCAAACCTTCTCCTGAATCCGAATCTATTTTCATCCCGGCGGAGCAAGAGCCCGGACCTGTTCCAATGGAGGTAGACGTCGGGTGCGTTTGGTCGGACCCGGGGACTGCGTGGCAGAGCTCGGGGACTGCGCACCGAACCTCGGGGACTGCTCATCAAGACTCGGGGACTGGTCGCAGGATGGTGGAGGAAATAATGGAGGAGATTATGGTGGCCGAACCAATGGAGGTGGACGAGAATTTTTCCTTTGCACCCAGTGCCGGAGTGGGCGGAGCAAATCATGAAGTTCATAACGGAGGGAAGCTTGCCAAGTGACACAACCGAGGCTAGGAGAATCCAAAGGAGGGCAAGGCGTACACCATCATCAACAAGGAGCTCTATAAAAGAAGCGTAACCGAGGTGTTGCAACGGTGTGTCGAGCCAGCTGAAGGCAAGGAGATGCTTTTGGAGATCCACCAAGGAGAGTGTGGTCATCATTGCAGCACAAGAGCTCTGGTGGCCAAGGTGTTCAGGCATGGGTTCTATTGGCCCACTGCTCTTGCTGATGCAGAGGCCATAGTCCGGAGATGTGAAGGATGCCAAAGGTTTGCCAAGCAAACGCATATGCCAGCCTCGGCGCTCAAAACAATTCCTATCACTTGGCCGTTTGCGGTATGGTGTTTGGATATGGTGGGAGAGTTCAAACCAGCCCGAGGTAACATGACGCACATACTGGTGATGGTGGACAAGTTCACCAAGTGGATCGAGGTGAAACCAATCCGGAAGTTGGATGGTCATTCAGCAGTGACTTTTTTGAAGGAGATCATTCTGCGATATGGTACCCCCATAGCATTATCTCGGACAACGGCACGAACTTTGCTGTTGGAGAATTTGCTCGGTTTTGCATGAACAAGGGAATCCGGCTGGACATAGCCTCGGTGGCACACCCGGAGTCTAATGGACAAGTGGAAAGATCAAATGCTCTAGTGTTGGCCGGCATCAAGGCTCGGCTCATTGAACCACTGCTGAAAACGCCGGGGTGTTGGATAGATGAGATACCAGCAGTACTGTGGGGTCTAAGGACCACGCCAAATCGATCAACTGGCTATACGCCATTTTTTATGGTCTATGGGGCAGAAGCTATGCTACCCACTGACATCGAATGATGCGCCCAGAGTGGCAATGTACACTGAAGCCGAGGCAAAAGAGGCTCGGGAGGATGCAGTAGATCTGCTTGAGGAAGCTAGAGATTGGCCTCATCTCGGTCAGCAATATACCAACAAGGTCTCCGACGTTATCATAGCCGGAGTGTCAACCCTCGTGTGTTTCACGAGGGAGATTTGGTGCTGAGGCTGGTGCAGCGCAAGAAAGGTCGGCACAAGTTGTCACCTCCATGGGAGGGACCGTTCATTGTGAGCCGAGCTCTGCTCAATGATTCTACTATCTAATAGATGCGCAGGAACCAAGGAAGATGGGCTGGACAACCCCGGATCAGAGGTCAGGCGACCATGGAATATAGCTCTACTCCGACCTTTCTACTCATGAAGGGCGCAATGTATGTACCTCGGTTAATCCTTAATGAAATGTCGGCACTCCGAGGTTGAAGCTCGGGGACTGCCTCGCTCTTGTGCTTGTGTTTTATTTCTGTTTGTCAATTTCGTTCATATGCCGAACTATTTTGAACCTCGTCTCAAACTTCAAGTAATGTATGCTGTGTAACTAATCTTGTGACTCGACTGACGAACGCCGAAATGGTAGTCAAGAGCAAAGATGAAAAAACGTGGGAAACATGAAAATGGACTCGGGGACTCGGTCCAAAAATAGTTCGGCATGTGTCGTTTACTAACCCCTGTCTTTACCTTTCGTTTATGTCGGATGATTTTGAAACACACCTCGACATTTGCTAAGTACTGTATGCTATAAACAACAATCTTGTGACTCGACTGTCGAACGCCAAAATGGTAGACAAGAGCAAAGAATGCCAAGTATAGTAAACACGAAAGTGAACTCGGGGACTCGTTCCAAAAGGGTTCGGCATAAATTCTTAGAAAAGCATGGTTCGGATAGCAAGATAATAGTACTGGTAGCAAGGCAAACTACTTAAGGTCTGTTACATCTGCACCCGGCATACCGGGGATTTAATGTTTTCTTGAGACAAGTTCAGGCCTCGGAACCAGAGACCTCGGTCGGAAGTTGTGGTAGTGGGACCTCGGAAGCAGGAGCCTCGGGCGCAGGAACAACCTCGGGCAGGAACAACCTCGGTCGCGGAAGCAACCTCGGTTGTTGGAGTGGATGCCGGGGTGTCCGTCACGTCGGGGGAGATCACCTCGGTGGCTACGGCTTTGCCGGACTTGCCCTTGGAGTTCGGAGGTTCGTCGAAGCTGAAGTCATCATCAGAGCCTTCAGCCACCTCGGTTGTTTTGCCGGCCTTGCCCTTGGAGCTCTCAGGCTCGTCAAAGTCAATTTCCTCGCCGTCAGAACTTCTTCACCGGACTCTGCTTCCTCGTCCGAGCTCTCTTCATCCTCAGAATAGAGGCGCCCGTCATCAAAGGTCCGGGTGTTTGCATAACTAGCAAAGAGGTCGGCTGCTGCTTGGCGTTTCGCAATGCCATCAGGGGTGGAGTTCCAAGGAGAGCCCCTGCGCAGGGAGGTAACCGTGTGGATCTCAACATTCATACCAGGACAGCACGAACACCAGGGCCTTGTCCGCTCCAGCCCGAGCTGATGAGCATCTCCACTCCCGAAGTCTAGCCTCGGCTCCTTTCAGCTTCGTGGCGAGCTCGTCGATGCAAGTGGGAGTCTTGACCTTGGGCCAGAGGGCACGGTGGACCTCGATGGCAGCATCAACCAGTCTTG
Source organism: Poa pratensis (assembly GCA_947311845.1). Classification (NCBI taxonomy): domain Eukaryota; kingdom Viridiplantae; phylum Streptophyta; class Magnoliopsida; order Poales; family Poaceae; genus Poa; species Poa pratensis. The sequence goes on along the minus strand of CAMZMU010000110.1, from coordinate 3,016,142 downwards.
GTTCCAATGGCCCTGAGCGGCCTGATCCGAGCATTAAGGGCAACAAGGTGGTCCTGGATATCCCAGCTTTCGCTGAGGGTTTCTGTCTCAGCCCTCTTTGCCCGAGCTGCTTGAACTTCGCGGATAGCCTTGTCCTTGGAGTGCTCAAAGTTCTCTGAAGAAGACAAAAAGGCTGTCGCTGAAATAAGGCATACGGTGGCACGGGGTGTAGGTCGGCAGAAAATAAGGAAAAGGGGAAAGAAACTTACTGTCCATTTGGTGATTAATCCGAGCGAGCTCGGACAACCAGCTTTTCGATATAGCTCGGAGGGCGATAAGTTCGGCTTCGGCCGAGGTGGCGCGGCTCTCCAGGGTCTTGGCAAGCTCTTGCTGCTGTTCGGCGGCCTGGTCTTTGACCTTCATAGCGTCCTCCACAGCAGTTTTGGCTTCATTAGCCCGGTTCAGCTCTTGTTGCAGCCGAGCTATTTCATCTTCGGCTGTCTTCAACTTGGAGGCGTAATCTTTGTCGCTCTGCTCCTTTGCGGATAGAAGAGTCCGGTGAGACTTCTTCAGTCTGTTGTGATCCAGCAGGAGGTTCTTGAAGATCTTTGTCCGAGCATTGTTGCACTCCTGAAAAAATAGAGAGATCAGTTCGAAGAAATCCGAGGTCTTTTTAGCACCCGAGGCCCAATTGAGTCCCGGGGACTTGGCATTGGCCTCGGGGACTCAGCATGGGAGAAATGACAAGTTTTTGAGATTCAAGCCGAGCAATTTTAACTCGGTGGAGTGTCAATTGCTCAACCCGAATCTCGGGGACTGGGAATAGTGTATGTTTGTCATTTGGTTTCAAAGGAAGAAAGAGAGTTGCGTAAAGAAACTTACCGAGGCCTTCTTGCTGCAATCAAGGACCGCAGTCTGCATGTTGTAGATGGACTGGAGCACGGCGCTAGGTCCAACTGGATGCTCAGAGCTCGGGTTAGAGGAGACCTCGGCAGCGTCAGCCGAGTTCCAGTCCATGTCATAGTGCTTCTCCGAGCCTAAGCTGTTCCCGCTCTTGGTCCGGAGTTGCCCGACCTCCCAGCTGCTGATGTTCGGCTGGATGGTAGCAGCGAAAGAGCTCGGGAGGTGGCGACCTGAGAGCTCGAGGGCGCGGTCTTGATCAGGTGGACTTCGGGCGGGAACATGCGGCACAGTTGGGTGCTCGCAGCCTTGGGGCCCGGTGGCGGTGGCGGCATTGGAGTTTGCTGTGGCTGTTTGGGGGGCTCAACAACTGGAGCTGAATCTTTTCTTCTGCTTCTTCTGCTGCTGTTGCTGCTGGTTGCGCGCAGCTTGAGACTTGGGGGAGAGCCGAGGCTCCTGCACGGTCTTAGCCGGAGTCTTGGCGCGATCTGTCTCCGCATCCTTCTGAGGAGGCGGAGGAGTCTGATCTCGGCGGGGAGCAGAGTGCCCCAGGCCGGAGTCAGAGCTCGGCGGTGGAAGTTCGGCGGAGGAGACACGCACCGGGGAGGAGATGGTCTTCTCCGGGCTGCTGAGGTCAATGGACCGTTCTGGAGGAGAGGCTCTGGCGGGGCTGCCGAGGTTAACCTCGACCTCGGTTGTCTGAGCTTCAACCACTGGAGGCAGTGGTGAATGTATCGAGCTGTGGCTCTGTTTGATCTGCCGAGCCGGGCTAGACGAAAAAGAAAAGATTAAGTTAGAGAAAAACTTAACCTCGGAACAGCGTGAAAGGTAAAAAGGAGCAAGGTGACTTACGCATCTTCTCCACGGGGCCTCGCTTCTTGTGCCTCGCCGAGGTCTTCTTGGCACGCTTGGCTTTGGGCGCCGCAGTCTCCGAGGTCTTGGAAGCCTCGGCATCCGAGGTACCAGGTCCTGAGCGCTTCCGGGAAGCTGCAGACGCTGGATGAAAGTTCTTATATGTTGGAGGAGCATATGAAATGGGAATAACGTTGACAGGTTCCAGAATTTGGCAATCGTCATCGTCATCATCGGGCCAATCCTGGATAGACGATCGAACTGGTGGGCGGTGCGAGGTGAAACCACGAGTCTTACCCGAGGTGGCCTTGGGAATGGGGAGGTGATCCTCATTGTCCGGATCTTCAACCTCGGCGGCCCGGGATAGGCAGGTCGGGAGTCCACTCCTTAGAAGAAAGGGGGCCATCCTCGATTTCCTGTCGAGTGAACTTCTGCAGAGGTGGCAAGGTAAAACCGAGTTAGCACAAGATCAATACAAGGTCGGGGTGAAAATGAAACCGAGGAATATTTTACGTCGGGTAAAGTACACTTACTTGAGCTGGAAGGTGATCTCGGTCATAGGGCTTGACACCCCATTTCCACTTGTCGGGCATGGTGGTCTTGGCGATGGCCCGGATGCGCCTCTTCACCTCGGAGTCATCAAGTTCAAAGGTGTGTGTGCGAGTGGGGTCGTAGCGGCCACTCATATGGCAGATCTTATGGGCCCGCTCTTGTAAAGGGCTAACTCGGCGGGTGATCATGGTGCGCAAGATGTCATCTGCCCCAGCTTTTCTCCTGGAGTGACATCATGGTTTGGTGGATCAGAAGAACCTCGGGAGCGTCGGGTGCAGGCTCATAATCCCAGTTGAGTTGGGCAGCGGGGGTTCCAATGGTGAACTCCGGCAAATTGATGAGTCTTCGGTGCCCGGGTTCTTCACATAGAAGAAGGAGCGTTGCCATTTGCGGCAGGAGTCCAGGCCCTGATCCGAGGAAACTCAGAGGCGCCGAGGTGAAATCGAGGCCGCCCCGCAAGCGGTCATCTCCTTGTCCACGACCTTCTTGTTCGGGACACTTTGCTTCTTGAGCTGGAAGTACTTGGCCCAGGACTCGATGCTTGGCCATAATCCGAGGTAACCCTCGGAAAAGGTCGCGTAGGCCGAAAGTTGGAGGATGGCGTTGGCGGGCAGGTGGTGTGGCTGTAGCCCAAATTTGTCCAAGAAATCCCGGAAGAATTTCCCGGCCGGGAGCCCGAACCACGTTCGAAGTGATCCAGGAAGACGACCCGCCCCGGATTCCACCTCGGGTTCGATTCTCCTTTCTTCGGAATCCGGCAGATGAGTTTAGCCGGGATCCGCCGTGAATCTCGGAGCCATTTGATGTCGACCTCCGTGACATCGGATCCCTCCCAGCTACCTCGTTCTCCAGGCGCTCCTTCCTCGGCGGGATCCGAGGCAGAAGACATGTTGAGCTTTCCTGCAAAGGGAGGTTCAACCGGGGTAAGTACCTCGGACAGTTCAGGATAGCCGGGGTAAAATACCTCGGATCATTCGAGACAGCCGAGCTAAAGATTTAGGCGGGAAACATGTTTCTACCATGCGAGATACTAGCAAAGATCTACCGGTGAGCTAAAAAGGGAGAAAATCGAGTTCATCAAGGGGCAAACCTAAGAGGACAGCACGGGTGTCTGAAACAAGTCTAGATGAGATCTAAAATGTACTAAAAGGGCTCGAGGGGATCATCTAGTTCATCAAGTTCATCGGATTCATCAGATCCTCGAGTTCATCGAAGGATGAACATGTTTGACAATGGCCGTGGAGGGGAAGCGAAGAACTCACCGGTGAGGTACTCGAAGATCGAGGGTAGCGCGAAGGATCGACGGCGGAGTGGCGGCGCAAGGCGCGGTGCGCGTTTCCGGCGAGAATCTCGAGACGGCGAGGTCGCAGCGGCGAGTGCTCGACGGCGGCGATGGAGGCAGAAGGCACGGAGCAGGGGCGGAGCAGTGGGCAAGTGGGGAGAAGAAGAAGAAACTCCCCCTGGGCCCCTATTTATAACCGCGTGCGGTTAACTGCGCACTACCGCGCGGTTACCGGGAAGGCGCGGGATCGTGTGCGGGTGGGCGCACGGTTGCGCGGTTGGTGGCCGCACGATCGGCCACATCGTGGGCCGCAGAGTGGCAACCGCCAGCCTCGGATTTCCTGTGCTGGTCAGCGCGAGAATCGAGGAGTCGGGCGGTCAAGTTGGTCTCGCACTTGAGTGCGCAGGTGCGCTGTTTGGTGGGTCCGGCTGACGAGGGCGGCGTGTGGTCAGGACCTGTCTTTCAGAGGTCCGGTTTCGAGGTCCGGGCAGAATTCTTCGCCACGTGCCTCGGAAGTCTTGGGCAAGATTGTGCTGAGTCAAACAGCTCGGAAAGTTCAGATTGCAGATCAACCTCGGATTAAATTATGGTCTGTGGGAAGTACCTCGGCGGAGCTATTTTGAGGTCGGTTTTAGAGGTGGTGCCTTGCTTTTTTGAACCTGCTACGGCCCTCCATCCGAGGTCGTAGGACCGCACCAGCTTCGGGGACTAATGTCGGGGGGCTACCCCCGGGTAGGGTCAAGGCTTGGCATAAAGATGAGTTTAAAGATATGCCGAGGTACGGAAAGGGCCGACCTGCTTGGGCCTGGTGAAACCGAGCTTCATCTTGACCTGAGAGTATAAAGGCCGACCTATCTTGGCCCAGAGGGGTCCGAGGTATCCCGTTGGCTGGGCCGAGGTTCACTGTCCGAGCTATGTTCAGCCGACCTAACTACCTCGGTGCTATGGTTTATATGGTGAGTGCAGGAGAAGCTTGGAAGGAAGTAATGTCCGAGGTGGTCGGATCTTAACGTACAAGACCCGAGGTAAGGAGCGCAAGACCCGAGCTAACCGAGGCAGGAGGCGTAGGTCGGGCAGGAGTCAATGCTCCTGTCACTTCTGCCTGGTACAAGAGCGCCTGACGGGGAGCGTCTGTCACGGAGCCTGGCAGAGGCGTGCCCCGGGTTCGGCGGGGCTGCACGTCTCTGACCGCTGACCACGCGAGATCTGGGAAAAGGCTACGAGGTAGCTCTGCCAGGCCACGTCCTGTCTCTGTCAGAGGAGACATGCTAGTTCTGCCGTTAGGCAGCAGGGATGGGCAGGCCATGTCTTGTCCCTGACAGGTACGAGGATGGTGCAGAGGCATGGCAACAGTGTTCAGCGAGGGGCACAACGGTAACTCGGCTGGCCTATATAGTGGGCTTCACCCCCCTCCTGCTGAGAGGACGACGAGTCGATCGACGAGAGAAAGAAAGAGAGAAAGGAACCTCGGAAACACCTCGGATATAGCTCGGAGTGCCTTCTTCCTCCCGTGTAGCTCCATCTTTTACCTCAAGTTCTCACCATTGTATCATCATACAGCTCGAGGAGCAGCTTGTACTTGTCACTTTGAGCTATACACTGAGTAGGATAGTGCTGCAGTAGGGGTGTTACCTCCACAAGAGGGCCCCGAAGCAGGGTACATCGTGGTGTGCTTTGTGTTCTTGGTTTCTTGGTTTCTCGTTCGCGTTCTTGCGTGTTCTTGCGTGTGCACTTCTTGAGTGCATAAACCCTCCCCGGATTCCCCCAACGACCATTCGGCCCCATCTTAGCCATACCTATGGCATCTGCCGTGATCCCACCACGACAAACAACCCTCCACACCGCCGGTCAACTCCAGTCGGACTGGATGACGGAGGATCCGCCG